>KV429042.1:0-332672 GCA_001632345.1 Daedalea quercina L-15889 | reverse complement strand
ACTGCTAACCATACCAGGACAGATGAACTGATCTCAGGTAAGCTGGTTTGGCTAACAGCTGAACTGGTAGCAGTTCAACATTAGTGACCTGAAAAAAATACAATGGGGCAAGGAAACTGTGTCCTTTGAGATGTGTACCAGCACAACATAATAGTACCACTTACTATGTCTAGTCCTTGCATGATATGCATGCACAATCACTATTTATCTAGTTCTCAACCATTCAGTGAAGTTGAATGCTGAACTAGGAAAAGCCCTACAGAAAGCTTGCCATCCATATATGTATCACTTGAAGATAATGACAGGACACTGTCTGTCACACAGACAATACTTACTAGGGTTAGCATCACAAACCCTAGCTCAGCAGCAGCTCCGCGCAGCCACCACCATACACGCGATTGGCGCCGGCGAGGGCGCCGGTTGTGGACCTTGCGACTGCGACCAAGTTAGCGGTTGGCGAGGGTGTGCAGTGTGCAATACAGTATTCTCTGTTTGTGGGTGCAATGGGGACATTTGATAGAGAACTTCCCCTTAGTCCTAATATTGTGCTACTAGCACCCATAGTATTTGAATCAAAAGATTTGTACTACAACATGAGGCTCAGAGACATGCTCGCATTGGGGTTCGCAACGCTTGCGGACCCCTCCAGATTACCACTAATGGCGATATTATTGGCTGTGAGCACACATACAACTTACCATTGTCAAGATACATGCTATGAATGGGTGCAAGATTGGCTTGAAGCTGTCTTAGTGGAGGCACCTGAGAGTGTTACTATGACAGAACAAGGCATCGAAGAGACACTCGAGCGGATGCTGGAACGGTCCAGTGCATGCGGCGCCATATCTAGTAAAAGTGTAAACATTGCAAAACAGGTTGCAGTTTCGCATGGTACATTTAACGACCTGGCAGAAACCTTGCAGTCGCAAGGTAATGTGACGTACCCTTACCCTTGCCCGTTGATGATGATGATGAAATCTGCATTTATCAACCGCAACAAGCAAACAAATCGTGCTAAGACGCGGCGAGCGCCGGTCTGTACAATAGTGGGCGTTTAAACGCGCCACCTAGGCCGACGCTCTCTTCGGGGCTCTGTGGGTGGTGGTGATGTTCTGAGGTGTATGTAGTAATGGTTGGGCATCGGTACTAGGGTCTGTGTGGTCTGTGGTGTGTGGTAAGGTAGTCGTTCGGACGGGTCACATATCTTGGTGCATGAGTATGTACAGTAGGGGGAGAGATAGTAATGAAAGAAAGAGGGGCATGTTGGTTTACCCTTGCCCGTGTTCACTCTGAGCCGCCCTAATACTTAATCAATGTGTGGCACGTGCCCGGTGCCCCACTCTCAGGCTTGTTGATCGGACTGATTACATAAGCATATGTAACTGTAAGTAACTTACCTATTAATACCCCGCCGCAGGCCCAGCGCGGTACCGTGATGGTATTATCTTGAGCCATTCCTTGCGACGCTCGAGCTCAGTTCGCAGGAAACAGTACCGCCTCGCGTGGTCTGTCGTTGGCCTCTGCTCAATAACTGGAGCCTTACGCGTACGTTCCAAGTCTGATTGAACCTCTATATAGTGCATTCGCGGGCGACTTGCTCTTTGCGGCGCTGCCTCGTTCCTAGTAGGGCATGACTTCCTGATGCACTGCTCACTTGCACGTGGCTGTCCTAGCTCTTGTACTTGTTCACCTGCTGCTGTGTTATAAGACTTGTCGACCCCGCACTGTGATTCTGCGCTCTTTGGATCAGATTAAAACATGGGCATATTCACTACCCTCCTGCAATCTCTCTTTAATTGTCTTTGCTGCGGCTGCGAGACTGAGCCGCAGAGCCCTCCGCAACGCCATACCCAACGGTACCGATACCAGCAGGGTCATCCGGTGGCACCACCGCTACTTCGAAGCCCGAGACCGTACGCGTACGGCCAAGGAGCACCCCAGCTTCAACGACATCAACACCCATCCCAGGATGACCATCCGGTGGCACCGCCGCCAACTCGGAGTCCGAGACCATACGCGTACGGCCCGGGAGCATCTCAGCTTCAACGTTATCAACATCTTCAGGAGGATTATCCGGTGGCACCGCCGCTACCTCGCAGTCCGAGACCATACGCGTACGGCCCGGGAGCACCCCAGCTTCAACACTCATCCCAGCAGAGCCATCGGGTGGCACCACCGCTACCTCGCAGTCCGTGCAAAGCTCCGCAGTCTCGACACATCCATCCCGCTGTGCACCAAAACTCAGGGCCGAAGCGGAAGCCTGGCCGCCGTGCGTCCTTCGGACAGTACAAGGTGAGTTTCCTTGATGCTGACATTGCCCATACTTGACGCGTACACAATAGAATCTGAACCATGAGAATCAGCGAGACTCCCACTATCAGGACTTACGTGCGCGAGCGAACGAGGAGGGCTCGAAGATGCGGCTGTGCTTCGATGACAGCCACGCAGCGTACGCAAACGGCAACCGCGCGCGTGCTAAGGAAATGTCCATCGAGGGCAAGGCACACAAGAAAGAGATGGATCGACTGAACGCGCAGGCAAGCGAGTGGATTTTTGCCAGTATGTTCTCGTCCTTGTCCCTCAGCGCGGCGTGTAGTTGGTAGAAGATGGTGACCTGACTCCGTTCACCACTCTATATGTGCTCAGAGAACAACGAGGTACGTGCATCCTCCTCTCGACGCGCATATAGGCGGGCTGACCTAGCGTCGCAGGACAGCGCACCTGGAGAAGTTGACTTGCACGGACTAAACGTAAAGGATGCCATCACGAAGTCAAAGCGTGCTATCAATGATGCGCGTCGCCGTGGAGATGCTAACGTCATCCTCATCGTCGGTAAGTTTCCACTTTCCATGTATTATAGGCTTGCATCCATCATCGAACCTGCGTTGGCTGTAATGCAGGCAAAGGCCTGCATGCACCGGGCGGCGTCGCTAAGCTCAAGCCTGCTATCGAGAACTTCATACGGAAGTACGTTTTGCTTATCTCTTTCACTCTCACCCTTCCCCTCGCCTGGGTTCAACTAATCTTATACCTCTTCAGACAAGGCCTGGTGGCTGAACTACACCCGAACAACGATGGCAGGCTGATTGTTAATCTCGACGGACAACCCATTCGCACGGGTCGCGTGCTCGGTGTCGACGACAGTAATCGCCGTGGAGAACGATTTATACGTCCGCGACTGTAAGAGTTCTGACACGTGCTTTCTGCTCGTTGTGTACCCAATGGGACTCAGACACTGTACGGTGGCTGTATCACTATATGGTGTAGTGCACTAGTATCTGCTATGCCGCTGATCTTCCTTCGTCTATGATTGTACCGTGCGGCTGAAGTGGGATCAACCTGTTCTGCCAGTAGCTGGCACTCGTCGCCACGTGACTACGTACTAGGCGTGAACATACTACTGTACCTACTGTACCGTACGACCGAACGGTTCCATGCCTCGTCGCACTGCGCGTTGGTCGACATGCATAGCCGTTGTTGCTACCACGCTGAGCACATCGTCCTCCGCGGTCACAATGAGGCATCGATATCAGTACTTGTTCACAAGAGACCCTTCGTGCACCAGCTAGGCGTGCAGTATCTGTGTACTGCAGCTGCATCTACGCAGCATCTCCTCACTGTCTCACATCACTGGAGGAGCTCTTCCTCATGTATATTAAAATTACAATAAGAACAATGTAACGAGTACAGAGCTGCTGCAACTAATGACACCGTTCGACAACCCTCGGGCTAATAGGCCGCTCCCAAGTTCCAGCTGAAGTACAATAGACTCACCACATAAGCAGCGTACACGAGCACTGCTACTACCGCGGATAGTGCGATAGTCCAGGGACGTCATTCAGACCAACATGCCTGCGATACCCGCGGCTTGCAACGTCCTGCGGCACCATAGAATCAGACGTTGCCAGACGAGCAAGCAGCCGATACGCACGAAATGAAACCGCAGATCATGGCGGAGGGGGCGATCTTCGCGATGACCTTCGCTTGGGACGGCGCGAGCGCGCTGAGCACGCCGATCTGGATGCCAAGCGAGGACAGGTTCGCGAAGCCGCACAGACAGTAGGAAGCGATCGTGAAGGCGCGCTCCGAGAGCGGATTGTCGCTCTTCATGATCGCCTGCAGGTCTGCGAGAACATCACGTATCAGTCTCCAGACGACTGTGACGAGGAGCAGAAGGGTAGAAAGGACGCACCGGTGTATCCGACGAACTCGTTCTCGATGAGCTTCGTCGCGAGCAGCTCAGAAACGCGTAGGATCTCGTTACGCGGCACGCCGACGAAGAAAGTCACGGGGTAGAAGACGTAGCGGAGGATGAGCTGCAGTGTGAGGGTGTGGATGCCGAAGCCCTTGCCGATCCATGTGAGGAGGCCGTTTACGAGCGAGATAAGCGATACCACGGTCAACACATTTGCACTTGTAGATCCAGCGGAGTTCAGCACCCAGGGGTAGTAAACATCAGAAGCTGGGAAGGTGCTCACAGGATCTGCCCGGCAACCATGAGTCCGAACCACGCGCCGCGGCTGAACGCGTGCAGGGCGTTCACAGGCGGGCTCTTGTCCGTGCCTTGGTCGACGACGACGCGGCCGCGCGTAACCGGCTCATCCACCTCTGGAACG
Source organism: Daedalea quercina L-15889 (assembly GCA_001632345.1). NCBI lineage: Eukaryota > Fungi > Basidiomycota > Agaricomycetes > Polyporales > Fomitopsidaceae > Fomitopsis > Fomitopsis quercina. Next base: position 328,056 of record KV429042.1, on the reverse strand, counting down.
CGTATCTTGCTAATTGCGATAGAAGCTGGGATCGACATGACGGACGCGGTGATCAGGTTCTGCGCGGGCACGCCGAGGTTGATGTATGCAGTCAAGACGGAGCCGGAGATGGTCGAGAAGCCGGAGGTCATGGTGAGATGCAGCTCCGACGGCGTCATCAGGTCGACATAGGGCTTAACCAGACACGCCGACTCGCCCTGGCCAACGAAGGGAGACGCGGATGCAATCACAGCCTCCGCTCCTGATACATTAAGGAGCTTGAAGAAAAACCATGCACTAGGCCGCGAACGCATCAATTCTGCGCGCATATATGCACCTAGCAGAGCACTCACAAGCCCTTAATCAACCACTGCATGACGCCCAGGTAGTACATCATTTGCACGAATGCGATGAAGAAGATCACTGCAGCGAGCTATCTCCGCAGACAGCGCAGTGTATTAGCACGACTAACTGCAGTGATTTAGTCACTACATGCGCACCGTATTCACGAAGAAGTAGTCATTTGCGACGAAAGCGGTACTGAAGAAGAATGCAGCACCGGCCTCAGACTGTGACAGGAAATCCGAAGCAGCAGTTGCTATCCAGTGGAAGATCTTGTAACCAGCATCCGTCTTCAGCACGAACATTGCGATAACCTGCTGTACGAAGAGACCGACAATAACCGTGGGCCTCGAGTGACCGTCAGGACGATAGCGCATCAAATGTGCAGATACCGACTGACCATGGTACTGCAGACCTGTTTGACGACGAGAGCCAGAAACAGAGCTGGAATACGAACAATCCGAGCACGGAGATCGCACGGTCGCCATAGTTTGTACCCTCCGTGAGTGGGAAACCGAAGGCAGAGCCGAAGACGATGCCCAACAAGCATAGCCATCCAATGGCTAACCGTAGATGATATGGCAGCTTGTACCATGGCTCCTGGACGCATGGCATCCATACCGCGCTGACAGGGTGGGCCACGACGCGGTTTGGGATATAGCGGAAGGCGATGGTGCTTCCAAAGTTCTATTAACCTCAGGCATACGCTACCACCGAGTGCGTCTACTCACATGATGAGGAGCCACGCCCAGAAGGTCTGCACAATCCACCTATGCCGCGTATCCTTCAGGATAGTAGAGCAAATCCACCAGCCGAGGATCGCGCCGGCCAGCGCGAGCAAGATGGTCGGGCGCAGGACCGAGTGCACGACCGCCCACTTCGACTTGTCCTCCGCGTCATGTTCCGGGCTGCCCTCCTGCGCGGTCTGCACCTCGGGGTCGTGCTGCTTCTCCTTGACCGCGGAATAACTGCTTGTGCGCGACGTTTTCCGCTCCACCACATCGGAGGCGCCTAGCGCCGCCGGGTCTGTGCTGGTAGACTCGGCGTACATGGTTTGCTTCAGTCGACGGCGCGAGCACGTAGGACGAGCGGAAGCAGGTAGAGGGCGGCCGAGCGCGACAGCAGGGTGCAAGAAGCTATCCAGGGCAGCCTGGAGCTGATATACGTCGCGCGCCCGGATTACATTTAGCTCCGTGGGGGCACCATGCGGGGATCAGGACGAAGAAAAACTCTGCGCAGATAATATTCCGCACAAGTGTGTCGGCGCCACCAGCGCGTCAGTCTCCTTATCGCAACTGATACGGCGGCACACTTACTCGTTCCGTGCAGTCAAATTCGCGCACATGCACCTCCATCAATTTGAGAGGAGGCATTCTCGCAGACGGACCAGCATACGGACTAGCAGGACACAATGTAAACATCGTCGCGTGTCGCAGTTGGGTCGCACCACGGCGTATCCAACACGGAGGGCACGTCACACGGTATTCAGCTGATCTGAAACACTGTCAGGCGGTTTACGATATCAAGCCTACTCTGGCCAACTGCACCGCCGAGGCAGCACACGACCACTCAGAGATAAGCGCAGGTCAAATGAGGCGCATCACCATCGTGCGAGGCCTGCCGCGTAACCTCAGGTACACGACGGCTGCAAGATCGACCAAGGCGGTCGCAGCCTGGTCGCAGCTCGCCAGGTTGCGTCCTACGAGTCACCAACCGCGCCGCAGTACATACCAAATCAGATCAGTATAGCTACAAAACACAAGTCCATCCATATCTCGAGGCTAACACTAAACCTTCAGCGCCTTTATTGATTTGCCCATTGCGACAGCGATCCACTCGCCGGGGTCGGTCGAGTGCCCAGAGTGCATGGTCATGCCCGCAATCTGCGGCGACCAAGCCAGGTTGTTGATCTCACTCGCCCCCGTATATGCCATGACGGGATCCGCCACGATCCGCTTTTTGACGTCTGGACGCGGGGAGCTGAGACCCGAACTCGGGTTCCGGGGTGATGTCGACGGGATACTCGTGTACGGACTCAGATCCCAGAGTAATAGTTGGCAGTCATCGCCTGTGTCCTGAATGTGAGTGATTGCGACACCACAACAGGTGAGAAGGTAACATACCTGCAGATGCTAGCAGCGGGCTGGTTGTCGATCCCCAGCCAAGCGCGTTAATTTGCCCGCGATGTGCCCTCAGTTCCATGACAGGTTGCCCCGGACTACGCATATCGAGGATCTGCATATCCGTGCCGTCCATGTGGAAGGTTGACATGTAGTTGGAGTCCGCGGGGTTGAAAGCTATGCGAAGTAACGGGGACGTCGGTGGTCTTGCTGATGAGGATGGCGAGGTGGAAGGGGGCGGCATGTTCTTCGGCGCGGGTGTCTCGTAGAGGATAGTCGAGTGTTCGAGACTACGCAGGTCGAACGCGCGCAGGCTGCCGTCCGCGCCGACGGACACGAAGATGTCTGTTGATCCCGGCAGCCAAGCGACGTCGTACACCTCGCGGTCGTGCGCGATGAGCTGCGTGATCGCGCTCTGCGTGTCGATGTTCCACACCGTGCACGTCGTGTCGATGGACGACGTGACGACGAGGCTCGGCGCCTTCTCGTTCCACGAGAAGTTCGTTAGCGGTGCGCCCGTCTGGTTGTTCTGCACTTTGCTCTGCTGAAAAACCGCATCGAAGGTGAGCTGGGCGGCCAGCATATAGAGACATAGCTTAACGCACCCCCGAGAGTGCGATTTTCTGCGTGAGCCTATGCCCACTCGTCGTTGGCGACCTCCCCACATAAGTCGACAGCTGCTGCGGCCCATCCGTCGCATACTCCCACACCTTCAGCGCATCCCCTGTAGTCGCCAGCAACTCTGTCGTTGCCGCCTTCTGGCTCCACGCAAAGCTCGCCGCCGAGTTCGGCTGCCATTGCAGGCTCGTCGCGGGGTATCCGTGCAGCGCGTCCACCAGCGTCACGAAGTCAGGGTAGTCCGTATAATCATCCTCCACGAGCACACGTTCGTCCTGCAGCCCCACGACGGCGATACGATTCTGGTAGTCGTCTTTGACAGAGCCGATCCCCAGACGGAATGAGGAGCGTGGTCGATGTTGCTGTCCAGGCGCGGCGGTCTTGCACCAGTCCAACGCGTACACGGGCCCTGCACGAGTAGATAGGCGTCAGAGCCATCCTGTGATGTGGTTCACGAGACTTACACGGTGCCTCATACTGAAGTAAAGTCGTTTGGGTCATTAGAGGAACTTGAGTACCTCACGTTCGGTTCGATCGGGGCTGCAAGGTCTGATCGGATGGCTGAGTTCGATGTGGCGACCGAGTTATCCTCACTGGCAGTAGTCGGTGGCGGTGTGTTGGTACCAATGGTCAGTTGAGTTGGCAGCTAGGACAGTCGAAGCATGGATTGCAGCGTCAAGCCACTATGCCGCGGCATCAACCACCTCTGCGGTCGAAGGTGGTCCACTTTGCGCACTCCCCGGGCACGTGACTGCTGTAGTACGCAGCACGCGTGGCACCGTGGCTCGGCTAAAGCTTCGTACCCAGGATAATATTAATCGAGATTCGTGTTCTTACCACATGCCGCAATAGATACGATTTGAATAGCTCCAAAAGCCACCCCAACAACAACCGCCCTAGAACCGCTTCTCGCGGACGCCACTTAGCTATGTTGTTGACACAGCAAGCGAGTTCCCACACGCAGAGATGGTATTGACGAGATGGTATTCGGGAAACAGCGTATAGTAATACAGTAGCAGTACATAGATCATGGCAGAGCATCATTAGATTCATTACGCCGACGGCATGGTGTGTAAAGTTGTGACGAGCGCGGACGAGCACAAGCGGCAGCCAGGCGTGTCACAACACGTACCAGCCAAAGCTGCAGGGGTCGAGTCACCTAACAGCCGGCAGACCCGTTTGGATAAACAACAGGATACTATACATGACTGCGCCGCAGCCCTATGCATGGCCTGCACCGCCAGGAGCGTAGTGCTTCTCGCCGATGGCGCCTTCGTGTTCGTAGAGCGGCGGCAGGTCGCCCACATTCATGCGGAAGATGTGCTTCTTGATGTTGTGCGGCAGCGCCTTCAACTGATACGCTGCATGCGTATGCGTAGGAACCGAGAACACCTGGTCCAGCTCTTCGAGCGACAGCGCCTTCGTCTCGGGAACGAACAGCAGGATCGCGAAGAAGCCGAACACGTTCCACGCTGCGTACCAACCGAAGGCACCCTGGGGCGTGAACGCTCCAAGCAGACGCGGGAAGGTGATGGCGACGATGAAGTTACTGTAACACCAGTCATGTCAGAAGACTGTCCACGGGTAGAAGGAGGCACCGAGTAGCTCACAAGAACCAGAGCACCGCAGTCGCGGCACCCATTCCGACATCACGGACGTAGAGCGGAAACGCTTCGGCAGAATAGGTGAACGGCACAGGGCCCTCTCCCGGCGAGTACGACATGGCAAAGAGGTAGATACCCAATGCGACGACCGCCAAACGCCCGTTACCCTCGGGGATAAAGAAGGCGAAACCGGTCAAGAGCAGGAATATGGCCATGAGCGGGAACGTCGTCAGCAGCAGATTCCGGCGACCGAAAGTATCGATGGTCCAAACGGCGGGGAATGCGAAGAGCCAGTTGATCATGCCAAAGCCCCACGAGGCCAGCAAAGCCTGGAAATCCGTGAAGTTCGCCTGGGAGAAAATAGTTGAAGAGTAGTAGGCGATGACGTTGATACCGCAGAACTGCTGCATGAACATGACGGTGAACGAAGCGAGGGTGGCGCGACGGTTACGTGGGACGGTGAATAACTCGAGGTAACGGTTGCGGCCCGAGAAGCTCTCAGCCTCGGCCTCGAGTTGCACATGGATGTCTAAGTCATACGTCAGAGTCACACTTGACTATGACCATCCGAGGCACTTACAATAGAGGTCGCGGGCAGCCTGCAGCGGGCTGTTGCGGAGGCGCAGGAGCGAATCGTAGGCTTGATCGTAACGGCCCTTCGTGAGCAACCAACGCGGCGACTCGGGCAACATGTACACTTGAACTAAAATGATGAGTGCCGGGACACCAGCCTACCGGAGATGTCAGTGCCATTGTTGGTACCTCAAAACATAGAGAACCCTACACTAGAAAGCATCAACCGCCAGTTGAGGCCAGTGATGCCCGGCTTGTTGGGGACGTTGTAGAAGGAGAGGTCCATGACGTAGCCGAACATAATACCGAAGGCCGTCCACAATTGCCACATCATGACAAGAGCACCACGGATGACCGGTGGCGCGCATTCTGCGGCGTAAACAGGACTCGTCGCAGACTTGGGTCCGATACCGAAACCGAGGAAGAACCGGGCGATGAAGAGGTGCCACCAGGTGTCGGTGACACCCTGCCAAATACATGCCGCGAACGACACAAAGGCACTGATGAAGATAGTCCCCCGACGACCGAACCGCCTGTTAAGCGGTGCGGACACCCAACAGCCGATTAACCCGCAGCACAACTAATGGATGAATTGGTATCAATATCCATAAGAGAAAAGAATGCAAGTGACATACGTAAGGAGCCGAATTGACGAGGCCAAGCAGCCACTGGTTGCGACTTTGGTTGCCGACCGTGCCAATACCGAACTGATCGGCGAAGAACAAATTCGCGCCGTTGATGACGGACTCGTCCATCTAAAAAAATAGCATCGATAATTGGCAGAGACGGTTAAAATGCAATGACTTACCCCCTGAACAGCGGCGGCCATTGAGCAGAGGATGACAAGATAGTACAACTGCAGGGGTTGCGCCCACCGATGAGTCATCTCCCTACGAAGAACAAGGCGATCTTCGTCATTGAGGAGGGGCAACGCCTCGAAAGCGGTCGGATCCTGCGCTACAAGGGCACCCTTTTGGAACTCCTCAGTCGCATGGCCGAGACCATGGCTTTTCGCGAACGCAGCAGCGTCTGCGATGAGTTGGTCCTGGGGAATACCCTCGAGAGGGTTGGCGATCCTGGCGTTGGGGTTGCTCGCGACGATGGCGCGATCGAAGTGCCTGATTTCTTCCTTGGAAATCTCGTCAGATACGGAGTCAGCCTTCCTGTCCAAAGGCTTCTCGGGCTTTTCGGAGAGAGACATGATGAGAGGTCGTAGTCGTAGACGCGATAGGACAGTAGGTGGTACAACAAGGAGGGGAAGAGGTGGCTTCGGATCACGGAGGTCGTTCAAGCGAATGAACGCGTCGCGAGGAAAAGAACACGAGGGGGAGTTGTGGGGCGGGCGCCCTTATATACATTTCCGAAAGGGTGTTGCGGGGAGAGTGACAGAGAGTGACACTCCACGGTCTTGATGGGCATCTCGATTTGGGATGGGGTCTGATTGGGGGTTCGAATCACAAGGGTTCGCGTAAGGGGTGCTGCCGGGAGGCGCTGTGGAGTCCCCACACGCCCGCTGCGTTCGACCGTCGCCACCCCGCCGCCCCCCCACCCCCACGCCCTGTTCCTGGCTTGGCCCCGGCTCGGCTACCGTCGTCCCCACCCCCGCTCCCCGCATTCAAGTCCAGTACTTACGTCGCGATGCGTGTCGCTGCGAGCCTCCCTTCGCAGGACTGTGCGGCCGTGCGTTCGCGCCGGAAGAGGGGTGTGGCCTCCATTCTGCACAGCCCGACACGCCCGGACACCAGCGCTCGAAGGTTCGTCCCTATGTTCCGATGCCATTGCGGTCATGGGCCGCCGGAGCCGGGCGCGCGGCCGGTGACAGAATGAGGGGTGGTCTAAATGTGGTATGATGCACTTGCTGACTCATCACTCGCCATCAGCGGTGAGTACAATGGCCAAGCCCTTTGACGCCCGCTCGCCACCGCTTCCGCAGGGGCCAACGCCTTCGCGATTCCGGTCTTCGCAGTCGTCACCATTGTTGAATGTCTTCGTTCCCGATTTCAGCAGGCGTCGCTCTTCACCGTCCCATGTGACGAGCCCGCCCCACTACGACAACGGGCGTCGCATTTGCGGACACTGCAATTTTCATGATCCCGGTTGATGTTCCCTTTCTGGAATCGATCACGATCAGCGGCAGCGCCTCCGTTGCGCCCGGTAGCACCAGTGCTCCGGTGCCTCCAGGAGGATGCAGCAGGTGGCTCGTCCTCCGCGACGAGGAAGAAGATCCGGGACCAAGGCTGTATCACCGTATGGTCTGAGGCCGAAGGGTACCGAAAGTCCATAGGCGTTGCATTACTCAACGTCTCCTATGATGTTTTCTGTGTGCCTCGTGAGAGAATGCGCGTCGGGAGCGGCATTGGATCACAACTGCGCACACCTGGCGCAGGCGGCCCGGCACGATGCTACGGCACGACGGAGCAAGACGCCAGTTCGCTTGCTTTGTTCAACCTACCTGCCTCCGCAGCCTTCTCCGAATTGGTATGTCACTATGTGGGGATGAGCGCCTCGCCGTACCTCCAAGTAACCGCATAGTTTCTCCCGATGGTTGCTTCATTCCGCCCAGCGGTGCTACTCTGCGCGACGCACGGACCCCGGACGCCTTCGGCTTGTCCAATGGATTGAACGTCTTAGAGCTCGCGTAGCTCCCTAGGTAAACCCAACTCTGTCATAATTTCGGACGATCAGTCATGGGCGTTTAAAGTTCGTGATACTTGTGATCGCAGGATGAGTTCAGTTCCCTAGGGTCCATAACGTAGGTGGCTCGTGACATGCACCACCCATGTGCGACATATGTCAATGGAGTCTGGCATGCCACCCAGTTTGACGAGGTTTAGCCCGCGAGTTCAGGGACTTCATTCCGGGCCACTCCGGCATGCAGAGCGTCTTCTGATCAAGGCTTCATTTGGAATACGGACCTGCAGGGTTGCCGGGGCTGCGATAGCGCAGATAGCGCAGAGTCTGCTGAGGGTCTTGGAAATGGCCAAGATTTGACTCACCTTGCTTCTCGTGCCGCGTGCGGGATTCCTTTGATGTTATGCCTGAATCATGTCCGACAGAGCGTGAGAGCGGGCGCCCCGGCCAGTTTGAAGAATGGTGATACGACTGCCATCGGTGGGGTCGAGGGTGCATGTAATAGACCAAAGTGTGCGCTAACGACGGGCACCGCAACCCTAGGAGGAGCCAGTTCGGTCACGGCTTTACGAGAGGGAATTTGTCTGTCGAGTTCGGGAGTGGAGAACCACCGACGCGGCCGTGCGACGCGATAGCTAGACTCATCAGTGGGCCACACCATCCCGGCGGCGACAAGATGGAGCGCGTCGTACAGTACTCCACTGCTTCTGGTCTTCCCACCTCCGGTTGGTACGGTCGTGTGAAACCCAAGCCTACCGCAAACTCTATCGGGGCGGGCTGCTTCTTGCTGCAGGTAAAATGCCGTGAAGGTCGGGCAAGACCAAGGCAAATTCTCTCAAGGCCACGTTTGACTTTCAATTATCGCGCGAGACGACATAGACAACGATCATACAATCGTCGCAGTCGCTCCGCGCGATCCTCGCATTGATGCATCAAATCTTGTATCTGTAAGTAGCCAGAGGGTTAGCAAGTGCTCTGTCCCGTGACCAAATGAGCGCGCAGCGCTCATGAAGGAACACCTCGCGTCGCAGACCTGTAATTAGCCGCGCAGATGAGCGAGGTCTAGACAGGTCCTGGATATCCCAGCAGCCTCCTCGCGGGAAGCCGATTAAGTATAGGTCGACTTCCTCGCCATTCCGCCGCTGTCCAGCATCTTCATCCGCTCTGACAAAATCCAGACTGCAAGCCGGGACAGTTACCGAGAACGGCCTTTAACGCCGCAACACTTTGCAGGTCAGCAGACACGAGCGGCCCGATCAGAAAAACGCGCTCCGCCACGATCGCTGAGCAGTAAGTGTGTCGATCGAGACAGCGGAGCGCGTTCACTGCCCGTCGCCGATCCGCCTGGAACACCTATGCACACGCTCGCGGCTCGTTTGTCCAATTGGAGTGAGTCGCCGCGTCGAACATGCACGTACAGAATGAGTTGCGGTGCCAGCTCTGACAAGAAGTCTGTTGGCACTACGTCCCTCCTGAAAGTCTAGCCTTGGCGGACCAAGTGGTCGACCCCCTCCATCGAAATTTTTGACAAGTGGAGACGCCACTTTTCCAGCAAGCCGTCTCACATTAGTCTCACCCCATCGACTCGGGCCTGGCTCGCAACAGTAAGCCCCGTATATCTGAAACCATATTATGCAGACTCACCCAGGCGCTTAGTATCGCTTGCTTACGCAGCACTGTCACTGGCAAGCAGTCGAGCCCAATACTATCACTAGTCCCGTAGGCAGGCCCTGAATGCGACCTTTTTTGAGGGGGTATGGGTCGCATATAGACCCAATACACATCTTTTCCTCTTCTCCTGCCAAATCTGCCTGTAGTGATCTTCCAATGGTCATCACAAGTCGGACTGGTATGCTTGATGGTGGTGGTGAGCCCGCTAAAATGGCAAGGCCGACAGATCGACTCACCAGAACGTACTCGCTGTTCCACCCGGTTGCTGCGAGATCTCCGGCCATCAACGGGGAACAGGTATTTGCCGTGTGACGTTGACTTACCGCTCGACATGCAGGCTTTCCTCCATGACCTGCACAAAATTCGAGTGGTATGCCGAGCAATGAGTATCAAAATCTTTGGAGGGCGGTAAGCTTACGGACGGATTGCAGCGGTGAATTTCCCTTGGTTCGGCATGTATCCTACTCTATGTACCCGCTGCTATAGCAGAACAAGGCTAGCGGGCGGAGAATTGCATGTGAGAACTCACTTGACACACGTGTGTATGCAATTTCGACCGACGGCGAGTCCTTTGGTCGTTCGTGCTCTCACCTGTCGTAGGATGAACGCACCATACTGTACCAAGACTTCCGAGTCGGCAGCCTGGGGTCACGTCGTGACCTTTACACCATAGCAATTGCTCTTCATACAGCAGCGCGATATTAGAGCCGCCGCAGGGCCAGAGTCGAGGCATGACCGATTGCTGCTATCGAGTCCACTGGCACGGATCACGGCTATGTACCACTGCGCGCACAGCGTCACAGACGCCAGCATTGTGGACCACTCACCACTGGCAACTGTTGGGCACAAGAGCATAGAAGCCAGCGAGAGCTTCTGAGCGGTCAGATCCAGTCCAGTTATGTGAAAGTAGTCTGCACGCATGCATATACGCAAGCCGAGCGAGGCACTGGTCCGACACCGTCACGGTTGTGGTGCAGTCGTACTCTCAGCGCTCTGAGAGAACAGGTTAAGGCGCCTATAGTACTTACCGTATCATATGGCACGCGCATACGCTGCCAGACGCTGCCTCTGAGTCTACTCACGCCTGAGGATCAAACGGGGCCATATGCTGGTGCTCTGATATCGAATGCGGCTCATTTACCAGATAGAAATCAAGGCGATAGGTGGTGTAGCATACCGAGTGCAGCTTGAGTGAGCGCACAGTTTGTCAGTAGACGGGTGATGAACTGTTCTAGCTCTCAGCTATGCGCTACGAATCGACCGGGAGGTCTAGTCGATGTCATCGTGATATGTACGTATGGATTGTATATGCTCTCCCCACGGTAAAATCTAACAATTCACAGTTCTGGCTCAAATACGACTCAGTTGCATGCACACGATTTGGTTTCGACCCGAGGTGACCACCGGGATTGCGCTTCATCGAGCGGACTGTCGATGAACTGGACCTGGATATTGCCTAAAAATGTTCACCCCTTTCGGTCGATGTCCGGATGGGATTGCTCTTGAGCGGTACGTTCGTGCCGTTTAGTAAGGCTCGGGTGTGTGTCGGTGACCTCGCAGACTGACGCAGAACGATCGCGAGGTTAAAACATCCTTCGGAATTCTCGGCTCAGAGGGCCAATCACTGCATGAATGTGGTTACCCCCACAAGGATGCAAGACTGGCTAGCGCATCCAAGGGCGGCGCCTGGGTCTTACAGCGTAGTTGGCCGAGAGCTTCGGGCGGACCTCGGGGATGACTAGACTACACAGTTAAACTAGTAAGGAGCAACTTCCACTGTAACCGACGGTGCGCGGCGCGTCCTCGTTTATTCGCTCTGCTCCCTTCTCGAAACAGCTCGATATACCGAAGACGTCGGGAAATGACCGCGTTGCCGGGAACATGGTTTGAGTTGACGTATAGTAATACGATCCATCCAGCTACGCACATCGTTAATCCATGGATTTGTCACGAGCCAGAGCTCTACTGTATAAAACAAGGATGAGCATGCGAGACATTCGCAAAACAGCTGACCACACTCCAACTCATCTCACAGCCTTTACAATCTCGCAGCATGCCTTCGTACCTCGTTACAGGTGCCAATCGAGGCATCGGACTCGGCATCTCGAAAGAACTTGTATGCGTGTCAGTCCCCTCGCCCTTCAGAGCACACTTCTCATTCCTATCGCCTACATTGTAGCTCAAGTCCCCAGAGAACTTTGTGGTTGCCGCGGTACGCAACCTCAACTCCGAGAGCATCAAGGAGTTGCAGAGCCAGTATTCCCAAGACCGGTTTGCCGTGATCAAGATCGACTACTCTGACTACTCGAGTATCGAGAAGGCCGCGGAAGAGGCTGCCAAGATTCTGCCTAATGGGCTTGACTATTTGATTAGCAATGCTGGCATAAGCTTGCAAGAGAGTGCAAGCTTCGAAACTATGTGTGTGACTCACTCCCGTCCAGTGCCATACCGCCCTCGGCGCATATCTAACGCCTAGGTTTCGCGTGCTGCAGTGACCTCAAGGTCTTCGAGGAGGAGTTACGTGTGAACACCATAGCTCCGGTTGAGGTTATACGCAGTTTCCTGCCCTTGGTGCGAAAGGGCACTGCTAAGAAGATCGCTCTTGTCACCACCATTATTTCCTCGCTGGGTCTGGCACCTAACATGGCCACCTTGGCTATCAGCTACGGGGCCACCAAGGCTGCCCTGAACATGTAGGTGTCTCGGGGCCCAGATGTACACCATCTAACACAGTGTGCTAGGCTTGCTCGTAAGTGGGGTGCTGTTTTATACCAGGAGGGTATCACAACTGTCACCGTTCATCCTGGTGAGTGGAGGGTCATCCCGGCGATGCAGATTGAGCTGATAACGCATTCATTTCTAGGATGGGTTGATACTGACCTAGGATCGACGATCAAGGACTACTGGGCACAGCACAAACCTGACCTTAAGCCGATTACGGTTCAGCAGTCTGCGGAGGATACATTGAGGGTCATTAAGGACGCGAAGCTCGAGGAGAATATTCGGTTGTATAATCACACTGGGGCAGAGCTCCCTTGGTAAAATGGTCAACTGCTGTCAATTGTATCTGAGCTCGACATCTTGATATTCCAATGGAGCATAACCTGCACAGTGTGTTCCCCCAACCCTTGACTAACCTACCAGCTGCTACGCGCGGGGCACCCTGTCGCTTTTGAGACTGACAGTCGCCGCACACACTGCACTGTATCAATGTGAGATATAATTTGTTTACGGTTAGTATCAATCACAATGAGGCCCCAGTACATAGGGTGAGGATTGAATCTTTCAATATCCGCAGTTGGTTATGCTCGACGGGACGCGCGTAACTAGTATCGGACAGGTGGAAGGAAAGTGAACGGGCTATACCACAGGGTCACTGGTGGCGTGCTGACACCGGTGCTGCGATGAGGGAATATGCGGCGATGATGAGTCCATATGTAGGCGGAACAGACTCTTGATATGCAGGCTCGCATAACAGCAAGGGCGCGGTTGATGTGACTAGCATCTCATTGAATTCGCTGACCCAGGGGCCCACCCTTGTCTGCGTGTATGCAAGTGAATGCACGAGGAAGGAACAGGAATGAGGCGACGCGAAGGTGAGGTTGGTGGGCCCAGACTACTAGTAAAATGTAGGCGGGAGACGACGTGGAGGTGTCGCAACGGCGATGATTACATATGGCACAGGGACGTTACTGTGAAATCGACGTTGAGGCTGAAGGCCTACTTGGAAAAGCTTCACGGCACTCTCTTGAGCTTGATCAAGGTCACGTTCGGGCGGAGGCCAGACTTAACACGCAACTCAGTTTGTCCCGAACCCAAAGCGGCTTTGAAACTTTACACTTAACTAGATTGGCGAGCCCGCTTCTGATGAGCCAAATATTTCAGTGTCGAATTACCTCCCGTCTGCGAGCCCTCATGCACACCAGAAATGGAGAGCAGATGGTGATGCATTGCATTGTACACACGAAGCAGACACGGAACATAACTCTAGCAACAGACATTCAGAGATGATAAGCAAGTAAAGTACGCAATGCGGTCCTTTTGAGTGGCGAAACGGGCCATCAGAAACTCCCAGTGGAACAACAACAACCGCATGAAGTCGAAGGATAAATAGGGGATGTCGGGGATGTATGATGTCGATGAAAATGACGGGGAGTACGTTTTGCGGGTGTTTGAGTAGCGAGTCTTGAAGTCGAATGGTGCACCAGATTGTCGGCGCGACAGCCGCTTACCTCTTTCGAACATAGCATAACATAGCATAAGGGAAAGATGGAGATTGTCGCCTATGGAGCCGGGGCGGCGGTGGAAGGCGACGAAAAGCACGACTGACTAGAGGGTGATGTCGACGCCAGTTCACGAGGTCGGTTGGGTGGGAATGGAGGGTTGTCTCGAGTTCTTGATGACGTAAAACTGATAGCGGGGGAGGTCGGAAGGGAGGAGGGGAAATTTCGAGACGTAAGACAGGGCGACTAGTGTACTGTGAATTAGTCGGTGTGGACCATTTCAATCGCACCGCATTGTTCGCAGTGCGCCCACATCGTCCTCTGGCCGTTGAGTCCGGGCGAGCAAGCGACACGAAGCTTCGGGATTTGAGAACAGGTTTGACTGAAACAGAGTATAATCTCATCCACCGCACAACGACGACACAACGTAGCTGACTTACCCGTGATGTGCGAACGAAGGGTTCTTCGGCTGGAGGAGACCAACTGATTTTGCTGCCTCAGGGACGGGATAGTCGAAGGCAGGGAAGCCGTGATCTTCGGCTGGGTAGAGGTCGAAATATGGGTAAGCAGCTGGTTCATGGGTGCAGGAGACGTTTACGGATAGCAACTCCAAAAAACAAACCAATACTCACGGGATACACGGGGAGAATCACCAGCAGTGGACGATGAGTAGCTGGCATCAGAGGGAAGGCGGATGTGGAAGGGCTGGATAGGGATGAAGAGAGGCTCAAGCTGATACACGGACGCGTCGGTCATAGCCACGTCGTTGTCGGGCTGGCTGTTGGGGAAGGGAACAAGCTTCTGTTGCTTGGCACGCTACGGCGCGGATGAATACGCGTCAATGACGCGCCACAATACGTGTGTAGGAGCACTAACCATGGGAACCTCAGCGACCTCGTCGTCGAAATCCATCTTCCTCTTGAGAGCCATTGCGGATCACAATAAACTAGGGGAGGGTCGAATAGACAGCGGCAAAGAAAGGGGACTGGCACTCAGGACGGATGAGCGTCAGGAGGAGGGTGGGATAGAGCAGTACCACCGGACAAACCAGGATGATATACACTTGGTATTTGTCCCTATTTGTTGCCCCTTAAACCGGAGACCGGTCTTGCCAAAACCAGTGCCGCAATTTATCGGGCCTTTCGGCGGGGCAAGCCAGAGCTCCTGATTGGCTGAATGGGCGTTGACACCCCAGATCTGTTCGTCGCGGAGTTCGCACGGTCGGGTGTTTTGCCACTTTCGGTGGCTGTGACAGGCCATGACGATTCCCAGTCACACCGATCAGAGTGGGCTGGGTCGTCGAGAAGGGGTGGGTGGGTTTCTGCGCTGCATCCAGAAACCTCTCGCCGCATTCAATTGGGATGCTCTATTGTTGACTCAGCTGCCCGGGAATGCCATCTGGGTAACCAAGCTTCCGCAGCTAATCGACCCTCCGGTATTGCCGTTCTCAGAATTGTGCACACTATATCACTAAAGTTCAGCACATCACTGTACGCGGGTCCAAAAAGCCAGATCAAATACGGGTACCTCATACCTCTCAGGAGTGGCCCTAGCTCGAACGCATCGCTCGAAGTGGTTGATAGGCCCGGAGAGTATTGAAGCGTGAGGAGGTACACGATAGCGGCAAACTGATGGCACTCTGACATATATGGAAGGCAGAACCGCGGGGAACGACCATCGTGACTAGTCTCCTCTGTAGTGAGCGTTCTCTCGACTCGCCATTTAGTCTCGGCGTCCGTGTCACTGTGTGGCAGAGTATGCCAGTGCGATGTCCATATATGCAGTGCATTACAGTCATCGTTGAGTGTTGTCGCGTCAATGTGAGCGTCAGATTCATGGATTGCTTGATACAATGTATACAAGTCTCGGAAAGTTCAAATACACGTCGCGTATAAATACCTGCGGAGACGAACGTAAGCAGCGGTCGCTCACTGAGGTAGATACATACACCAAAGTATACCCAGGGGGAACAGACCGGCGGAAAACTATCTCGACTTGGGCTTCGACTGTGCTTTCGTCTTCGCTTGCCGGGGAGGTTGCCTCCGCTTCGCCGTCCCAGCACCCGTCTCCCCATCCGCTCCATCGTCTCTCTCCTGTAACGCATTGTCCACGGCCTGTTTGGCAGCCTCCCACCAGCCGCCCTCTCGCACTGCACGTCCGACGGTGCCAAAGATCTGACCCATGATTTGACTAGTGCTCGAATCTCCATGGTCTCCCTCGTTCTGCGCGTTCTCCTTATATTGCCACTCTTGGTGCTGGTCCCATGACTCCCAAGGCTTTGGTCGCGGTGCTTTCTGTCTCTGTGCGCGTGGCCGGGATGACGTACGGCTGGTGCGCGCACCTCCGGCAACGTTTCCGTCTTGTCCGTTCAGCATGTCAAGGATCATGCCACCGACGGTAGGCACAATCCCGGACCCGCGACCGACGCCGTTTTCCCCGTTTGCGTTCGCATTAGCCATCATGTACCCAGCTCCAGCAGCGAGCGCGGAGATGATGGTACCCCACTTGACGAAGGCAAAGGTGGTACGGATCATCCACCCCGTCGTGCGGTAGAAGCTGACGAGCGCAAGATATGCGCTGAGGACCATGATGAGGGGTGGAAGGACGGTTTGTGTATCCCATGATGCCGGATGGGACGACGCAAGTGCCTTGAGAAGGTAGAATAGTGATGTGCAGAAGGATATTGAGTAGGATAGGACAGAGATGACGACGTCGTATACACTTGGCGGCAGAGCGGACGAGAGGTGGTCCAGCAGGGGATCCAGGAACCCAGGGATGTTATCTGGAGCGTCCATGGCTATCCCGTACTTCTGAATAAACGCACGGGGAACGTTACAGAGTAGTTGAGGAAAGACCGTCGAAGGTACTATATGCACTGGCACCCGAAGCCACAGTAAACGACTTGGGCACGACGTAAGAAGCGCCCGTACCATCGCGTACGTGTAACGCCTGTTCACGTGCGTGATAGTGTTCATCCCGAAAAGGAAAACGGGTGTTCTCAGGCGGACCCACGCGTCGGGTGGCACTGACTAACATTGGCATCGACCCACCTCCCGTTTATCCTCCCGTCATCCTCCTTACCTTCCCTTGAATTCACCACAAACATGTCGGGCGCAGCAGCATCTACAGGCGCGTCGAAATTCTCTGCGTTCATGAACCACCCTGCAGGTACGTCCAGCAAGCAGTGAACCCGGCGCGATCCGCACTGACCCAGATCGTGCACCTACGCCTCGAACGACCTCGTCTGATGCGTCGCATGCATCCAACTAGGGCCGAAGACAGTGTTCTTCTGGGCGCCGGTCATGAAGTGGTGCCTCGTTGCCGCGGGTATTAAGGACCTCTCCCGGCCCGCAGAGAAACTGAGCGCGTCGCAAAACCTCGGTGCGTAGTGGCCCCGCTCAGCATGTCTCAAGGAGAGCTCATTCCGCTGTTTGGCTTGCATATGATCTCTTGGGTTCTCCTTGCTTCGCGACCTTCATTTCGTGCTCAATCTCTGTACCGGTTCTCACGCGACCTTAGCCTTGACGGCGACCGGTTTCATCTGGGTGCGCTACTCTTTCGTCATCACGCCCGTCAACTACAGTTTGGCAGCGGTGAGTATTTGATAGTAGAGCGATGACTTAAAGACTGTTTGTTCATGACGCTCCCACAGGTCAATTGCTTCGTAGGTTCAACAGGTCTCGGCCAGCTGGCACGCATCTGGTAGTACGTACACTACCGCCTGCCGCTGCCGAGTGGTTCTCACAGTCCGGGACATCTCCAGCTATCAGAAGACGGGCAAGGACCCTGTTGCAGAGAGGTTCGGCGCGCCTCCGCCTACTGAGTTCACGACGCAGAAGACGGGGCCTACCACACACGCCGCATAAAGTTGGACGCACTGTCATACGCTAGTGTCGCGCTGCTTTCGTAGCTCTAATTCGCAATTGTATCTATGTCGTGGGTTATCGGATTTCTTGTCTTTGCGCATTTGTCACTAGCAACATCGATGAGTACTCCGCGTTACCCACTATGACGTGTATGTGGTACGTCCGTCAAGATGATTCTATGCCTACAACCATTCATGTTTACACATGCTCTGATAGTGCGAGACGACGGGGACAGTGCATGCTCCGGCACGAATACAAACTGGACGGTCATCGCGACAAACCACAGCAAGAAATGGTTATTCAATGAGATCCCACTAACAGGCTTCGCCTTAGATACTTCAGTCATCCGGGCAAGATACGAGATCAAATCCTTACCATACAGGGGTGGGCGCGAGCAGCACAAGCGGCGGAGCAGGTGCCTAGGTGCCAGCGCAAGCGGCGGAGCAGGTGCGTAGAGCTGCGTTGCATGCGATGATGGCAACTGGCGTAGCTGGAGCCGCAATGACGGTTCCAAATGTGAAGCCAGCTGCGGCGTAGCAGGCAACGGCAACAGTATTGCACCCTGTCCAGAGAGCGTTGGCGAGGGTGTTAGTGAGTCCGATGCGCATGATCCGACCCACCTATCAGACAAATGACCAAGGCGATGGGATCTGCGGACACAGGTGCCGCCATTGCGAGAGCAGCACCGGTGAGGGCGAATGGTATCTTCATGGTGTATCTCTAGAGACGACGAAGTGGGTGGTGAGGTTGGGTATGTTCGCAAGCTGGCGAATAAAGTTCGTGGTGTGTTTATATAGGAGGATTTTGTGGGGTGCTTCTATGTTGATAGACGGCATGCGCGGTTGCTCGTCGTGCCATCGGATACACACGTTTACCAAGTTAGCGGCAGAAGCAGACTTTCAGCCGCACACTTGAAAGGCCATCGTCCGGATCGGGATAGAGTGTGACGTGTAGACGTGTAGATTCGCCGTTATCTCTTCTGCTGTGGTTCATTGGGTGCCAATTAGTGTTCATACGATGACCTGAGTGGCAAGTCATTTGCATTCAGAATGCATCCCATATATTGACAATGACATGACAACAGAGCTAGATCGGCGACATTTATACACACGAGCTACTCGTGCGCCTCCTTATGTCGACAGCGCGAGTGTGCTAGTTGCGCACATAACCGCTGCTATTAAGATAGGTTTGGAGACAGTGTATACTGTCATACGTTAGCATTGCGCTGCTTTCGTAGCTCTATGTCGTGGGTCCTCGTATTTCTTGTCTTTGGCATTTGTCACTAGCAACATCGATGCGCACCCCACGTAATCAACTATGCCGTGTTTGTGGTACGTTCGCCAAGACGATTCCGTGCCTACAATCATTCATGTTTACATGCATGCTCTACTGGTACAGAACGACGGGGACAGTGCAGTCTCCGCCGGCGACACGAATACAAACTAGACGGTCATCGCGAATGAACACAGCAAGAAAGGGTCATTCGACGAGATCTCACTAACAGGTTGTGCATTAGATGCTTCAGTCATTCAGGCAAGATACGAAATTAAATCCTTACCACCTCACGGGGTGGGCGCGAACAGCGCGACGCTGGCACAGACGGCGGAACAGGTACCCAGAGCTGCGTTGCATGCGATGATGGCAGCTGGCGCAGCTGGAGCCGCAATGACGGTTCCAAATGTGAAGCCAGCTGCGGCGTAGCAGGCAACGGCAACAGTATTGCACCCTGTCCAGAGAGCGTTGGCGGGGGTGTTGGTGAGTCTGATGCGCATGATTCGCCTCACCTGTCTGACAAATGCCATAGGCAATGGGACCTGCGAACGCAGGTGCCGCCATCGCGAGGGCAGCACCGATGAGGGCAAACGGTGTCTTCATGCTGTATACCTGGAGAGGGCGATGTGGGTGGTGGGGTTGGGTACGTTCGAAAGCTGGAGAATAAAGTTCGCGATGAGTTTATATAATAGGGCTTGTGTGGTGCTTCTATATTGATAGATGGCATGTGCGGTTGCTCGTCGTGCCATCGGACACTCGTTTACCAAGCCAGCGGCAGAAGCAAGCTTTCAGCCGCGCACTTGAACGGTTATCTTTCGCATCGGGACAAGGTTTGACGTGTAGGCGTGCGGATTCACCTATCTCTTCTGTTGTGGTTCATTGGGTGCCAATTACATAGTGTTCACACTAGGACCTGAGCGGCAAATCATTTGCATTCAGGACGACAATGACTCTATGGCAACAGAGCTAGACTGACAACAAATATACACACGAGCTACTCGTGCGCCTTGCCGGTGCCACCATCCCTATGTCGATGGCGCGAGTGCGCTGGTTGCGCACATAGCCGGTGCTAGTATTCGTTTGTTTGGAGACAGTGTTTAGATTCCAAAGAAGCGGTCAACGTCAAGATATACACACGGATTTGCCGAACGCCTAGAATATGAAGAGTGCAAGCGGTCTATCATTAGTCGGAGGCCGTGTGTACCATTATGTTTCCTCTCTGACGTGCTGGGTATAGCGTTGATGGCACTTAGTAGGTTGTCGCACCGAGGCCGCCAGTCGTCGTGCCGACACCAGCACCAGTGCCAACGCCGGTGTCCATACCAGTACCTGCACCTCCAGTCATGCCGCCTAGCTCCCCACCCACCCCAGTACCTGGGCCAGCGCCAGCGGCCCTTCTGCGTCCGAAACCGCCAAATAGGCCAGGCCGAGTACCCATTCCTGTCCCTGCACCCGTAGCTCCTGTAGTCCCTACGCCGCGACCGGCCCTTCTGCGCCCGAAGCCACCAAATAGGCCAGGCCGAGCACTTATCCCTGTTCCTGCGCTGGTAGTTCCCGTCGTCCCTACGCCGCGGCCGGCGGTAGTGGCGCTGCAGAGGCCGCAGCAGAGGATCCCCGTTACCAACTACGTGCGGACGTCCCGTGTCAATGCGGAACCGTTCTAAGCGTACGGGGCCGGACGTACCCAGGCGATGCCGCCGAAGATGAGCCCGACTATGCCGACAACAGCGGCGACAATGGCGTTAATAGTGCCGACCAATATGGAGATGAGGACACCCTGCACGTTGATGTCCGGACCGCTGTCAGCCGCAGGGGCAAATCTAGATGCTGTCGTCTCACTTGCCATAATCAACTTTCAGGTTATTGGTCGTGAATCGTAAACCGCGATGTTCGTGACGGCTGTGGGTGCTCGAGACGATCGAGTGCAGTTAAATGATAGCCCAGCCGTCCTGCCTAAAACCCTTGCTGTGGCGCAAGGTGCACCAGATTGCGAGCTTCTCATCGCTGGAGGGTTTTGCATTGACCTCACATTGATGTCATTCGTGAATGGATAGGGCGTGTCATGAGAAACTGGCCCATGGTTGAGCCCAACGAGTGGAGGAGCTCAGGACCATGCGGGCGTTTACTAGTGGAAGTGGTGTCGACGTCCTCGCCGCAGCGCCACCCGTACACCACTACGTCCATATCATGCAGCCACGGTACACACGGTACGCATGTCGTCATTGTTCATACTGTCACGATGGGTGTAACCCACTATGTTGTACAAGCCGACTGGAGACATGTGCATGCCCTTGTGAGGGAGATTGACGCGGAGCGACCATAAGGGACGGGCATCGCAAGACTGGACGCTTGATCGTGATCCTACAGATTACAACAATGGAGACCGGAACCTCGAACTCCTCTCGATAGTTTAACAGTAGATCGGTATACTAGGGCAGTCAGGACCAGTGCCAGTGTTCCCATAGACAAATGTAGCAAGACAAACAGCATGCACGACAGAGTCGTGACACAACGAAGGGTTAAAAGAACGTGGTTACGATAAAGGGAGCGAACTATCCTACGTACAGGAGAAGGTGGGGAGGTGAAGTGTCTGTACATCCCGCGAGGAACTCCCTCTGCGAGGTCATGTGTATTATGGCAATCTTCCCGCAATGCGGTCCTGGATGATCTGCGTGACGACGGGTGCGTACACTGGGATCTGGGTGCCCTGGAAGCCCTCCGGGTAGCTGGGTAACAACTGCTCAGGGTACGTGTGGTAACTGCACGGCGCAAAGGTTCAGCCATGGCAGCTGAACAGCGAGATGAAGAACCCACGTGTCATTCCAAACGGCGAAGTGCTTCATGCCCAGAGCGTGAGCCGTCCATTTGTAGTCGTTCGCGTACCCCGTGGGGTAGAAGATCTCGATGACAGTTGAGATGGGAGTGACGGGCATCATAATCAGATGCTGGCATGCAGATTCAGTATCGAGAAAAGTACCCGAACGGACTGTACTCACTGTCAACCCGTTACCATGCACTCCGAGAAGAACCTAGAGACGTAATGGGCTTTCGTGCGTCTGAATACTGAGCTCAGTCACGTACTGTGGTGCGTGCGACCAACTTCAACTGCTCGTCATGAGTAAGATTCTCGGCTTGGACGATGTTGAGCTCCCAATGGTGCGCCGTGCACATGGCCGTCAACGCATGGACCAGGGCTTGGTGGTCTTCGTCGATGAGGTGCCTCCGGGCGCCCTGACGACTGATGTACGTAATGACGATCGATTGCGGCTTGCTCAGGGAGGTCGAGCCCGCCCAGTCGACCTCAGCGCCGTTCTTCCGTGCCGCGACCGCGTCCGCCTTGGTCCCGATCTCCAGCGTCTCTTGGTCTACGCCAGCGAAACGCAACACCTCCTGCCTGAGCGGCTCCCACCACCACTTCGACAGCGTACCCATCTTCTCCATGTGCTCGATGGACTCGCTCGCGATGCGCTGATTCCGGCTTCCGCACGACTCCCCGCGGAAGGCAGCAGAGCGGTCGGTCAGCATGAGCGTGTCAAAGTGCCATGCTCGCTCCGGGACGTCGCGCGTCGCTGTCGCGGCAATCCTGTCCCTCCAGTCGGTTTCGACTTCGACCGTCATGGAGGGGAAACCGGCGCGCAGGAAGTAGGAGTTGAAGCCCGGTCCGTCTCGCCAGCCAGTTGCCTCGGCGTGCGCGAAGATCATGCGGTCGATGTGCGGAGCTGCGCTCACGCGGGGTGAGGAGGGGTCAACATGTACGTTGAACGTACCCAACCAGAAAGGCCAGACACCCATCACGAGCTCGGCGCAGAAGTGGTAATAGTGGTCCAGGAATTGCGAGGGCTCATTGACGAGAACAGTGTTCCCACCAACGGACCAGACACGATTCCGTTCCCCTCGATCCGGATTGCTACCCCATCGTCGACGCGCCTCAGCAGGGGAGATGACATCCATGTCGCGCTCGGTGGGCTCGCGCGCTGCGATGTTTTCGGGTGTATTCTCCGCGGCAAGACCGGTGGAGGTCACCATACGGATGTGCGGGAATGACGCGGGTTCGGACGTGACAATGTACAAGGTTCCGTTCGACATGTACAGGTTTTGGAACACGGTCCAACCTGGAGCGTGCGAGAGGACGGTCGTCTCTGGGAGCTCGTAGGCTACGTCGATCCCACTCTTTCCGGAGTCGAGTATCTTCTGCGTATCGTGTTGTCGTGACTTCTCTCGATCGTCATCCGCTGCCGGGGCCGCAAGTGTGTTGTTGTAATCCTCCAAGAAATGTGAACTAACTTCCGTCTTTACGATAATCGATCCAGAATGCTCGTGGAATCCCATGAAAACGGAAGCGAGGTGCATGGTCGTTGCACCGAGAAGGATGAGGACAACGTCCCGGAGTGAGCGTGTGCGAGGCAGACCGCCCATAGCCATCGTCGTAAAGCGGAACCAGACCGGAGGATAGGAGGTGTTATGAGGCGAAGGATGGCCGCGGCATGAATGAAGGGAACGAGGAAGGGGCGTCGGACGCGTATAAGTAAATTGACGGGCGCAGGACGATACACTGACAGCACCCAAACAGCCGCAGGTACTTTCCATATAAGGTTAGCAGCCTTTCATTTCTCCGCCTCTGATCGCAATCAAATCTCAGATTCATTCCCCCAGATTGACTGCTGAGCATACAATCTCGACGCGGAGAGTGAAACCGCAGCCCTGAGATTACGTCTCCGCTTAGAACGGGGGCACCAACGCCACCAAGCTCACCAGCAGCAGCTTGGTAGCGGCATCGTAAATGTCGGTGAGCACGCTCACTGCACACAGTGGCCCTTGCAGACTTGGCAAAGGCCAGGATGAGCGGGCACTCTTCGCCGTGACAGTATGCCTTACGGTCCCACTACGGTCCAGGTCAAGGCTAGCCTTCCCACAACCCTATAGTCCCTGTCAAGCTGAACGCCCCCTAAGCCGCCTTGGGCATCCACGGGACTCATCGTTTCAGCTCCTATCGCATCTTCCGAACAGCGGTAGGCAGAATCATGACGAAATTACCGCAGATAGGACGCTTGTGGGACAGGCGGTCGAAGTCCGTACGGGTCGATTAGTGCCCCATCTACAGTAGCGGATGCGAATTGCTTTCGGCTGCACGCCACCCGGATGGAATGCGCCCCTTCTTTTGCCTAACCAGTCGCTTACTACCTGTGCAGTTGCGGTTACGCGCTCCAGTGAGGCTCCAGTTGCGACGAGCTCACCAAGGTTACGGGGGACGTGATGGGCGCAATTCGTCGGCAGTGTGAAATCTTGACACAGTTCGGCAGTACGGTAGCGCCCCCCGGAGGTGCGATTGCAGTGATGATAAACGACGTAAGTCCGAATGTTTCGCGTCACACCACTGCCTTCAACCTGGTAGTCTCATACTATGCGTGAGGTATTATTTTACTATGAGGCCAATGGTATTCACGTTGCCGTGTGCTGATGTTTTGTTTGCCCAACATCAGTATGGATCAGTAAGTCATCTATCGTTTTCTAAACGCCCGTATCAGAATGCACGAAACATATACATATTGCTAATACTACTATCGTATATCATATTCGGATTGTACTCGGCTGCAGTTGCTTCGACTCATGACATCGTGGCACACCATCGTATGTATATAAAGCAAGCATACGGGCGGACATAAGTAGCGCATCTACATCTGCGGGAAGAACCCAAGCAGATTCACCGGGTCGTCTTCATGGCCCGCATTCGAATCCCACTTCCGTAGCCGCACGTTCACCAGCTCAGCGAACGACAGCGTCGGTTCCTTCCCTCCCCTCCGCAAGAAATTCCGGATGTGCTTCTCCCACTTCTTCATGAGGCGGAACTTGGCCTCGCCCGACACGAGGTACATCGTTCCCGTGCAGAACGGTGGCAGCTTCTCCTGGTACGCCATCACGGCGACGTGCGCTATCCAGTAGTACGGCAGTGCCTGCTCGACGAAGCGCGGCTCAAGCTCCGAGTACTGCGGTGACTCCGGGGATTGCAGCCAGCTCTGCAGCCACCGGTGTAGTGTCGCCCGGAAGCCGAAGATGCGCTCCTGGCTGATGTATTCCGTCTGCGTGTTCGGAGCGGAGGCATTCTGTCCACCCTCGGTCTCCGGTGCCCGCGCCTCGATGTACTCCTCGAAGAGCTGGCGGAGGAGAACGTGCGTGAGAATGAAGTGCTGCCATGGGTTGAAAATGGGTGGGGGTGAGAGGGCTTCGCTCGGCTCAGCGAGCTTGGCGTAGCTCTTCAACAGTTTGGGACCGCTGAGACGCTGTTGCATGGTGCCATAGCGCGAGGGCCTGCGGAGGATGGCCAGCCACTCCTCAGCCGACGATGCGATCCACAGCGCATTCTCGCATGGCAAGCACATGTCAAATGCGGCCGACTCGTAAGTCGGGCGCAAGTTGAAGTAAAGGCAGTGGCAGCAATCGTGCATGTACGACACAGCGACGCCTCTGCGGGTGATCCAGTTCAGTCGAGAAAGCTCAGGTCGTTATATTGAGATGGCTGACCTCCGGGCTGTCTCGTGTCGCACCCACTCGTGCCATACTTGCTCAGCATTGGAGGCATTAATCTCATCAGGAGGTGCCCATTCCATACATTTGTCGGCAAAGCCATTCAGACGAATCATCTATAGGCACGGTCAGAACAGGGGATTCCGATAATGCCGCGGAACATACCATAGCAAATATACCATGGTATACATTGGAAAACGAGCGCTGTTCTGAGCTGTGATGGAACAAACCAACGGTCTGAAATAGGTCAGCTGCGAGGAGGAGGTCAATTTGACGCTGCCAGTCACTCGACGAGGGCCCTTTCGCCTAAGGGACGAGTCAACGGCCGTTCGCCGTCGAGGATCAAAGGACACTTACAAACTCAACCACAAGCTCATCTCGAGCTTTAGCGAGGTTTTGGTCAACGAGATCCATGGCTTTTCGCGTCTTAACGTATAACGCGCCGCATGTCTCCATGGCCGTAATCAAAAGAGGGTGCCTGCCCTCCCGAGCGAAAGTAGGGGCATGCACGATTGGCATATTCGTGAGGTATGCAGAGAAGAAAAGTGATACTGTGCGCGTGCAACGTCAGCGAGTGGCAAGCATAGATGATTATGTAGCAACGCACGGTACGTAAGGCGACATGCAGGTGAGAAGCCACTATCATCGGTGAAAGTTTGCATGTCTTTCATAGCGGGTGAAGTCGCGCGGCTTGAGGAGCTCGGGCTACTCGATGAAGTGGTACTAGAGCTAAGCCCAGCTGAGGGCGAAGAACTAGGGCCTGCTGAAGGTGAGGATGTACTAGGACCTGTCGAAGGCGAAGAGCTGTATCTGTGGTGATCCATCGCCGATGTAGTGGATAGGTCAAAGAACGAGGGGGGGAAAGGAGTGCTGGCCAACGCTGCGTCGCTGGCCTCGCTCGCGATGTCGGGCGACGCGCCCAGGGCGCCCTTACCCTTGCCCGAGAATCCGTAGTCTGGCATCATCTGCTGACTCGGTACGAACATCCCGCCCAAGAGATCGTCGAACATTGCGCCCGCGCCAAACATGTCGTTTGTCCCGTTCTCCATGCTGCCTTGCGCGGTGTCCGGGTTATCGATCAGAGCAAACATGGAACTACTGGCGATTGCGAAATCGACGGTACCGGATGTATATGTAGCGGACGGGGAGGGCGTGGCAAGCAGTGCACCCGCGGGGGGAGGGATATCGCTGGCGTCTACGCTCGGCACCGCTAAGTGATTCAGATATCCATCAGGCGTCAGGATACGGGCGTTTGATGACGAAGCAAAGGATGGATTAGCAAGCATTTTGGCCAGCTCCTCGTCGAAGGCATCGGGAACCTTCGTTTCTTGTTTACACGCTCGGGAACCAGAGGAGACAGAGTGGCCAGAAACGTATATGCACTCCCGTCCGCGCGCCTGACATTTGGAACAAGGTTGCTGAAGGTCGCATTTTACCTTGGAATCAGCACATGCTTTGCATGACTTGCGGCGGGAACGGTTAGTGTTCCTGGTCAAGATCCATCAGTACAATGTCACAACTGCGCTTCGACGGCTATCACGCAATGAGAAAGGAGAAGGGAGCGAACTTGTACCGCGTGGTGATGCAATGCCATGCTGAGCGTGAGGAAGTGAGAGATAGGTGCAGGTGCAGGTTCGAGGCCATTCGGTGAAGTGTCCGACTGGGAGGGCTGTCTTTGGAACCCGGTCCCAACCCAGTAGAAGATCCTACGAACGAACGAGGGATTGAAAAAAGAGACAGGAAACTCACGGATCACCGCAACCGCGCTTGTGTCTCGTCAGGAGGTCGCTCCGTGTGAACTGAGAATGGCATCTCTGTATTTCATGGTCCATGAGCAACAGACACGCGAATGCGCGACGGGAGCGCTTACATCGCATTCATGCAACTTGTCCCTGGTGTCTGTAGAACATCCAAATGAGGAGAGAACGCGCATATATGTGGCTAGAGGTACTCACGAGTACGCAAATGGCGGCTTAAATGTGTCGTGCGGGTGAACTTCGCAGGGCACATCGGGCATGACTTTGTCTGCGGTACGGTAGGTATGTTTCCCTTGTGCAGACGCATGCGCGAGACAGTGCCATCTTTCTTCAATTCCACCGGTGTGTCTTGCGTGCCGTTGTCAGCGACGGGCGTGCTGCCTGGGGAAAGGGTCGTGTCGGTTACATTGGTGGACATTGTCTCTGGGAGTACCTGGCGACGTAGTGTATGGGAGGGTGGGTGTGGGTTACTCCGGCAGGGATCGGGCTGCCTATATGTTATCAGCGACAATCATTGACGAGACGCCCAGCGATGCGTATGTATGAGGTGGCCTTCCCGCCGACGGCAGAGTCCAGACAGACAGCAGGCGCCCTTTGGTCCCTGCCCGAACCAGTGCCGAACTCAGGCGGATGTCAATATAGGAGGCAGTCGGGCGGATGAAACTATGGTGCACGCCTGCAGCTAGGAAGCTGGGCTCAGTGGTATACTGTATATGACAAAAACAGGTACAAATGTGCGAACGAATGCATACATGGATGTGGGAACGAAGTAACTTAGCGCTATAGCCCGAGAACCGTGACACAACTAGTGAACCGAGTACTAATACAATGTTGGCTACACGGCTCCTCGTACATCTGCAATAGTGATAGACAACAGCAGCGGGGTCAGAGAGCGAGAGAAATGCGATGATAATGAACGATAACATATGGTCACAGAGGAGATGCATAGTGGATGGTGGATGAACAGGGTGGGCTCCGGCAGCGAAACGAGCGAGCGAAACTCACAAGATCACTTCATCTTGAGACTCTGCACGAAACCTTTGAAGCCTCCGACACGATGCTTGTTCATCGTTTGTTGGCGGTTGACACCGTTCGCAGCAAGCGCATCTGTCGTGGAGAAGCCCATCTTCACAAGCTTGGTCGCACGCGCTGCCTGCCGCTCCTGGTCGGTCAGCCCGCGATTGGGTTTCAGGTAAACATCTTGCACGGGAGCCGTGAAAATACGGGATAGTGGCACGCCAGTTGCGACACCATAATTGAGGGGGTCCTCAGAAGAGGGGTCAGGCGTGCGCGAACGTGGCACTCTGGGTCTCGACCCTGGATACATGTCCACTTCCGTACTGAGGAAGGAAGACACCGGCGGAGTGTACGAAGTTGTGATGTCGTCGACGCGCTGGTCTGAGCTGGAGCGTGCAACGTGCTGCGACGCGGACGCGGGAAATTGGCGGGGTGATGGTATTGATCTCCCATGCCTGGACGGTGATCCCAGGATGTCTGATGCAGCTGGATGATCATGTCGGTATCAACCCTGCCACATGCGAATACGCGAGGCCAAATATAAAACTCACTGGTACTGCCCGCTGTATGTGGTCTTCTCACTTTCGACTGCCTGATGGTGCGGCTTTGCGACCTCTCCTCCAGACTAAACTTCCTATCCAGTGACTTCGGCCCAGGGCCGCTCTCGAATACGTCTTGAAGTGGACGGGCGCCGTACTCTGAGGGACGGCGACTTCTCACCGTCGAGGAACTGCTCCGCCTCTCCTCCTCCTGTCTAAACTTGCGCTCGATAGCAAGACTTTCTCCGTAGGCTGCAAGCTTCGCGCTCAGCGGTGTGTGACCAGTACCTACACCGCCGCTCGGAAGCGGGTCAACGACCTCGATGTCCTGCATCTCTAAGATACTCCGCTGAGCACGCTGCACCAAGGCTTCAGCCTGGGCGTAGGACGATATGCTTCTGACGTTGATATCGAGTGCACTGGGGGGGCCCTTGTGTTTCTGGACTGGTTCCGTGTCGTTCGAGTACGTAGAAGACGGGGCGCGCTGAATCCTCCTCCTGCCTCCGTGGTCCATCGTCGGGTATTCTGGTGGCGTTGACGTGCTCGAGCTGATCCATGGTGACGGCAACTGCACCTGCTGCATACCTGGTGTAGGAAGGAAGCCACCAGTCCCGTTGGTACTCATGCTGCTCATGGAATCACCGCGCATCCGGTTTTCGTTGCCATTCACGCCGAGGAACGTCTGGCGCGTAGGAGATTCGAGGTCCTCTGGTGGCGGCTCGTTGATACTGAAAGGACAGTCGAACCCAGCACACGCGTGGACCTTGCTAGGCGATGGTAAGGGTGACAGCGACCCCTGCGAAAGTAAAGAGTTCCGCTTCGTGTCCTCTGTGACCTGCAGAGCGCTGAGACGCGAATCGAGCTCGGTGATCGCCTCGCGTGTGACGATAGGCTCCCCATACTCTTCGTCGTCATCCTCGAAGACATCGCGGGGTTCGTCCGTGACCGCGCCCTCGTGCGAAGGCGGTTCAACTTCTATCGCGGTCCTCAACGGAGAACGTGTCGCTTCAACCCCGGTGACGCTTCGCATTGAACTGGTACTACGCGTCATCTTGACGCCCTTAGCCGGGCTCTGGCTAGGCCGCCACGGCGCATCGCTCAGGCTCGCACCGTTAGGCACGGTTGCCGGAGGATCAAAGCGTAACGATCGGGACGATGGTGGGCCGACTGAGCCAGACCGGGGGCTGTCGTTCTGGGACTGCTGGGATATGGTGCGATTATGCGGGCGAAGGATACCAGGCCGAAGCGACGGACTCCGATGGGATAATTGAGGGCCAGACCAGGTGTCTACCGCCTGTACGTCCGCAGGGCCCGGACTAGACAACGTTCTCGACCGCTCGTCAGAGAGTGCACGATGCAGGTCGACGGCGGTAGGTAATGGAGGAACGCGCGTAGCTTCGCCCTCGCTGAAGACGCGTCCCCGTGGTCGACCTTGGACCGTCAGGTCCGCATAGGATACCTGTCCAGAAAGTTTTCCTGGTGGAACGGGGGACTCGTTGAGGGGATTTGAGGTGTGGACGTCTGAGCGTCTGGGGGTGCCAGGGCCAGGAGACGCGAATGCCGAGGAGATAGAAGGAGTGTACGAACTCGACGCATAGCCAGGTGAGCCTTCCGGGTCTGTACCACCTTTCTTAAATATACTGAGGAGCGACACCTTGCCTTTCACCCGTCGCCCAGCAGCAGAGGGCTGCTCAGCGTCATTTCCTGCCGACCGAGGTCTCCGCGAGCTTGTTCCCGAACCAGCCCGGGAGCGTCGTGACATGGGCAGCGTCTGCGATGGGTCAAAGATATCTGGAAGCGATGGTCGACGTTGCGAGGAGTTTATTGTGGCATTGGACTCGGGACTGGAGCGCAGCGTCGTCTCGCCCGCAAAGTCTGTAGGAAGCAAGGGCGAGGCCATGATCGTCTCTAACGCAGTACCTGTATACTCCCCCATACCCGAGTGTAATTGGGAAAGCGAGGGCTTCAGCATGTTCAGGGCATGGTCAATGGACCTCTTCACCCGCAACCTCTTGCTAGTACACGTTCGACACTCATGTCCGGCACAGACATGCTTGGTATCGATGACAGAACAAGCATCTGCGTTCTGCGATGGGATAAGTTCATCCTTCTCCCGAAGGTCGCGATCCTTGTTGAGTATCCAGTTATGCAACACCTCCGCACAAGCTGTCCACCCGTTTTGTCGTGCGAGCATCTCCGGCGTCGTTCCGTGCTTGTCCGCGCGATCGGGGTGTGCGCCATGCATGAGCAACGTGAGCACGACAGGGGCATGCCCATTCGCGCAGGCGAAATGAAGGGGTGTCGATCCAGAGGTACCTACGATCGGCGCGGACCCGTCTCGGTTTTTGTCAGACGAGTATCGCCGCGGAAGCCTGCATAACATGAAGTGACGCTACACTCAACTTCCGATAGAAACAGATGCAGTGCGAGAACTCACCGAGGCGCGTTGACATCTGCACCCTTCTCAATCAACAACCGGACAACATGATCATTGCCCCCCGAGCACGCCGCATGCAGAGGCAACACTCCGTCCAACACCGAGTTTATGGGCTGGCCATGTTCGAGCGCATACTTCACCAGACCCACATTTCCGGACACTGCTGCGGAGTGCAGACCGAGGTGAGGGACTGTAGGTAGCATATGAGATTAGGCCGGCGTTTGATTCATAACTGTGGTCCACTTACAATCGACGGTGACATTGTACTTTGCCTGAATTGCTTCTGTACGTTGAGGTCTCGATACGACCGGCATGGCAACTTTAGACAAGCACAAAGAAGGGCTTGAGAATTGTCGGCGTGCCGAGAGACATAAAGCAAGAAGGGCGCAAGGGGCAATGCAGAGTGATAGCGATGTCGGCCTAGCTCTGCTCTCCGGATCGAGCCTGGAGTCAGGTGCGGAGAGCGAGCACTGTGAAGAGCTGAGGATCGGCCGACTATGCGGGAGGGTCGCAAAAGGCGGATGGACCGCGGACTGGGGTCGTGCAAGGGGTACGGGAGGCGGGGGTGACCAAGCGGACAGGAGAGAGGAATGGAGGGGCAAGGGACGCGGTCAAAGAGAGATGGGCGCGGGCGGCTCATCGGGTGACATAAGCATCCGCCTTGAACCCTGCACTCGGACCCTGTGCTTCTCGTTGCTTCCGCCTACAACGCTACGCTTCTTCCCACCATCGTTCTCTGCCCCCCA
Organism: Daedalea quercina L-15889; assembly: GCA_001632345.1. Taxonomy (NCBI): domain Eukaryota; kingdom Fungi; phylum Basidiomycota; class Agaricomycetes; order Polyporales; family Fomitopsidaceae; genus Fomitopsis; species Fomitopsis quercina. Next base: position 296,139 of record KV429042.1, on the reverse strand, counting down.
CTAGCCACCACCCATCACTGATCTTGGCTGTGGCCCCAGCGACGAGGCTAGGGACTTCCTTCTCGAAAACGGCAGCGAGTCTCACAGTCCCACTCGTCCCCGTCGAGACTAGGCGACGGAGGCAGTCCTGCAGTCAGCCACGTTCCCCTGTTCAGATGTTCTCCTCCACCACGATGTACCCCATCCTATCTGTCATGTGGGCTGTTCCTGTACCGCCACCTCCCAGGCTACCTACTTCTCAATCGGTTTGTTCCCCGCGTGCGGTGGCTGCTCATGTCCGTTCAGCTTTCGGTCTGCTTCCGAACGCTTAGGACGCATCCGTCTTTGTGCCTCGGGCCTGTCAGGGACCACTGTCCAGCTCAGCTGATCCTCCGCAGGCAAACCCTTGGCATCATACACAAGGCGCGAATTGCGGCGTTGCACCAGCAACGATATCCACACCTCGTCGACGTGGGCGCTGACTCGGGGGATACGGATTATCGCCAAGACGTCTCTTGTATCTACACGCGTGCGAAGCGTTTTCTCGCCGACATGCATATGCTTGCGGATGATTGTGGCGCGTATTCGGGCGCTCGGAAAGCAACAGATAGAACGTCTCTTTTGAGCTGGTGTCCGGTGCTTCATTGGGCAACAGTGTCCGCGGAGTGGCTCAAAATTTCCGTGTCTCTCGGTTGAGCGTTTTGCAAGAGGTATGTTACTCCAACAGACCATCGCAGTGCCTCGGCGTTCCCGGGGTATTTGCACAAATAGGTCCGCGAGACCACCGGGTACTTGTGTCTCATGCATCGCATCGCAAGCTTTGTCTTGCCATTGGTGGTGACCGAAGAGCATGATGGTGCTGTGACGGTGAATTTGTTGCATTGATAGCGCAGCCGCCATTAGCTCATATTTCTGCAGTACATCGCAGACCAAGATAGGGTCGTTGTGAAGGTTCGTCATTCTTTTCAAAGCCTTGCTTGGTCCTAGCAGCTGTTTTGAGCTCTCGTCCATCTTCTAACTCATATGAGTAGAGTCTCTCCGGCCATCGTAAGTAGTTACGTGCGTTCAGTACCTGTCGACTTCGTTATAATAAGCGTGGTAATTGAATACAAGCGAATGTCAATCGCGAATAAGTCCGCAGCGTTGTATATCTGCGTAACCTGCGGGTTGCACATCTCGACAGTGACATCGAGTGATTTCAATCCGACCCCGGCGGACATTGTCTGGGACATGATGCATGATCAACCAGCCTTCTAAGCACGTGATATTGAGGAGATCGGAATCGGTTCAAGTTGTTCGTTGCTCCGAGTCGGCGAAGGCAGGCTTCGTCCTTGAATTGACCTTGCCGCTCCATTCCAGTATCTGCATTCAGATAGCTCAACTCGCGTAGGGTTTCTGGCATGAGCCAGTATCGCACATATGCCAGCGTATCCGCGCTCAGAAGGCTAGTCAAGTCGTCCAGTCCGTATTGGCACTACGCGCGCCGCTATTACCAGTGTAAGCCGGTTGCACATGAGACGTGAGTCCAAATACGTGACTGTGCGCCCTTCCAGCCAATCCGCCTTCGAAGGCTGTCGTTCCCCCGCTCGCTTTCGCGTTCGATATAGTATGTCCGATCAGTCGGTGCTCTGCGTCATGAGGCCATGCTGAACACCTCTTCCGCAAGGACGGCGTTCTCTTGCGCGGTTCTCAAGCGATACCGGCCGCTAAGCGTGCGCTCGCTATACTAGAGGGGGCGAATCCGACCGGAAGGTGTGTGCATCCACCATCTGCATCGTGGTCGGCAGCGTGCTGATGGAAGTGATGAAAGCAAGATACCCTATATTTTGGTAGGCACGATGCAACCCGCGCAGCGCCCTCGTTCTCTAACAAAAGGACCGTGCTATTACGTAGCTAACCAATGGCGGTGGCACGTCCGAGGAGGCCCGTTGTAAGAAGCTCAGCTCTATTCTTGGCTACAAGGTCTGTCTGGTACACTAAGCCACTGAGTTGAACATGACCGTTCGCCTGGCAATCTTTCAGATCGATGAGAGACAATTCGTCCAATCGCACACCATCTTGAAGACGATAGTCGATAAATATGCTACTCGTCCGGTCTTGGTCCTAGGTGGTAGGAATGATGAAGTGCGAAGAGTGGCTGAAGGGTGCAATCTAGACTTATTCGGCACAGAGTTCGCACTAACTATGTGATGATAGGTACGGATTTGAAAGGGCCTATACTACGTTGGACGTGCTCGCATGGAACCCTGCGTAGGTTGAACCGCACGCACGCCGCCGCAGATATATTGACGGGCCGTAGGGTCTGGCCCTTCCACGATCTGACCGAGTCGGAACGTCAGTCAACAAAGGTTTGTTGCCTCCAACCGCACTGATTATCTGCTATCCTTACTCAAAGGCACGCGGCCCCTGTATTCAGGTAGTCGACTTCTCACAAACGCCCATCGCTGCTGCCTTCGTCTTCCATGACCCCCGCAATTGGGCTCTGGATATCCAGATTCTGTGTGACGTCTTCCAGTCCGGCGGTATCATTGGTGGGCCATATGCTTCTGGCCGTACCGTGGGCGGCAGCAAGGAGCAGGCCATTGGACAGCAGCACCCAGAACTGGTATTCTGTAACCCAGACCTGCTGTGGAAGGCAACCTTCGAGCGACCTCGGCTCGGCCAGGGCGGCTTTCGGATTGCCTTCCAAGCCGTGTATAAGGTGCGCCACACTACACGATCCCCACTGTAGGGCTCAATGAGTGTAGGCGATCACTGGCTCCGAATATCCATATGTGCAATTCGGAAAGCCGACAGAGGCCACATATGAGTTCACTAAGAACATCTTGCACGACCGTTTCAATGAATTGTATGGCCAGCTGGCTGGCAGGCCACCGCATGTGTAAGTGGCGTTGATCCTTGCGTGATCGGTCTTGCTCACTCCGATGTCTGAAGGTACATGGTCGGAGGTTCGTGACTGGCAACAGCGCTCAGCGTTCGACGGGGCTGACATAGTAGATCACCGTACCTAGACAATCCCGAGTCCGGTATGTACGTCTGGTCGTGCGAGATCCGCGTGTGCACTCACCAGGTTCTCTGATCAATGCAGACATAGCCGGGGCGAACGCGGCAGGCTGGTCATCCGTGCTAGTGCATACAGGAGTATATGACCCCGAACAGGGTCCTCCAGCACACACGCCAACACATCAAGCCAGGGATGTTGAGACGGCGGTCAAGTGGGCCATTGAACGGGAATTCTCCAAAGCTAGATAGTGAATGGATGCCGCCACCGACCCATATTGTGTTCTACTACATGAATAGATGACTCATACATAGGCTTAAAACTCATTAGCGCTATTACTATGCTTGATCGACTCGGGCCTTCTATCCGCTTGCTTCTCCGAACGAGTTGCAATCTGGTGTAGTTCACTCGTCGCGACTTGAAACAAGGCCACGCATATCCGTCGAATCTTGAGAATCATGTCTCAGTGACTGCAACTGCAGCTGGTGTTGGTGGACACACGGCCCGGGACGCGCCGGGTGCCTAGCGCCTATCAATAATTACCGTGTGCTCAGAATCTGCGAACATTGTGGCGCCACATTCAAGTTGTGCTCTATTGTAGTCTATTGTGCTGCAGTCACATTGCACCGATCAGGGACACAAGTACACTCTCGAGTGTCTCTGGAGGTGCATATGTACACCATAGCCATCAAGGGATGGCTTCAGCTCGTACGCTGCTAAACGGCGTCATCTAGGAATATGTCAAACACATCAATATCACGTGTCGACGAAGTCGAATTGGTTGAGAGCCGCGGCAGTGTAGGACGTCCCCCATCTCCAGCAGTAGCTGGTCCTGCACTGGAGACGATTTCTACAAGACTTTCGAAGCAAAACCCCGAGGTATCGGACTCTACGCGTGACACGCCGCCTCACTCTTCCACTGTGACGGCCGAGGCCTCTACGGCGAACTCTGCTGGACCTCTTGACCGGAAGGCGCTCATTCTCCTTCTCATCCAACACTTCTCAAGGTAACTACCGAACATGTCAAACGCGGGCATCACTTATTGATATAATATCAGCTCTTGGGGCTCGCGTACGGCCGAGTTTGCAATTTACCTCTTCCTCATTACGCTGTTCCCCGACTCTCTCCTGCCCGCCTCTATATTTGGCTTCCTGACAACAGGAACGGCCATTGTTCTCTCAGGATGGGCAGGGCACCAGATCGACATTCGCAATAACCTGCGTTTGGTGCGGTTCTCCATCGTCGCCGTCAAAATATCAGCTTGTGGAGCATACGCAGGTTCTCTGATTCTGTTCTATCGTCTTGCAAGCGATGAACAGCTTACTCGGGAATGGTCGACGCCGCTCGGAGGAGGGATGTTCGCCCTCATCGTCATATCCGGCTGCATCCAGAATATCTCCGGAGTCGCGCTGTCCGTCGCAATTGAGAGAGATTGGGTGACGGTCATCGCTCAGGGGTCGTCTGACCACCTCACACTGATTAACACGTACATGCGGCGCATCGACTTGTTGTGCAAGCTTCTTGCGCCGCTATTTGTCTCCCTGCTCACTAGTGTGACCTCAAACATCATCGCTGCGTACTGCCTATGCGGCGTGGAAGCGGGATGCGTCATATTCGAGCTGCTGTGTAAGTGCCGAATTGTCAACACATCGATACGTTCATATTGACGGCGTCTTGTGGTTCAGGGATTGACATCGTCTACCGACGGTTCCCTTCGCTGCAGGCTGCGCAGGCAGACAAGGAAATCGAAAACCGAAGGCAGTCGCAGCTTCGGGGAAGTCGGCCAACGCCCGATCTGCTCGTCAATCTCAGAACTAATCTGAGGTCGTACTTCCACAACAACCTCTCGGACTGGCGCGAGTTCACTCAACATCCAATATTTCTGTCGTCAATCTCTATCTCGTGCCTTTACTTCACGGTCCTCGCCTTCGACGGGACGATGATCAGCTATCTCAAGTCCGAATCCTACACCGACCCATTTATCGCCGGCATGCGCGGTCTCAACGTTGTAGCAGGACTTCTAGGGACCGTCGCAATGCCATTCTTGGAGAGGAAGCTCGGGCTTGTGCGCGCTGGAAACTGGAGCATCTGGTAAATAAATATGTGGCTCTGGTTCATATGATGCACCGCTGACGCGATTTCGAGGTCGGAAGCCATTTGTCTGCTTCCGGTCATTTTATCATTCTATGTCGGCGGCAGTCTACCCAGTGCACATGGACCAACCTGGAAATCGGCCCTGCTATTTGGAGGTTTGCAATTTATTCTCTCATGATACTGTCGCACTGAACTTGTATAGGAATGATGCTCTCGAGGATAGGCCTGTGGGCCTTTGACCTCTGCCAGTTGAAGGAATTGCAATTGGCACTGGCGACGCATCCGAGACGGAATGCGATGTGGGTGACATGCTCTTCCATGCCTGGCTATCATCAAATTGACTCGGAGTGCTCACAAACAGATCTGCCCTGCAATATTCTCTTCAAAACATTGCCGACATGCTGAAGGTGAGCATCGTCATGGTAATTTGGCTGTAGTCGATTAATTGATCTTGAACACGGGCACAGTACGTCCTCACAATGATACTCTCGCAGCCCTCTCAGTTCAGAATTGCCGCTTTGACCTCTTTCGTGAGCGTCGTTGTCGGTGCGACCACGTACTTGGGATATGTGCGTAGGGAACGTGGTCACATTCTACATAGCGATAAGATCCCGCTACTTAGACGAAGGTCTGAATAAGCTCGCACATATGGTCCACAGTTCTATGCGTGAATAACAGCAAGGTGTTGAATGCTAAAGACCACATGCGCTAGCATTCGTGTATTATGGGCCAGTGAGCGTCCTTGCACCTCAACCCCTCAGACGACCGCCGACACCCCCCTTCAAAAAGGTCGTCTTTAGGGGCTGCCTACGGGAGACTAACCTCAAACCGCGTCGAGAATCTTGAGATAGCGTCGTTCAGATGGATCGAGATAAGGATTGCGGTTCAACTTGGTTCAGCTGTAACTCGATCGTGGTTCAGTTATCGTCAGAGCTACCCAATACAGCGCGTTGCCGCGCGCTACGGTCGGGCTTGTAGACACTCGTTGTCCCCGCCAGCCTACGCTTCATGCTCCCTCTGCCTATATCTTCATCCCGAAAACGTCGACTTTCAAGAAGTGGACTTCGACATCGGAGGAGTGTGAAGGATGCATTGCTGACGCGAGCTCGGATCACTAACCTTGGTCTCTCACTTCTGACTTGTGTCGCCGTCCTGTCCTTACTCTTCAACCTAAGCTATCATTTATCTTCGCCGACGAATTCTACCTATCAATCGCTTCATCGGCCACTCCCTTTCGATATACTATCAACAATACAACGTCATGACGTGTTGTCGACGATTGACCACCTCATCATGGTCCCGGGACACGCAATATGGAAGGGCACGGACGTGAGACGAAGATTAGATGAGGAGGAGTGGATTTTGGAACCGTATCAGAGAGGGGGAGGGCGTGTTGATGCGTTCTACCGGCATATAGCAGCTGGGTGAGTGTGACCTTACCGCGGCGCGGCAAGCGTTGAATGTTGAACTTACACCTTGAGCAGGGCTGAGCTCGCAAAAGAGGATGAACATTCATTGCTTATCTTCAGTGGGTGAGTGCAAATCACTCTGCCGTGTGCAAAGTAGCTGTACTGACGTCAAAAACAGTGGTCAGACCAGACCAACGTCAACCAGCACAGAAGCCGGATCGTATATGCGCCTCGCGCTTGCTGCTGACCTCATTCCGAGCTTGCCAACGCCAAGCTCACGAATACCCGGTCTCCTTCGAGCCACTACTGAAGACTACGCGCTTGACTCGTTCCAGAATTTATTGTACTCTATAGCGCGCTTTCACGAATACACCGGCCGCTACCCATCCCACATAACTGTTGTGGGTTATGAGTTCAAAAGGCAACGCTTCACGGAACTCCATCGAGCAGCCCTTCGATGGCCTCCTGGACGTTTCCATTACATAGGCATAGATGCGGAAGACGAGGAGTTGATCAAGGCCCAGGAAGGCGAGGTATATCGTTCGGCCGTCTGTGGATAGTCAGGTTGCTGAATCCAGAACCGATGCAGAGACTCAACGGTTACTTACCGTACACCATCGACACCTACGGGTGTCATGACATGCTGCTCTCCAAGCGGCGCTCACGGAATCCCTTCATCCGGTTCCATTCGTACCATTCTTCGTCGCCAGAGCTTGTGCCATTGTTGAATTGGTGTCCTGGGTCCTCAGATGGTGGCCGGACTGCTGTCTATGGCGGTCCTCTCCCTTGGGACACTATGCAATGACTATTTATCGATGCGTGTATGCAGACATATTCATAGATAAATCACAGACGCACACGAGAGCCCGGTAAGCACTAAGCGGTCACATAGCTGAATAGCCATACAACTCTGAAGATTATCTCCTGTGGGATTGTCTATTGCGGGGGGAGCCAGCCTGAGGTTCTAGCGTCCTGCAAAATGATTTCTTGCACCCCTCACGGAGAGGACCAAAACCGACGAACGGGAAAGGATAGTCGATAGCGGACGGCGGCAGAAAGCAGCACTCGCGGTAAGGCCCTGGTGAGGCCTCCGCCTAAGTTACAGTACATACGCAGCGCATATTCCGCACACCCCGTTAGAGCTACCTAGAGCGGGGTTTTTTCACTGCTGTACGAGACTTGTCCACATAGGGGTCGGCCCTCGAGAACAATGAAAGGATTCCGAAAAAAAACAAAGTACCTACGCATGCGCAAGCCCGCTTGGCCGCTGGCGCCACCGGCCTCGACGCGTCGGATGGGCGTCTAATATTCCCATCCAGATGCTTTATTCGGTAACACAATCTATTGAACTTCTGCCCAACCTCTCTCTCTGCACGCAACTTCAACCCTCGGGGCACATCAAAAAAACCCCATCTATGTATCTAAAAATGAACTGAAAAAAGAACGACGCCAGCAGGATTCGAACCTGCGCCCTCGAAGAGGAACAGATCTGGTTCGACTCAGCTATGAACTGGTTCAGTTCTAATCTGTCGCCGTAACCACTTGGCTATAGCGCCTTGATAACTTATCTCGTATAAATAATTTAGGTACGCACTTCAAAGATCTCAACAGCTACTTATAAATGACTGGCCATTAATACTTACATACAGTACACTCTAATACACCAGCCTAGGGATACTATAGCTAGCTTGAACTGGAATGATACGCTACCGACTTGTACCCTTGTGCCTTGGGCAATATGCCTAGAGAGCGATGTATGCCAAATATCTATTGCATATGACCTTCAACTCGGATACCGTGTGTATCGCGGTGCCACTATTATCAGAGCTACGATACATTACGGCCATCGTGGCATTCGGAGGTACAGTACTTGAGGGAAGCGTCGGTCCAGGGTGCATCAATAAATATATCATTAGTGGTCATCTGGGGGCTCGTAAGACGTGAAGGGAGTACAGTAGACTGGGCTCAGTGGCTCGGCCACTTGCTGCTGGGGCCAGGTAGGTGCGCGGTCTTGGGGAAGGTGAGCTCGCTGGCACTAGACGGCGCACCCCGGCTGGGGAACGTCGCACTGCGGGGTGTACCAAGGTACTGGTGGTAACGCGCGGGCGAGCGAACGCTCGGGAACGGCTCATCATCCTCCGACTCCGTGTAGCCGCTGCTGTCTGTCGGGCTGGCTTGCTCTCCACGGTGAGAGCTGAGGAGTGGGCTGCGGCAACGGTACTGAGACAGACCAGCGTCGGCGGAATGCACCTCGGGGACCGCAGCGCGAGGAGACGGTATTGCGACCTCGACGTGATACGGGTTCTCGGAGCTGGGAGCGGCGGCACCGGTCACAAGGGGCGCAACTTCCGTAAACGCATTACGGGCGCTCTGGACGGGCGTTGGGATGCGCTCATCGAATCGGGGAGTGCGGGGACTTTGCATCGGAGTAGGGACACGGCTCCCGTTGTTGGCATGGTCGTCATGGACATTGCGCATGGGGCTGGCGGTGCGGCGGTCCTCTTCAGGGAAGAAGGCGCTTCGGAGGGGCGTGGCAGCTGGGAGTTCCTCAAAGTGACGGACGACCTCCTCAGCGAACCTGGGGCTTCGCTCGGGCTCTGGGATTGCATACACCTGCGGATACCCAGGGCTACGGGCCGGACTGGGGATTGACTGTAAGTCCTCTGCAGTGTACCTCGGGCTGCGAAGAGGCTCCGGGAACGTATGTTCATCTTGCCGGAAGCGCTGGCTGCGAGCGGACGCAGCGGTTGCGGGAGCCTCCTCAGCGTAACGAGTGCTGTGTACAGGTGTACCAGTCCGGATAGGGCTCCCGACATAGCGAGCGCTTCCTGGGACAGGGCTGCCGTGAGCGGAGCGAGCGGACGGGGGAAGCGGTGGTAGATCGCTGGCGAAGAATTCACTCTCCCTGTGGTCAGGGACACGGATGCCACGAGAACTGTCGAGATTGACATCCTCCATTTGGCCAGAGTACTGCGGTGAACGGCCAGACTGCTGAGGCGACAGGCCAGGCGGCGAAGCAGGACCTTCATACCCGGGCTGCAGGTGGATGCGATCAATCACCTGGCTCTGGACACGAATTGTGAACCCGTTGTGATCGTCCTCCGAATCGTCGGGGCTTTCCGCACGCTTGAAGACGCCTTCCTCGTTGAGTGTACCCTCGTCGGCCTTGTCAGTTCCTTCTGCCTTCTCAAGGTCGGCGTTCAGGTCGATAACAGGCCGAGCGCTGATGGAGCGTTGCAGACTACTGTCGGCATCTTTCTTGCGCCAGAAGCAGAGTGTGTAGCCCTTCGGAATGACGCTGTGATCTGGGAGGACGCGGCGAGTCAGGACGAACAGCAGGACATCAACGAGACCTGATGAATGTCGCCGTCAATGAGTGCTAGGACGGCCTGAGAGAGCACACATCGCAACGTACCACACATAAGGAACACAGTATCTGCGAAAGAGCTCGCTGCGTCAGGGACGGCCGTTCCGGACCAAGCCACAAAGCGCACTGCTGCATTCGGGATGATCAGAATAGTGAAGGCAACCTGTTACAAACCGTTCATTCAGCGGAGAATGTTGCAAGCTGCTGGAATGGGACTCACGGGATAGATCAGCATTTGTCTGGCGATGGCTACACTATCCTCATCGACCATCCTGACGATCCTCGAGTCGCGACGCAAGTAGATTCCCGACGTAGTAACATTGCCTCGCAAGTTGAGGAAAACTAGGCCATACAACAAGAAGCCCAGAATGGCGCCCAGGAAAAGCTGGAGGTTTGTTTAGTACGCGAGGTGAGTATGCCAGAGATCGCACGCACCCAGAGGAGATCCAGCGTGATGCGCTCACTTCCGTAATTGCCATTGATCCAGCAATAGTATCCGTTAATCGCGTCTGATACACATCCTCTGGTCAGACTTCACATAATCCATAGCAATTTTGGCACCTACAGAAAGGCCCCAGCTCCTTATTATAGCCAGCCGGACCGATGATGACGATAAGCAGGACGAAGGCCCACCCTGTCACAAACATGACAAACAAAGAACGCCTTCGCATGCTCCATCGGAGGAAAACGACAAGGAAAGTGTGCAGAGCGATCATTACAGTCCTGTGGACGTTCGATGTGAGTGGATGGATGAGGTAATACGACCCTTCAGCTCACCAGATCGCCATAGACACGTCCGCAGACTGCTTGAGGAATCCCTGGTATGTGCAGTATGGTCCCATTGTCACAGCTCCCGCACTGAGCCATCTTACGCTGAGCATAGCCGCGAATGCTGGAGAGCTCGTGTCAAGCCATACTATAGATCGACGTGAAATAAGGTATGACGTACCCTGCATCAAGTCACACCATAGCAGAGACACGAAGTACGCAGCGACGTGGCTGCGCACAAAGAGGTGTGGGTTGACAGACTTGCGAGTGTTCCACGCAGAGATCTAACGTTTCATTCAGCGACCACACTTGCATCCCATACACAGATTGAACGCACGGCGAGAGCCCCCAACAGAAGTGCACATGCCATAGCCGAGAGCCACGCAAAAGTGACTTCTACGGCTACCCCGCGCGCCTCGGACGCAGTGTACTTCACCTTCGTCAAGAGATAGTTCTCCGTCCCCTGGATCGTTTGAACCTCAGCCATCCTGATGACCGTCCAGTTTCCGGGGGAACAAGAAATACGAGCTGTAAAAAGATGAGACTAAAAGCCGTATGTTCAGGTGCACCAGGTCCTGAAATCGGCAGGAAGGGCCAGCCTCCGACGAAAGAAAAGAAGGAAGCGGAAAGGAAGAAGAAAGAGAGCTGTGGAACGCAGGCGTCGCGAAAAGGAGACAGGCGGTGTCGGTCGCATGCTTATATATGTGGCGGCATGATGGCAGCCTGATCCGGGCGGACTGACAGTTTCAGCGTCTTGACGCTCGTCCTGTGTGAGTGTGTCTGATGCGCCGGGGCGGTGCGCAAATTCCCTTCTACGGCAATCGTTGCACCATAATTAGCAACTGGCGACACGGACCGACACGTAATTCTCGCCAGCTGACTGGACGGCACCTCCGAGCGCCGTCAACTTACATGCTGGTCACTGGTATTCCTATAGCGCTACGTAGTTGGCAAAGCGTTCTTGATCAATTGCGAGTTCAAGGGACAGAATGCCTCGACCGCCATATTCTTAAGACGTATATGCTAGTACTGATACATCGGAGACAGAACGCAAGCAGTGTCCAGCAAGATGCTATGCTTGTGTCCGCACTCATTTGTAGTGCCACGACTTCTCTAATCGCGACGCCCACATCGCATCCACCTCCGCAACATTGTCTTCGATGATCTCAATGTTCAAGTTCTTGCTTATGTCGAAGCTGCTGTTGTTACTCCTACTCCCACCTTTGGGCGACGTAGACCGCTCCATGAGGGCGATGTCATCGTGTATAGGCTCCTGCTTGACGCGGAATTGAAGCAGTGAACGATTGATGATTGTAGTCGTCATGGCCCATACAAGACTGTCAGTTGTCATCGGATTAGCGTCAGCATTGCACGGGTGCAGCATGATGATACACTTACAATACGCCGAGCAGGGTGAATGACGATCGTGACAAGCTCGCGCCTGCCAATGCGACGTTCAAAGCACGCAGAGTGCTCACGCTCTGTCGGACTGAGTGAGCAGGAGCTCATTCCAGTCGGTTTGGGCACTCACGATGAAGTATAAGATACCATCGCTACACAACGCCCTTACTAGTGGCGTCTGTGCCGAAGTTGGCCGGTCAATCGCATTCAACGCAGTGGATATTAGTACAAATAGCTCGAACAGCATCTGCAAAAACATCAGCTAGCCGTTCGCCATCTGGAATAAGCGGTCCTTACCGGCGATGCCCAAACCGCGACGATGACATGCGAGCTTTGAGACGTGATACACATACCCGCAACGGAAGACCAGGTCACGCCAGCTGAAATGATCATTCCCGTAAGGCTATAAGCACGTTGAAGCACAAGGCCAGCCGCCACTCACGCAGGATATGCAAGAGCGTCAAAATGATAGTGGTCACTTGAGCAACCAGACTCACGGCGTATGCCACCACCATCAACTTCAAGACCGCCTGGAAAACTATTCAGAAAGATTTACAAGGAATTTCGATTGCAGACGTACCGGCCGTTCATCCCATAAAATCACAACGCGAAGAAGTACAAGCATATTTGCGATACCGATCGAGATGACCGCAATCATAGAGACTGTGAAAATCAAATGCTTGCATCTGCACCTTGTTGAATATCGTGCGGCCAAATGCTTGGTGTGAACTTACCCCTAGAGCTCCCAGTGAGTACACCGAGCAGAAAAGGCTTCATAGAAGACTTACAACGTCTGTGAACACATTCCCGACGAAGCCACACATTGCTACGCACCAGCCATTGTTTAGCTACAAGGGTCGCATCCAACGTGAGAATGAAGCACGCACCACATGCCACAGTAATGAGCGTTCCCAAAACGAGATAGCGGTTGAAGAGAAAAGCATACTTCGCGAGCGAGCACGGAGCGAACCAAACCAGGCGCACTTCGTCCGCGAATGTCAGCACATGGTCATAGAAGAGCACTGTCAGTCCGATCGCTGTAACCAACAACCCAGTTAACCATAGCTCTCCACGAGGCAAGATAGGCAGTACGCACCCTGTAGATATCTCGTCGCAAACGCATCGTTCAAGGCTGAAACATCCATCGCAGACAGAACACTGAAGAGACCCTGCCAGGTCCCGCGTGGCTGGGACACGCAGCGCACTGGAAAGTGAAACCACTAGTGTCGAGGGGGGCAGAGGATCTCCGCGCCGGCCCCCTCCAGCAATGATATTGCCCGGCTGAGGATCTGAGATGGGAAGGAACTCCGCCAGAGCTCTTCACGGGCGATTTGCTATGGTGACAGGAACATCGCCGCCGCGGGAAAAGGATCGGCTGGACCTGGGATCGGTCGCAGTGGATGTTAAACTTACGTTAGTCTGAGCCTGTTGCGCCGCCGGCGGACTGGGCTGGCACGCTAAGCTGTTGTTGGCAGGTTGCTCGCTCCAGCCTGAGAGTCGATCACTTGCGACGGCAACTCTGTTTTACCCGTCGACGATCGACGCCGGTGCAAGGCGAAACATAGATCCGTCACCAGTCTGCGACCTTGTTCGGGAGGGAGGGAGCGAGGTCGTCATGAATGCGAGTACATCCTGCGGCGCAGTCTTACTGGGCCTCGGTGGTGCAATGACTGGCACCCAATATCACGTTCATCTATCAGCCCTATGTAGTTGTGTATATGCTCCGCGAACGGGACCGGGTCTACCAGAATCGTCGAAGTCAGTCCGAATCAGTTCTCTCTCGTCACATCTCAGGGGTGTGGGCTCGGAGAACTCACCATTTTGATTCTTCTGATCTAGTATCCACGTTCCTTGTCGTACGCGCCTTCATTGACATGACTGGAGCGAGCTAGGAGGGTCATGAACCTGCAGACCTTGGGATGAATACGTACGTCATGCCCGTGGACCCGAGCCGCTACGTGCCTGAGCAAAGAGTGCCTCATAGCAAACCCATCAGATCTAGATTCTAGAATAGCGGGTAATGCTTAGTCTACAGCAGCGACTTGACGGTAGCGACAATCCAATCCCACCATGCGACCGATTGTCTCTGCCCGCCGCAAGAATGCCTCATCCAGTGCGGAAGGAAGCATCACTTCGCAGCCTGGTGACGATTAATTGTATCAGCCAATCTTACCGAGTACTTTGGCTAAGCAGAAGGGCTATTCTTCGCAAAAATGAGGATGACGTCCGGACCATTGGCAACTACGGTGACCCGGTCTGACGCCGTGAGACTTGAGCAAGATACTGGCCAGCGAGCAGTAATCCAGTACAGTAGTAAGTAAGTAGCTAGTACCGAAGACCACCATGATAGATCTCACTGAGATCCCACGACCGTCGTCGCTCTAGGCACAACCTACTAGAAGCACCCACGTTGACCGCAGTTGGGAATCGCTTGCTTATCATGCATCTTGTTATCGACCTACGTTCTACGCCCTCTCTCGCAAGCTACTGCGAGCGACCGAGCAGTCGCGAAACATCAGGGCGTGAGACCGAAAATACCTACAAGGGCCAAGACCACGGTCAGTTCAGCGAGGTCGATGAGTAGATCAAGTTGTACAAACTCAGTCTCTTCTGCGCGTCGAGTTCCCAACCAACGAGTTGTAACCTTGCCGCTTTACGTGTATTGTAGTACGGAAGATCTGCAAATGCTTTGCAGCGAATCCACTAGGCTACACGATGCTCAGTCGTCGTAGCGAAACCATGCAGCTCCACGATGCGATCAACATAACCTCGCCGCTCTGTGCGCAGCGTGCGGTCAGTGACTAGTGTTCGGCTGGCTACCGCCGCTGGACAGACTGAGTACCCGTTACGTACGGCGAGTAACGTACCCATGCAGAACGCGACGTGCATGAAGATCCCATGAACAGGCTGGTCAAGTCATGGGACATACAGTATGCCAGCGATAAGTATGTTGTGCAAGCTGACCGATGGCCGATCAGTGATGGCAGTGCGCAGCGAGTGCTGGGCCGCCATCGGCTACTTATGATCCCCTAATCCCGCAGATCCTTGCCTTTAATGGGGAAGCAGAGATGAGAACACCCTGCTTCCTTGATGTTGATACCCGTCCCGGATGATATGCCGACTAGAATAAGACAGTTACAAGTACAAATGAGAAGGATGCGGCGCTGTATAGTACATGCGCTGGGAGTGACTACTGGCTACGTATGGATACGAAGTGTTCTTTATGCAGAGATTATTTCGTAATTCAGTCAGTAATCGTGGCGCTCGAGAGCTGTCAAGGTGTGTACTCTCAATGGTTATCGATGAGAGGAGCGCGCTCTTCGTCAAGGGAGATACCACGGCTACCCCTGCGGAGCTTGAGGAAGAGGCCAACGACAGCCTTGAGGACCCAGAAGAGAGCAAGGATGGCGAAAGCAAGCGCACTCCAGTGAATGAACGCAGGGGCGTGCTGATGGGAGAAGATGGCCCACAAGGACCAGGCAATGGCAATGCTCGCTGGGAGGTCACCCTCTGCCGAGGAGAAAGCGTATGCCGCAGCAGTAGCCTCAAGGAACAACCTGCGAATATGTTACTATCAGCAACGTGTCCCCGACCTCAATGGAGCAAGAGGACATACAAGCCGAGGAAAACGAAGACCTTGGTCCAGATGCCAGCACGTGTGGTGGTAGCGTCAACACCGAAAGCCTCGAAGCCGGTGAGAACGACGAGCAGAGTCGTCCAGCCGTGGTAGAGCGAGAAGGGCAGGTGGGCAAAGATCTCGTCCGGAATACTGGCAGGCTCGTGATACTTCTTCACTATGTAGTAGATGTGCTTTCCAAGACGTAAGCATACTGTGAGGCAGACAACTCTATTGAGATACATACCGTGACGGCCGAACTGACGAATAAGGCAAAAACAAAGGCAATGATGTAGTGGCGCGTGGCCCAGAGGTGGACATATACCACGTTCAGGACAGCGAGGAGCGGGAGACGCCATCCAATACCATCAATGATGGTCTGCTTGCCTCCCTCGAAGAATTGGTAGATGATAGTGCCAAGGAGAAGGAGGTGAATGAGGGACCTGGAAAACCAGGCTTGGTATGAATGTACGCACAGAAAACAAGAGAACTTACCAGATCAAGAATGCCCATGGTGCAGGAGTAATGTACGTCTCCTTGCCAGAGTAGTAGATGTCATTTGGGCCAGCAACCGTGTAGATGTTGGAACCCAGGAAGAGGAAATAAACTATAACGTTGATAATCTGCGCACGTCAGAGTCAAGTCTTCAGTTGCGGACGTGCAGAACTCACCTTGAGGAAGAGACCATCGGTGAAGGAATTGTTGGAGGGCATTGTAGCACTGCTCAGGCTGCCGACGGAGGACGAGGGAGGCGGCTGCGGGATGGGCGGTGTACCTGGCTGGCTGGGACCTTATAAGCTTTGCGGTACGGAGGGGCCTTGCGGGAGCCACTGACGCGTCCGCGCAATATGCTGTGCGTGACGTCAAGAAGCACGGCAGCGAACTCTCCGCGTGGACGCCCCGGCGCTAGGGTGACGGTGGCGTGACAGACTCTGTCCCAGTTCCGCGGTCACCAGACACGCCTTCGAACACGCGCTTCCCACGTGCGCGCCCCATCTCGCGCTCGGGCTGCTCGTCGTCCGCGACGATGTCCACCTATGCGCCCCGCCACCATGCCCCGTCCGCCTTCTCCACCCCCGCATCGACCACCCTCTTCCGACGCCTGACATGGGAGGGTACCGTCCCCCTTGAGATTCGCGTCGACTCTAAGGAGCTCCCGGCTAACAGTGACCGTGGATTGGAATGTTACTACATCCAAGCACCGAGGGTCAGTTACCTCCCGCTGGTCGTGCCGGAGATCAAGCGCTTCCTCATGGACGTCGTCTTCGATGAGGCAGCCGCGCGTATCATCAAGGAGGAGGACTGGTGGTTCGAAAGCGAGGAGGGTAGCCTGCTCAAGTGGTAAGTGTTAGCACACTTGGAACATCGTGTGCTATCGTGTTCTGGACGTGTCGGACCGCTCTCTCACTATGTGCACAGGCATTGGCCAATTGGCCTCATATATGATAGTCACACCATCACGTCCTCGTTGCGCCCCGATTCATCGTCTTCCCAGACCACACCTCTCCGCCTCATCCTTCACCTGGCCTCGCCACCTACGGACAAACTCTTACTCTCTCCGAGTGCAGAAGCATGCAAACAAGCGTTTATGGGTCAGCTGAAAGAAGCGGATTTCATCCGGTGGGGCAACACGAAGCGCATGACAGGCCTCCGGAAGGCAGAACAGGACGGCCTTTGGGAGGGCATCAAAGAACGTAAGTCACTGAAAATTTCCGCTGTATTCGACTACGCATCTCATCTCAGGGCACCCAGACAACTTCGAAGAGTACTGGCGCGTCGCGGCGAAGATCACACCTACTACTTCACCTACACGATCTACGTCACCTCCACCACCCCCTTCCTCCGCATCCATGCACACACGTCCACCATCCGCTGATCCTGGGTCCACAGCGGCTCCAGACCGTGACGGTGCATACAGCGTACGGAGCGTGCCTGTCCGAATATACCTCCCAGACGGTCCTGTCCTGCAGGACCTCGTGCCGCCCACGCTGGAAGACGGTGCGTGCCACAACAGTCGTTGTCCTAGAAGCCGATATTCATTCATCTCGGGTTATTTTAGGTACGGTGCATACCCTAGCCAAGTTCCTCGCGACCCATCTTCCCCTCCTCTTCCCACCTGGAAAGCCTCCCCTGGCCTATGCTCTGGTGCAGGGTGTCCATGTTCCTTCGGACGCCGAGATGGCGTGGCTTGGCGCCTGTATGGCTGGTGCCGACGGGTGGGTCAATGTATGCGTAGGGATCGTGCGCGATAGCCATCCTCGATTCTAGTCACTTCGCAGTACGCAAGTGTGTTCTCAATTGGTTGACCCTTACAGTACTGTGGACCTTCATTCGCTAATCTGAGTTGATCAGCCCACTAGTAGAAATTGAGCGTCGTTTGCACGGTTAGCCTGACCCTACGGTACCTGTCCAGTGCATACCTCTGCTTCGCGATGCCTCGAAAGAGTGAATAAACGGGACCTGGACATAAACGACACTAGACATCATCTGTTACCCTCGGCGAGGTCTAGCGCTTTGATCATGACTATACCACGCAGCGTCGACATTGAGTCCGACGATATGTACTACAACTTGGCCCGCTCGCCCGATTTCTCATCCCGGATGCGCACGACGACCTTCCCCCACGTCTTCCGTTGTTCAAGGAGGTGAAGGCCATCCGCTAGCTGCTCCAGAGGGAACGCCTGAGGATATACCACGGGTTTTATGCGACCTGACGCGAGTAATCTGTGGTCAAAGCTGGTCAAAGACGAAACGAGAGGTGAAACGAATAGGCATACTCATTGATAGCTCTGTGTACCTCGAAGATATGCTTCGGCTCATGCTCTGCGTAGCTGTCAGTATGCGGAAGCGCGTAGAGGGCCTTGCGGTACGTACTGACGTATGCTCCCCAGTGAATGCCGACAACGGCAATGTTCTTGAGTAGAACCAGGTTCAGCGGTAACTACGGGCAGCCTTAGCTCTAGTGGGTTTTCATTACCATGACGGTTCACTCGCCTTCTCAATTTGCCCTGCTGCAAAACCCACGACGATCGCTCTGCCTTTCCATGCGATGCATTTCAGCGAATCTGCCGACGTCACCTTAGCCTCCGAATACGCTACCACTACATCGGAGATTGTACGAACCTTTGATCATTCCAACGGGGTCATAGATGACGTTCACCCCCTTGCCACCTGTGAGCTCCAGTACTTCTTTTTGCCAGTTTGGCTGCCTGTAGTTCACGCCGTGGTCAGCACCGCCAAAGCGTACTGCAACATCAACCTTCTCCCGTGACCCCGCGGCCGCGATCACCTTCGCTCCCAGTGCTTCAGAAGTGTGAGAAGCAGGACCTCGAGCGACCGCAGTGTATTGGTCCCACCTTTGGCTAGCTGGACAGCAGCGATGCCCACACCACCCGCAGCAGCAGTTACGAGTACCCATTCACCTGTAACTGCGATAAGCACTTGGCTGTGAGGCAGAACGTTTCATTCACCGACCTGGCTTCAGCTCCGCGCGGCCAACGAGGGCCTCGTAGGACGTCGGCCAGGTAATGAAAAGCCCTGTGTCAGAATCCAACATCTATCGGTTTATAATCCGCTAATACCAATACTGCTGCGCAAACGCACCTGCGCCCTGGTCGTATGTCATGGAGGCTGGCAGCGGGAGCAGGGCCCTCCACCTGGCCACGAGCTTGTCCGCATATGCTCCCTGCACAGCGCTGAATACCCTGTCGCCCGGCTTGAATGGGCATCCTTTAGGGATGGGCGAGTTGGCCGCGATGCGACCGGCGAACTCGGAACCTAGAGTGAATGGAAACGGTGGCTGGACCTGGTACTTGCCCTGGGACTGCAATATCTACAGTACAAGGGCAGATCTAAGAACCTGGAGTGAAGCATGTGAGCATGGAGTACGTACATCGTAGTAGTTCAAGCCTGCGCTGAAGATCTCGACAAGAACCTCGTCCTCCGCAGGCTTTGGCTCTGGTGCATCTTGGCTGAGAGCGATCTTCGAAGGGTGTGCATATTCCCTGATCACGAATGCGCGCATGACGACCCTCTACCGTGGGGTCTGCGGAGGATAATGCGAACGAACGCTCGGGCTGTCGCTGAGAAACCAGCAACGGTACTATGGGCGCGTTCGACTTCGTTGGAACATGATACGCTCGAAGAGACCAGTCGCGTGAAATCCCATGATACACTTCGGCGTCTCTTCGATCTGTAGTGGACATGAATGCAGCTATTGACAATGGCTGAGCTTGATACTTAAGTACATGCGTAGTGGTATGTTACATGATGTTGCCCTACTTCTACGATATGATGTCCTCTGTGTACTACTAGCGCGTGCGAACGTATGTTATGCGAATCCGAAGCCCTCGCCTCCTTCATTGATGGCTAGCAAGAGCTGTTGTCGGAGCATCTCGTACGAAGAATACTGTGGTAGATCGATCTGATTGAAGCCTGCATAGAATCTATGTCAATCATCGCCCTTGCAGTAGCAACGGAAGAGGCGTACATGTATGTGCTTGAGGCAGACGATCCGCATCACCATATGCTCGATGGATAGAGAATCGCTGCACGCCTTGCACTCCTTGCAACTCTGTGAAGCCACCGAGAGGAACGCGAGATGTGCCCGTGGCGAAGCTCAACACCTTGGCCCGCTCTTCCCGGTTGAAGGACTTCAACGCACGCCACCACCAGACGATGACAGGATCAGAGCTAGTATAGCCGTTGTACTCGGTCGCTGCACGCCACTCATCGACGTCGATGTCAGGTGTACCGGAGATGAGCAACTCGAGCTCTTGTTCATTGAACTATGCAGCAAGTCATGTAAGGTGGCCGACAGCGTTAAAGCTGGATAAAAGCTTACGATAGAGATGAGGTCCTTCGGGATGATTTCATAGAAGCCTGCAAGCAATGCCTCGATTTGTTCCTTGATGGACGAGTACAGACGGTACTGAGCAGACAGCTGGACGAATTCTCGCTTGTTCTCCTGAGTGACCGGTATCGACCGGCCGTTCTCCTTGAGGTCGATAATCTTCGTGACTCCGAACTACAGAAGGATCAGTAATTGGCCCACAAATAGATTCCATGACATGCTCACCTCGTCTGCTTCCACACTGAAAGTTAGTTCCAGCGCGCTCGGGTCGTTATCGAGAATCCAGCAAAGGGAGTTGTAGTACTCTGGATCCACCCACTCCACGTCCTTGTAGTCGACCGGTTTGCCCAAGATTTGCCTGTGCAGGCTTCTCGCGAAGTATGCATCGAGCAGACGACCGTCATATATAGCCTTCCCGATAATACGCCCGACGAACTTGAAGAACGACAGGTGCTCCGGGTTGACCCACGAATTCTTGTTCGGCTGATAAGTCAACCTGTCCGCTGCGCAAGGCTGGAACAAGGCGTAGTTGGGATCGAACATCTGCCGCGCGAGGATTTGGAACCATTCGCGCGTGACACCGCCCGCGTCAACACCTTCCTCGTCGTAGAAGCGTACACTAAGCTTGCCGTACTTGATCTGCTCTCCTGTCTTCCGCTGTAGGTACTGGTAGCTATCCTCGAAGACTCGCTGTCGCCGGACGTTCAGCTGCAGGGTAGTGTGGTGCTCGCGGCTATGTGGGCGCCGATGGAGTTGCTGGCTGAAGTAATTCCTCTTGTTGTCGAAATCCAATACTCGAGGGTTGTGTACCAGGAGAGAGAAGGAGCCACTCATCAACGACGGGTTGTTGCGTACCATGAGGTTCAGGACCTTGCGATGAGCATCCGTGAAGGTAACGAACAATTCCTCCATAGATTCACGAGTCGTCGTCGGCGATCTAGGCGAAGTGGACGCACGAATCATACGCGCAGCGGCTCCTGAGGATGTTTTCGTCCCCACATACTTGCAGACGACCATCAAGGACTCGATGAGTGGTAACAGTACCGTGACGATGTGCTCCATCTCCGGCTTTTCCTCAATAATAGCCAGGCAGTCGCCCAAGCGCCGCCAAAGAGGTGTGAACCGGAACGACTCGTAGATGCCTTGCACTTTCTCGACGTCGGCGTCGTTAACAGTCGCTCCAGGCGCCGTTGATGACTTCGGTGAATACATGTAGTCGATGGTCTTCAACACACGTAGAAGCTTCGCTTGGTCGGATGACGCAGGAGAGAACTTGGAGGCAATCGCATTTGCCAGGACATCGCCCTTGGACTCCTGCAGGGCGACAGCAAGCTCATTCAGAGCAGCGTACAGGCCCTGTCCAAAGTCTTGTGCCCTAGAGCGTAACTCGTTCGCGATCACCTCTCGAGCATCCGGCACGTAGGACAAATGCTGAATGAGAGAAAGGCTTTGCGAGAACGTTCGTCCCGAGCACTCGCCAGCGGTGAGGATGTTGACAATGGAACGCATCACAATGTGCGGAATGACAGGGGGATGAGCAAGGAGCGTTTTCTCTTCCACAGTCCGAACAACGTCTGGCTTGTTTAATTTGCTGTGCAATGTCTCTCCGCCGGCAGACGCTGCTTCTGTCTGTCAGGAGCAGCGTTGCAAGGGACATCTTGTTACTCACCATCTGGAGCTTGTGGCTCTTCCTGCTGAGACACTGCGGCAGGCTCCGAGATTGTAGCTACGGTAGGGGCAGTGATATCCGCTGACTCGTTCTTCTCCTTGCCGTAGTCCTTGAGACTAGCGAGAGGGCGAGTTACCGTGGCAAGGAGTGTCACAACGGACTCTACGATGGAAGGCGCCTTAAGAACAGAAGGACGATCAAGCAAACTTAGCAGTAAGACCATCGGGTAGTGAGTCTGTGGTGCCTGCTTTTCCTTGCCCTTGCCCTTCTTCGAAGCGTTGCGTCGCAGCCCAGCAGGCAGTTCGTGTTCTGTCAGGAAGAAGAGAGACGATAGCTCGTTGAAGCTGACGATATAAGTCAAAGCCTCCAAGCAGCGTTGCACTATGAGTTCGGGAACGATCTCGTTTTGCCCCTGCGGTGGTGCAAGTGCTCCGAAGTAGTCAGAGGGGACGCGCTGCTTGCCAATTGCTTTTGGAGTCTGCTGCATTGGTTGCTTCGAAGTGCGGAAGGACATTTGTGCGAAGCTTCTATCGATCGCCGCTAAGTCGCCAGACCCATCCTGGAGGATGTTGAGGAGAAGATTGAACAAGTCGGTCCGTGTCTTCGAATTCTCGCACAAGTTCACGAGAACCTTATATAGCAAGTTCTTCTTCAGCGTGTGAGGGAAAAACAGCAAGCGAATGAGCACGGCGATTGCAGGTTTCTCGAGAAGTTGAATAGCATCACGTGGCGCCGGTAGCTTCTGAGCAGGTGGAGGGGCTGACTGCGCTGCGTGCTGTCGATTAGCAGCTGCAGGTTGTGCGGCCCGGATATTCTCCAGATGACTGCGATTGATGCCAGCCTCAGCTAGCATGTGTGATGGCAAGCTTTGGATCAGCATGTCGTCAGAGTCCATGAGGACCACTTGGCGTAACTGAGGGTCCAGGCTGGCAATGAACGTAGCGGGGTCAATGTCAGGGACGCCTCCTTGGCCAGCATTCTCCACTCGCTGCCGCGCACGTTCGATACTTTCTTGCTGCAAGATCTCTGCTCGGATCTCCGCGGGTAGAGCATCGAGGAACTCCGGACTGATCTGGGAATCCGCTGGGCGTTCAACCCTAGCAGCACGTTGATCTCGGACATGCTGGTTGAGGACCTCTTCTCGCATGTCGTCCGGCAAGGCCTCCAGGAAAGTAGGGTCGATGCCAGTATCAGTGATGTCGACGGGATTACCATGGATCGCGACAATCATACGCTGAGCGGTACTTGACGATCCTCCGTCCTCTGCAGGTTCTTGAGCCTCGCTTTCGACGTTCGTACGGACGGAAGCATCAGCAAGAGCATCAGATGTCTCAGGAGCTGACGCAGTCGAGACATCGGCCATGTCAGCGTCAGAGTCCGGAGGCGCTGTCGATTCCTCATCTCGCTGCGCTTCACCCTCAAGAACAACGTCGACTGGTTGTGCGGCTGCCTCCGCCTCTTGGTGCGCCTTCTCTTCTTCCTCAGCTCGAGCCTTCTCTTCTTCCTCTTTAGCTTTCGCCTCTGCTTGAGCCTTCGCTTCCTCTTCTTGTCGGGCTGCCTCGCGCTCTTTGGCTTGCTTCAGAGCCTCAGCAGCAGCGGGGAGGAGGGCAAGTACCACATGATTGGCGAGCTTTGAGAGACGACTTTGTTCGAACTTGCCGTGGAGCATCTTAACCTCCTCCAGCCAGCGCTGAACAGTCAGCAGTGGATCGAGATTGCGACCTTCTGAGCGACCGTCTCCAGAACGCGGTGCCCGCTCGAGCCGGATGGAAGCAGATATGGTCCCCCGACCATTTCTCTGCAATGGCCCCAATGCACCAGACGGCACGTCAATACGTATTGTCTCCCCGTTACCTCCACGGCCCTGCGCGAAGATATGTTGGAACAATTGGACAGCGCCTTCCCCGATAGCCTCTTCGATGGTCTGCATGATGTCACCTCCAAGGCCACCGGTCCTCGGAAGCCGACGAAGGTGCCTAGCAGGCCCATTAGAGGCCCGGGGTGCCGTAGAAGATGGGTCGAGGAGTAGTGGATGAACAGCAGCTTCAGGAGCGGGAAGGGCAGCGTTGCGGGTTCGACCAAAGATATCCAGATCGTCATCTGCTCAAAGCGATGTGAATGCAATCGTTAGACAACATGAGAGCAAGTTTACGCGTACCAGTGTGACGGCGACGGCCACTAGTTGAGCGCATCGCAGTACCCGTCCATAGCATTGGCTGAATTACTCGGGGCACGTTGCCTACGACTCCTCCGCCCAGCGCGTTGGCAAAGCCATTAGCCAACTCCAAGATATCTCCGTCGACTGGGCCCTGATCGATGACATCCAGATCATCCACGAAGCTACAAGGGATGAGATACGCGAACCTCAGAGCAAATAGACACTTACTCTTCCTCTTCAGACGCTACGTCGGCTTCCTCGTCCATATCCATATGCATAATGGGCACGGCATCTGACAGACCGTGAGCTTCAGCACCATTCATGTAGAGAAACACCTTACCACCGCCTTCTTCTTCGTCGTCACCCTCGTCTTCACCACCGTCAACGACACCCTCGCCGACAGCAATATCCTACGGCCTTGTTAATGGACGTACATATGCCGGCGGAGTAGTACATACCTGCCACATAACTTCGCCTTCCTCTTCGTCCTCATCTTCGTCGCCACCTGCGTCAACGTCATCTTCATCGTTCTCGACGAGACCCTCCTCATCCTCATCTTCATCCTCATCTTGCCAGTCGCCTTCTGATTCACCAGTGTCGTTCTCCATGTCTTCGAGATCATCCTCGACGTCCTGATCTGTATCCGATGTATCTTCGCTGCCGGTCTCGTCACCGAAGTCCATCTCAACGTCATCCTCTTCTTCTTCAGCGTCCTCGTCCATGTCTTCTTCTTGGTAATTCACGTCCTCCATTTCCTAGCAATTAGTATTTCACATAAGCAGCCGCAAGGTATGCACGTAGCATCGTACTCACGCCACCGAAACTGTCCAAACAAGGGTCAATCAGACGTATGAAGACAGCCAAAGAAAACAAACACTGACAGTCCCAGCGAAGAATTGCGGTATAGATCAGGTGCCTCTTCGCCTTCTTGCTCCCCAGCATCTTCCTCTTCCTCAGAGATGACGGACTCCATATCCTCAGGAGCCTCATCTACCGATTCCTTTGGCTTCTCCGACACGCGACTCATCTTGATAGCAATCTTCGAACTGTGCAAATTCGCGTCAGCCATAAGGTACCAGGGCAATGCTCACGTACAGGAACTCCAGTGGGCGCAGTATCCCGGTGACAACTCCGCGTATGTTCGGATAATTGAGGTCCACTTCGGCCAAGGCACTGGTGAGTGTCGCAACGAAGTTCTTCTCCAGCATGATCTTTGCGATGTGAGTTGGTACTTCTTCATGGGCTTTGCGCGAGCTAGCGTTGAACCGGACTGTGAGCAGCCGGTAGCAAAGATCGGCAAGGGCTAGCAAACGGCTGTATCGCGTCTCCGCATTCTCGGAGGCAGGGAGATCCTTCAACGCCCGGCTAATGGCTTCAAGAACAAACTTGCGGACGGAGACAAGCTCCGCGGGAACCTCCTTGATGTCCTGCGTAAAGGACGTGTCGACGCAGAGAGCCACTATCACGGACATTGCCCAATTGCACAAAAGAATACGCTTGCGCGCTTCCGCAGGAGGCTGAGGGTTGATGGTACCAAAGGACATCATATCGGACAGGAGGAACTGTATTGCAGCGGTCCGATATTTGACCGGTGTGTCCTTCACCCCCGTCTGAGGCCGCTTCCTCGACGAGTACGAGAGGAAGGCCACTTTGCATGACTCGTACGAGAAGAGAAGTTCTGTGAGGCATTGCATCAAGAAGCAGGAGTAGACATAGTCGTCACGATCGTTGGAAGAGGAGGGAGAAGTCAATGGTGGACCAGTAGACGAAGGAGGTTGCTCGGAGGTGTGACCAGGAGCCTCGGGTGCACGAACTTGCAGAGACTCAGTCGCAGGCGCATCGTATGACTGTTCGGTTTTGACCGATCTTACTAGCTCGGCAATCAAAAAATGCATGAGGGTCTCCACGGAGGCAGGAGGGACACGCTGCTGCAGGGGCGAAGGGTCATCTACTTGCATATCTGAAGCAGTCTTACTGGCATCCTTCTCGCTCTCGGCTTTGGTCTCGGCCTTGAGGCTGATACTCTTCACTGCTCCATACGGTTGCGACAGCTGGCAGGACTCCTTTGTTACCTGGACAAACACAGAAGGATCGCGAAGCGCCAACGCATTGCAGTTCATGACATAGCTGCTAACATCCACGAGACGATTGCGAGGATGAGCGAAGAAGCGTTTGATCTCTT
This sequence comes from Daedalea quercina L-15889, assembly GCA_001632345.1. Taxonomy (NCBI): domain Eukaryota; kingdom Fungi; phylum Basidiomycota; class Agaricomycetes; order Polyporales; family Fomitopsidaceae; genus Fomitopsis; species Fomitopsis quercina. The sequence goes on along the minus strand of KV429042.1, from coordinate 269,642 downwards.
GACGCATAACATGCTGAATAGTGTGGGCATCCTCCACGACATGACGTAGGACCATCGCGATGTGAGATTGCAAGCCAGTCGCACTAGACGTTCCGGCGGATACCTTGAGGTATTGGAAGAGGAGAGTGAGCCCTTCACGGCGGACAAAGTCGTCCGCAAACTTGCGCTCTCGAGATAGAAGGACGAACAATCTCAGCGCTGCGATCAACTCATCCTTCGGCAGGGTGGGGATAGTGAGCAGGCGCATACAGAAGTCGAATAGGATTGTTTTAGCCTCTGGATAGGCAGACCCTGATGAGAGGCATTCGTCGGGGATCAGCTCATTCTCCTTCGGTAGAGTGATGTGCTGTGGTTCATCACCGGCAAGGAGGATAGCTTCCGTCACGAGGAGATGTGCCGCGAGCCACTTCGGAAGAGTTGGGTGTCCACCGTCCATATTGACGGGGTTCGAGAGAAGTAGCGCGAGCAATGTTGACACCAATTCCTTCGCGTCGCCTTCAGGCAGCTGCGCCAAAGTTGATGACGGGTCGTGCAAGACGAGGGCAAGTAAACGGCAGCGGACCGCCATTGGCTGCTCTTGCACATCGTAGGCAGCAGTGGAGAACGATTTGATGTCATCAACGAGAAGGCGTACAGCCTGCTCTCGAATTCCGTTACTTGGGCCAACGAAGACCTTCTGCACGTCGAACACAAGACTAGGATGCTCATCGACCAGCTTGAGCACTTGTTGTCCCATGGAGTTCTTGAGAGGCTCGCGACTTTCATTCAGTTCTTGTAACCACTCCTCCGATGTCTTACGAAGAGACACCGATGGCTCAGTGCTACTAGAAGCACTCTCCGCAGCCGCTCCTGACGCCTCGGCAGCCGGTTGGGAAGGCTCCCCATTGTTATCTTCTGCATTCATCGCGTCACCTTCCACTTGAGAAACCAATGCTTCTGCTGCCGGCTGCTGCTGTGCAGGCTCTGGATCCGGAGGGAATGGGAAAGGGTGCGCCAGCAGCAGCTCAGTAGCAGCGGTCACATTATTCCTCGTCCGAGTTAGCGCTCTCTCCGCGGCGGAACGAGGGAAACCCATGTCAACTAGCTGGCGGACTCGGTTGGCGTCAGGTCCTTGGGTAAAAAGAAACCCGCCCGTCACGACAGAAGCTGTTGCTGGCTGGGGTCCATCCTTCGCCACCTCCCCATCGGTGCTCAAAACCTCCATGACGATCTGCACCGCGGATTTAGTCACACCAAGGGGTGCTGAAACCAACCATGGTGCATTCCACAACTGAATGAGGAGCGGCATAACCGCCACTCTCATCCTGACCAAGAAGTTATGTGGCTCGAAGTAGTCAGGATCTGATTCCTTCCTCTCGAAGGACAGTAACACGACCGTCTGGGACGCCTCCAGAAGGGGTTTTGCGGACACAATAGGGTGAAGCAGGTGCAAGGCGACTTTCAGCCCCCCAAACGCGTGCACTAGCTCCTGCTGTGCTTGCTCAGAGCGTTCCTCAAGGTTGACTTGGGTCAATGTAGCGATGTCGTCGATGAAGTAGCGGGTGAGAGTGAGGATGGCGTCCACGCCTCCCGCAGGGTGGAATGCAGCCAGGAGCACCGTGTACATAGACCTGGTGTTTGTTTGTTCTGTAAGGTGGATGAGTTTTCTTGGACGGCATGTCCCGAACATTCTACATACCGTCCACCAGAAGAATAGTCGTCAGCCCCAGCATAACAGTATAGAAGGCTAGTAGAGAAAGTTTGTCCGCTGAAACGATCATGAGTCTGCATCCATGATCTCGGATGGGAATCACTCACAGAAGGCCTTCTCGTTGAGATGTTGCGTCATGACTTCGGCTATGATCGTCGCGGTATCACGAATCTTCTGCTTGTGTGCGGCATCAACAGTGCGCCGGGTCTGGAACAGTCGCACAACAGCTAATAGGAACTTCAGCAAATAGATGTGACCTCAACTAGCTGTCGAACGAACCTTGGAAAAACGGCGCTAGCGAACTAGGAATCTGACTGGCCAAGTGCTTGAAAATCTTCGCGTTCTGCTTCTTCGGGTCATCATCTCCTGGTGCATTCGGCTTCGGCGTGGGTGTTGGCGATGATTCGCCTTGCACACCGTTCGCTTCGCTCGGCGCGTGGCCATCTGCAGCGGCTCGTGGTTCCTCGGAAGTGACGTTCTCAGCCAAAGGTGTCGGAGGAGAGGGGTTGAGTAGCGAAGAAAGACTTGACGACTCAGAGAATAATTGCGCGTCAACCCCCTGCGACGCGAGAGCTGACTTGAGGACAATGTTCTCCCAGACGCACGCCCTATGCAGGGCCCCAAGGTCAATCAAAATGTTCTTTGCAGATGGTCCACTGAGCGACTGAAGAAGCGTTGCAGCTGCACGTCCGTGCGTGTAACCTGCGGTGGCGTATATATCCGACAATAGAGATGTCCTGATGTGCAGCGTGACGAAGCGACGGAGACGTTCATTCCCCCGAGCAAGATCGTCGCCTAGCAAAGAGGGTGAGTCCAGTAGCATTCTAAGATATATTCGAAGCACATACCAGTCCCAGGTTCGTTGACCAACGAAAGGAAGTGAGACTCTTCTTGCAGAGTCTGCCAGAAGTCCTTCGTATTCTCGAGGGCCTCGCGTACAATGTCGATCAGGAACGCGACGGTCTCATTAGTCGCGCCCTCTGCCATAGTCCGGATGACTTGCACGAATGAATCAGACGTTAGTCCATTGGCGAAGTCGTAAGGCAAACATGGAAGAGCCGTCAGCTTGCCGAAGCGGTCCAGGGCTTCCTGATCCGCGACGAACTCCCTGCAATGCGGAGGATGCTGGAAGAAACCTTCTAAAAACTGCGAAGATGGTAAGCATATCTCTGGATCTCGTCGTCGAAGCATCTCACCTTGCATAGGACGTCCATGAAGGACACGATTGTATTGTCATGAGATTTCGGTAAAGCATCATCCTGACTTGATGATGTAGGTTCTGGTCCGGCGGCAGGAGGGTTTGAGGCGGAGGGATTCGCAGGTGCTACCTGAGACGTGCTCGCTTCATTGGTCTGCGTGTCGACGTCCACGTCCATTAGCGCCACGTCAACGTCCTCTCTCGATAATGCGGATGGAGTCATGGGTGTCAGGATGTACCATTGCTTGATGTCATCGGCCGGGGTGTATTCCTTACCCAACTGATAGATCCTCTCCATGGTAGTCTTGATCGACGTAAAGACGGCCTGCTTAAGCGAGGGATGATGTCGGATAAGCTCCTCGACGGCTGTGCCAATGAGGACTGCGTTCTCCTTGTCCTGTAGGACTCTTTGGTGACGCTCAGACGTGAAGATACTGAAAAGACCCGGGATGATATTTGGACGTTCTGCGAGCTGGTTCTGGCCCGTCTGGTTGAGGCACAATGCTCCGATGGCATTGGGGACGGCTTGAATGACCTAAATGTTGTGATGGGTATACACAGACAACGTGCTGAAAAGGATGCTGACCTCAATCACGGGTTCGAGCCCAGACTCCACGACACTGTAGAATGCTTCCGGTAACCCAGCCTCCTGAACGACGGGCAGGCAGGTCGGCTCATTATGGACGAACGTAGACATGATGTTTATGGCTGCAGATCACTGCCATTCAGCTCCCTCCGTCCTCAGTGTAGCATCCCACGTACCAATCGGAAGGACAGTTGGACCGAACACGCTCCGGTTCTCCATGATCTTCTTTACTGACGTCAACAAACTGGAGTCGAGGAGGCCGCGTAGACCCTCGGAGGTTCCTGAGGATTGCATCATGCGATGCATGGAGCGTAGTGTGTGTTTGAGCACGGCCGCACGAGGGACTGAGAGCTTTCCTAATGTCAGGATCATAAGCATAAGCCACTGCTCGCAACTTTCTAAGATCGTCGTACCATGTGAAATCACAATCTCACGCAAAGGCTCCTGTGCCGCATACTGTGCGAGGTCGAGCTCTACCTCGTACTTCAGGGGCAACGTTAATGCCAGAAGAGGTTATGGAATGACGAACATACCTCGATCCTGTCTACGAGAACATCCACGCCCCGGCTATTGCAGAACAGTTGGAAGGCGTTGTTGAAGCCGTACAGAACATTGTCCACCAACTGCATGGACTTGGAGACTACATATAGTCTGTTAGCTAACCTGTTTTCAATGACCTGGACGAGGAGAGGAATTAACCCCGCCCCGACCACCATGTTACCGCCAGATGCATGCGTAGCGATAAAAGTAACGAAAGAGAATAGTGCCTCCACGAAAGATTGAGGCAGCGTCGAAGTCGGTTGCGCAACATCTGCCACAGTCTTTCGCAGGAGCGCCATTAGGATACCGTGGTTGACGCCGGCGTTGACGGCGGAGAGCACGTCTTGGATCTTACTCCTGTACCGGCCGAAGGCATCCAGCGCAGCAATAGCCGCAGTCTGGACTTGTACATCAAAGCCACGGTCAAGCTGGAGTAGCTCCGCAACGTGCGCAACGAGGTCGGGCTCGTACAAGAGGAGGCTTGACTGTGCTTGGGACTCGGAGTGCGTGTGTCCAAAAATAGCGGTGGCCAGGAGGCGGGCGATGACGAGCTTCTCGCGTTCCGCGGCATGTAAGACATTCACTGCTCGGGCAGCGCGAATGCGGGTAAGTAGCTCAAACTTCTCGGCGTCAGGTACTGAGTACGCCTCTATGATGTCCGCGAGGACATCCATGGGTTCCTTGGACTCTATTGTTGTTGAGTCAATGTGTATGTTGACAGCACCGGAGGCAGGAGCCGTTGGCGTAACGGTTGCAGCTCCCACAGATTTGCGCGTCGGTGTCTGCAAGACGGACTCCGAGGATTGGGTATCAGAGCTTTTCTCCTTCTCCTTTCCCGTCGCGCTAGACGCCGACGAGGCGTCTTGCCTGTAGAAAGTGAAGTTGACTTCGCGCGCTTCATTTGGGAGCGCCTCGAGCTGAGAGCGTCCCTTGTCAGTGACGAGATCGACAAGGTTGATGTCGTATTCGCGGAGGTTGGGCCACCTCTTTGCGAGGGCGGTGAGGCGAGGCGTTGAGATGCTGAGTGCATGAAGCACCGCGGGTTGCGCGGTGTACTGTTGCGCCGGGCGTAAGAGCAGATTGAGGGACAAGATGAGCACGTCCAGATCCGACGTGAGCATGAGGCTATTGAGCCGCTAGAAATTTTCCGAGGGTAAGCTTCGGAAAAGACGCGTCGGTTGTATTACTCACGTCGTACGAATTGAATGTCTTCCGGTTGGTCGAGTTTTCGAGTAGCAGTCGCTCGAAGCGGAGTATCTCGCAGACAGTCTTTTTGGTGAGCGGCGTGAAAACGTTCGTCTGAAGTTTGTCGATGTCGTAGTCCCGAATGACATCTTCGAGGATAGCATCGAATTTGTTGAGGACCTTAATCCACGCGTTCAGATCGGACCGGGGCCAACGCCAGGTATCGATCTGGCCGAGAACCTCATGAAGGTCGTCCTCGGGGGTGTCAAGGAGCTCGTTGATAAGTTCCGCAACCTGCGGGAGCTATGCGCATGACGTTAATCAACCTGCTACTAAGTACTCGTGAATGGAAGGCTCACGGGGGTCAGAGCCCTCTTCGATTTGTGTAGGATCCTCATCGTCCGCGACAATTAAGTCGGGGGGAGAGAGCCTGTGATCGACGCCTTCAACTTCAACCTGCTGGATTTGAACGAAAGCGGAAGAGATGGACGCGAGTGTACACGGGACGTAAAGTAGTCCAGTGGCGGAGATGCTGCAGGACTTGTCTTGTGCTTACGCGGAGGGGGCACAGGGCTTTCCCACTTCCGTGCAACTGTCCCACGGTAACGCGACTGGTGACGCGACCGCGACGCGCCTGCCGCAGTGAACTCTCTCCTCAACGCGTCGCGTCACCTCCTACCTCACAGCTTTGACCTGGCCAATATGGGCAAGCGTAAGGCCGCAGATGCGAACGACGAGGAGCTTGAGGCGGAGTTCTCCGCCTCCGACTCTGAACGACCCTTGAAGCAGAAGAAAACCATCAAGGTAGATACCCTCGAAGACCTTCCTAAGCACCGCGTCATGTTACTGATCAAGCTCAGCCTACTCGGAAGCGAAAGTCCAAGGGAGCGTCAGACTCCGAGGAGGAGAGACCGATCAAGAAAAAAGCCGAAGTCAAAGCCAAGGTGAGTCATACCTCTCCTAACTTGTGTCAACATCTCCCGTCTACATCACATTCCTAGAAACCGTCGCGATATAAAGAAGCTTCTCTGGAAGAAAGCGAGGAAGAGTCTGGCGTTGTTGTGAAGACGAACAACGATGGAAACAGGTATATTGATCTGGGGAGGAAACGACGCGCTACCGTGTACATATTTAAGGGTGCGTGTTGCCTTGTTCCACCGTAGATAGATAGCTTGCTGATCTTCGTCTGTGGCTCTGTCAGGCAAGCCTCTCTTGGACATCAGAGAATACTACGGACCAGAGGGCGACGAGAATCCTGGGAAGAAAGGTATATCAGTCAGTCAAGACGAGGTATGTCTTCCTAAGCACTTGATAAGGAGTGCCACTAACGATGCCGCAGTGGGAGACATTGAAGCGGAACGCATCTACCATCGACGTACTCTTCAAGAAACTCAGCAAATGAATGATGCTGCTGGGACCCGCCCACGTTCCCTCATACCAGACGTATGCTTTCGATTGCTATCCAATGTATTGTGTCCGACTAAGCAACGAGATATGTATAATGTATTCAGCGTTGACCATTCATACGCGCTTCTATGTGTAGCATGGAGTACTAGGCCAAACCTGAAGCCGCTATATGCGCTCCTCGCAGACCACCTACCGCGTAAAGTCCCCAGAGCCATGCCTTTGTTTTTACCAGGTATGCTTGCAAATCCATCCATGTTTCTGCAATCACCAAGGTGCTGTACATTCGTTGGTAGCTCCTAGAGAATGAAAATGAACCACAGTGAGATTGGCATCAGACAAACTAATAATCCAAGTCACATACCACCAGCCTGAGAAGTAGTCATAGAGCAATCCAAGCGACATCAATCCCCGCTCCCGCATCTGGGAGATGAGCTGCCGCCTTGTGTCGTCCCACACAGCCCGAGTGCAATACTTGGCAGTGACCAGGAAAACACGAACCTAGGCCGAAGTACGTCAGCCTCTGATGGTATGACACTGAGGAGCGGAGCAAACGCACATTCGAATGTGTCGTTGCAAGAGCCCTGTCCAAGCTCCGCGTCAAGTCGTTGAGCTTGAGCACCATCAACACCCTGCGTGGAACTCTCCTCAGGACGTCGAAGACGGACAGTAAGAGGCCCTCCTTCTCCACCACTGCAGTTCTGATCGCCTCCATCTCCTCCTCCGTCTGTGCGGTAAGGTCGATCATGCTGGTTGCACGTCTGACCTTCGTGTTACCTAGCGGGTCTTCGACGTCGGTCCACGCATCGTCCAGAGCGGCTCGACCGGTCAAAGCAGCTTCGAACACAGGGTACTGTATGTGATATTCAGGGGTGCCCAGACATGGAAGATAAACGCGCTTACGAGCTCGTCATCGATGTTGCCGACCAGCTTGGCGTACTTCCGACGATCTGCAGCTGTAGTGGGCGACGCGGGCGCGATGAGGGAGAGCCAGAACTTGCTATAGTTGATGCGAAGGTCGGTGTCGAGGTCAAAGTACAGTCCATGGTCCAGGAGCACAATTTCGAAATTGTATGGCGACTTCGAGAGAATCGGCGCAGGACGGATCAGTAAATTCCCTGAAAGGCGTTAGAATTGAATGCTGAGGGGCTGGGACTGCAGGAAAAGAATACCTGGGTGAGGATCCTGAAGATACGCATTAGCCATCGGCACGAGCGTAAGACGGCGTCCCACTTACTGCATGGAACCATCCGTTCAAGTGCACCATCTGCCCAAAAATTCTCGCCAACTCTATGGAGACCTTATTCCTGTCGATGTTGTGATCCGACAGATACTTGAGGTCGTCCACCCTGCCTCCATTGATAAACTCCATGACCAGGACTCTCTTATCCGCAGTGAAGATCTTTGCTGGGTGCAACATGAGCAAGAAGCACCTAGACAGAAGAGTGCATACCCACGTATATACAACGACGTCCGGATGTCGCTGAATTCATTCACAGTGCGGATAGCATTGTGAGCTTCGTGCGAGAAGTCCATCTCTTTGGGGAGGTTTTCTCGCATCTCCTCGCCAAGCCAGGTAAATTCAAACTCAGGGAACCAATGCTTAATCCAACCTACATATACTCAGCGGAGGCCCTTCGCATAATTAGTTAGACTCACCAAGAGAGACTTCGACCATCTCCATATCGATCTCAGCAAACTCTTGGAGGTGTGGATGTTGAAGCTAGTGTGAAGAATAGGTAATAAATCCTACATGCAAGCCAAACGTTACATACCTTGACGGCGACCAATTCTCCCGTGTCCTTCCAGCGAGCCATGTGTACTTGAGCTAGGCTCGCTACACCTATCGGGTCGGGGTCGAAGTCGTCGAAAAAGTGATGTAGTGGCCGGTGCATGTCCGTCAAGAAGAGTGCTTCAATAGCTTGATAGGGCGTTGGTTCACACTTGTCCTGCAATGGACGCATGGTATTCGTCCACTCCACAGGGAGCACTACGCTATGCCCTTGTTACACCACACACGGCTCGGAGGGCAATAATAGTGTACTCACAGAGATGCTATGTGCTGTCCCAGTTTGATAAAAATACCGCCATTGGCAAGGAGGGCCTTCAGCACCCTTTCCGCGCTGCGTTTGTGACATTGCGAGGTTGCATCTCGCTCCGCATTAACAGACTCGTAACTTTTGGCAAACGTTATTTTGTAGTCTATGGCACCCAGTATTGCTGCCTCTATAAGAGCAAGCAGTCAGTAAATTCATCGAGCCTGTTCGGACAAATGATGTGATTTACCGGCTACCCTCGAACATCGCACCACCGCCAGCGTAGTGTGTCGGACCGGCTGATTATAGTGGTATGCTAGGAAACCGACTCCAAACACCGTTGCTAACGTCGTTGGATAGACGACCCAGCCGCTAACCCGACGTCGACGCGATGGTTGTTCGTGAAGAAGCGCATTGGTGGACTGTAGCCGATTCTCATGTGTCGCGTGCGGTCTGCGAGGAACAATGCGAGCAGTCTCATGTCGGAAAGCCGGCCATGGATTATGAGCAAGCCATCTGCGCGAGAATGAGCACATGAGCGTTGGGTTGAGGAGGTCAACTTGTCGATGGCATACAGGGTCCGCTGGTCGTTCCAGTGCCTTTGCTCGGTCGACCTGTCGACGTCGTGGTCTCAAGACGTGACGTCTTTTACCAGACAGACGCCGGTTCCCTGCAGTGTACAGACGCCGACAAAAGTAATGCACGGCGCCCCTATATTGTGGGAAAGTGCTTTGAATAGTCTGAACCTGATGTTGTAGACATGGCTGTATGTACCATCAAAGCAGGATGGAATAGAGATCCCATAGGCCCTTAGGGTTTGAGGGAAAATATGAATATTTTGTGTATTTTGTGAAAAAGGACTCCGCCAATGTGTACAGCAGGAAGATTACTGAGCATTATGAACTACACGATGAGAGTAGTATACTGTATTTTATCAGCATTCATAGGGCAATGATGAGATATATTCAAGACTGGACCTTGACGCCATATACTGTATTATATAATATACCCAAACACGTTAAGCGAGCAAAGCCTCGACTACTAAGTATTACCACAATATACTTACTTGGAGCCATCAATGATCAACGTCAGTCCACCGTGGGCGAAATCAAAGTCAGCTATCTCCTCAACCATACAGCCCCCGTTATCCACCATGCACCTTAAGTATGAATACGATGCACAGAAGGCCAACGAAGCGGCCACCGTCTTGATTAGAGGTGCCGGGTGGCGGCACGAGCGGGTTGGCATGAGGTGGGAAGCAATCTCGCACTGATTGTCACTGAGCTGACGAAGAATGCAGGCATCTACATATCCTTCGCTGGCTGACAGGTTTGCATCACTGTTGGACATTCCTTGCATCCGGCTGGACCACCGCCCACCCGCCCACAACGCGTACGGCACGCCTGATGCCCTTGCATCCTTCGATGATCTAGATATGTAGGTCATTCAGATTCGTCATCCTCGAGTAGTCCTTTGGTGGGAGCCCCTACTTCACGGTTGCAACCAAGGTGCCGAAGACGCCTCACAGTGCGTGCATAACTCTCGGCCACTGTTACTGCTACATGGCATGGGCTCTCTCGCCACGCTGTTCCTAGAATCAGTACCGAGCCTATAGTGACGACCCGCGTGGTTTTTAGGACACTGCGTTTCTTCGACGGCGACAACCATGACCCAACGCGCAATGCCATGGGGGTCAAGTAGCTCACTCTCGAGTTTTCTGCACGAGCCCTCGGACTCCATCTCGATGCAGATGAGGCCGAAGAACACCTGACGGGCCGCGCTCAACGTCGACGCGTACAGCAGATACAAGAGGGTCACGTATGACCTAGAGAACGGGGAGCGTATGTAGTAACAGGCTCGTCTCCGATCTACATGAGTATGGTCATATGTTCTCGTCACAGGTTCCAGAACCGCGGAAGCGAAAAGTGGCGGTCGTGCGGTCGTAGTGTATCGCACGCGATAGTATCTTCTCCGATACGGGAACTACATGTCATCAAATCCCCCCATGGCACCTAGCGCACTGTATGTGTTTTCGTTCCTACAAGGAATAGGTGACCAATCTCGCAGCCCGACTGAATGCATGAACTCTATTTTTAACGTAATGGTCAGAGATGCAACTTCTTGAATGCGCTTCCGAGTCGAAGCTGACCACAGTGTTATAAGTTCCAAGAAAAGCGATTGGTGGCAGTTGAAGATAGGGTTACCATCGCTTCCTGGGGCTGCACATTGGGGTTTGGTCGTGTTCGTGCTTCTCATCTGCACTGCGGCTTCTGGATGGTTCTGACACTGATGCAGCGGATTCCAAGGACAAATGGGTTTCGTCACCCCATGCGTGAAATGACAGTCCAATGATATAAGGACGTAAAGTCCTGCAAGGCAAGATAGCGACCATTGCACAGCTAGTGACCGTATCTACAGCATGCCGTCCACCCTGGCCAACATACTTCAGATCGGTCTGGATGGGCCATGCCTCACCACCGACTTCGCACGAGCTGTGCATAACGCATCCGACTCCATCCGGGCGAGCCCCGTCTTCGCCATGGAGAGTTTTCAGTTCACGGATCCAAACGATCCGTTGTCAAAACATACGTCGGGGAAGATCGTCCATCAGTTCATCATGGTCACCGTGCACGTACGCGACGTGGCCGGCGAGTGGGCATGGACGTATTTCCGCGTCGACTTCGACAACAATCCACCACCGCACGGACGTCAGAACGTGGCTCTGTCCGACGATCACGAAGACCTGCGCGGGTACTGGTCTCGCGGGCTTGCTCGTATCGCAGGAGTAGACCAGCCTGGAGAGAATGGCCCCTCCTTGGACGACATCGCGTCCTTACTCGAAATCATGCATCGCCGCACGCCCGGGGGCTACGACGCCCTCTCCAGGGACTGCCTATGGCTGACGGAAAACCTCCTCCTGTCTACCGCTCGCAAGTACTCGCAGCATTGGCTTGCGGGTCATTGCAAGCCGGAGCCATTGAGGAGGTACACCGAGGGCAACAGCGACGTCGTTGCCTGTATCATGCAGCTCGTCTTCCACGACCCGATCTCGCAGACTGTAGCAGGTACCGCAGTTAGGGCGGTGCGAGGCATGCAAGCTTTCTTCACGCAGGCAGCGCCCAACCGCATCGAACCACACGATGAAGAAATCCGGTTGATTCTCGAGGAGTGGCAGCCCTGTGTCAAGGCAGGGTTCATGTAGCGTCCTTGGTTGATATGAATGGTTGGTACCGGTGATGTAGGACTGCCAATGTTCACCTTGCCTCAAAGCTCATAACTGCACAGGCAGCCCCCACCATCAGAAGGCGGGTGATCATGTCAATGACATGGGTCTTCAGTGGGCGAAGGGATTCTCTGTACATACATATGGTGACCCTGGACGTGATAAGATTCAGAGAGTCTGGGTTTGGTGTACTTTCCTTGAATTTTTGAAAGCGCATTAAGGCTACGCGGGGTCAGCGAGACAGTTATTACATTTGTAGCAGCAGCTATTGCGTACCGTGAATATAGCTATGACGGCCAAACACACCAGCCCAGCGTCGTGCAGTGGTTGGGTAAGTACTGTTAGCGAGGAGGGCAGCCAGCCATTTTCGATATCGCTATACTCAGATCGGTGGTACAAATCGGCCTTCAGTCTGCCTCCCTTGTCTATTGCTAGCACTATGACTTGCCGACCAGATCAAACTATAGTCGATGATGCCCCACAAATATGTGCATGAACTACTTGTCATGCAATGGACTCACCATAAGCATGGCCGACGAAAAATACGGGTTGCTCTAACCCCGGGCATGTATCAAACATGCATGACTGTAATTGCGATTGATACAGACGTCCAGTGTTACAGCAATATATAGAGACGATGATTGCGAGTACAAAGCATTGTGAACATTACCTAAAACGACTGTATCGGGAGGATTAACCACCGTTTGAGCTGCTTCTCTTACTCATGGCGAGAGATATTCGATGGCCCGACATAGCGTCTTCGTTTTGATGCATCGCCTCGGCATACCTAGCACTGAGTCAGATCCTCTGCCATGCCACGGTTGATATCAACTTACAGCAGTTTATATCGAACCAGCTCAGACTCTAGCTCTTCGTGTTTCAAACGCGCTTTCACGAGCTCGTTCTGAGGTATGCCGGTTGAGACATCAGGATCAAGCAAAGGTAAGGGGCCACTCACAAGCAACTCGCAGTGTTCAGTATTGATTTGCGCGAGACTTGACTCCAGCTGCTTGCTACACACGATATGAAGCGAACGGTAGTACACGAATCGAAGGATACTCACACATGGACAGATAGGTTTCGATTGCTCGTTCGAAGTGCATCCATCTCAATTGCATGCTGATTTCGCTTGCGGACAAGTTCTTCATACTCCTCCGCGTACGAGTCCAACATGAAAGAGCTGATCTTCAGAGCGAATGCGTCCTCCACGAACCGGTCGGCGTCGTACTTCCCGTTGCCCTTATCCTTCTCTGACTCTTCGTCTGACGCCAGATGATCTAACTAAGGAAGTCGCTCAGTGTCGTTGGCAGTTTGTACAGAGTCAGATGACATACTCTATAGGTGTCGAAGATCTTCACGTTCAGGAAAGAAATGAGCTGGTCAAAGCTGATTTTAAGCAACTCCTCCTCGTTCTTCAGGAGTAAGACCAGACTGAACGAGAATATCGCCTCGATGCCACTCGCGAATACGTTGTCGAATATCCGGAACACAACGTCCATGGGGAAGCTGCATGTGATTAGGTGACATGATCACTTTGCTGCGACAGCTCTTACCGATAACTGAACATTGTCAGGAACCACTGCGATGCGTACATACTCGACTTGATGTTCTGTCTTAAGAAATGAAAATGCAGTACTGGGGCCATCTCCTCGATCAGCTTCTCAAACTATTAAGGGAATGTAAGAGGAGAAACAGAGATGGGAAAAGTCAACTCATGTACCTGGAACTGAAGACGACTCTTTAGTCGAATGTCATGAGACACGGGGGCAGACTTACAAGTCGCAGTTGTAGTTTCGGCATCTCAGGCAAGAAATGCCCTCTGAGATCATAAGAATACATGAGTCTGACGAGCAGACAGAACGCCTCCTCATCTGGCATCTGCACGTAAATCAGCAGTAGTCTGAAGGACTGCGATGCCAGACGCTCACGTGTAAAAGGAGCACGGCTGCAACGAAAGGCAGCCCCTGGCAATAACCAACTTGCGCGTCATATCTGCAACATATAAGAGGCATTGATAAGGGATGGAGTAAAAGACGTACAAAGAGTATGCTTTTAATACATTGAAGAGGTTTTCTTGACCAATACCACGGCCGTCCGTGAAAAACGCATGATGCGGAAATGTCCTGTGCATGCCAGATTAGGTCGACACGAAACAGAGTCTGACTTATAGTCACCTTCCGAGATCCCGAGTGATGGCCTTCTCGTGCGGACTGGTCTCCTTCAACAGCCGTACATAGGTATTCTCAAGCTCCGCATCTTTGGAGGTGGTCCTGCGTGCATGTCAGTCGTCAGAAGGAAGATCACAGACCGCTACGGAAGCGCACTACATTAATTGCCAGATCATTCCCCGGATGGTCCTTGGAATGCCCTTCGCTATGGCTGCGGCCAACTCCTCAGGATGCTCAGAAGCAAACCTCTGATAGTCTAGCAGCTTGGCCCTGGTCAAACGCTGACCCAACAACGAGAGAACGAACGGCTCACCCGACACAACGTTGCCCCAGAAGTCTACTCGAAGTCATGCGTACCCTCAGACGGCGAATAAATCTCAAGCGTACAGCAAGCTTACCCCAATCTACCGAGTCCTCATCGTTTGAGTGGCCCTGCAATTCCTGCTGCTTGCGCTCGAACTCCTCCTGGACCTTCTTCTGACTTGCCACGCTGCTCCTCTTTGATGCGGCCTCGTCTCCACTCTGCTCCCCCTCCTGATCCCGTTGGGATAGCATGTAGGGAACATTATACGCGGAGAGGACGGTGGTTGCAGACGGTGACTTCGCGTGCTTGGCAGACGGTGTGGTCACATCGATCGGACTGAACGCGATTGTATCTCGGCGGTCGTCTCGCTCCTTGTCTTCCTCAGAGTCTAGGGATATCCGTGCAGACTCGAAGCTCTGGCGGGCACTGCTGAGTGCGACGGTGGAGAATCGGGTCTCGTCGTCTGTCACGTCAGACGCAGCGATGGATTCGCGAATAGGGAAGCGGCCGGTAGGTTCGACGGGCGAAAGTAGCTCATCGAGAGTCGGAGACTGGGCACTTGCAGATGTGGAGGGCGTCGGGGTCTTGGCTGCTTCCTCCGAGTCTATCTGCCCAGTCTGCAGTCCATCGGACATTCCGCGATGCGCTCGGGAACGAGGTCAGAATACACACAGGTCGTCGAGTGATCGCGGCCTCGTAAAGTCCTGCTCTAGAAGGATAGTCAAGGTAGGGTGAACGAAGGCGACTACATCGAAGAAGTTCGAATTGCGCGACATCAGCGCTCCGGGCGGCGCGACGTGACCACAGCGCATCGCCCGAGTCTATGCAGCTTTACATACGTCGAGCAATGCAGTCATTGCACACCTCATAGGCGGTGAGACAGCTTTGCTTCAGGATCCATTCACATCACAAGCTCATCTGCATATCTCCGCACAGACATACTAAACGCGAGTGGCGCCGGCGAGGGCGCCGGCTGATGACCTTGCGACAAAAAACAAAAGAGCACATCGTTGTTCTATGTGATTCTACAGTTGTATGCTACCTGTAGTATAGAAGCACGCTCACTGGAGTTATTCAATGTACGCAGTTCATCTTTGGTTGCAATGCGTGTGATACCTACAATGTAATGTCCGATTCGTGGCCAGGTTCTCATAATCGGTGTAACGCGGACTTCTACGAAGGCGCCTGGTCCTATATGTCCTGGCGGACCGTACTGGACACGGGACAAGGCATCCATAACGGTCGTAACGCCAGATAGGCAGCTTCTCGACGACGCGCCAACGATCACTTATGCAATTGGCCTCTTCATAGAAGGTGTCGGATGGGGCAAGCACGGACGGCTTCGTGGTCGATTAAAGGTGATGGTGACCTTGAATCTCGCCACGGATGTCGACATCGCCAACGTTAACGGGGCCAGAGGAGAAATCACTCGCATCGTCTTGGATCCGGAGCAACCACCTACAGTATCCCTGACTCCGGCGAGTTGCAACTCTCTCGTCCACTGGCGTTTATTGTCGTACGGTTGGAGCACACTAGAATGGATAGGCTGGAGGGGTTAGAAGATGGCGAAATTCCGATTGAGCCGGTGCAGCAAACCTTCAACATCGAGTTGGAAAGCGGCGATCGTGAGCGGAGGCGTCTGAAGAAGGTCGTCCTACGGCGTCAATTAGCAGTCACCGGGGCATATGCTCTGGATGTCAAATTATTCGAATCCTTAGAGATTTTGATGAAGAGATCTTCCGGAGTCCGCACGATGAGTACTTACTGCAGGAAGATGAACGGTTGGAGCGACTGGACGAGGAGACGGTGTGTGCGTGGGACACTGTACGGGGTGTTCAATATACAGTATAGTAGAGGGAATATATATATATACTTATGTGCAGGAGGTATATAGACACATGAACACATGAGTACACGAATATACAAAAACGAACATAGAGGCATAGGTAGGAACGCAGAGGCAACGACGAAGAAAGAGGCAGTATGTTGTGCTACCATTTACGGAAGGAAACCAAGCAGAAGACAACAAGCGGCAGTTTCTCACGACCGAATTCCGACCCCGCAGAAACCTTGCTGTCGCAAGGTAATAATAGGCTGTTTGTACGAGGCTCTATAACTGGATGCGCAATGCAACGGAGATATGTCACATGCAACGGCATTGCTTCGGACGATGATGCGGCGAGCCGAGCGCGCGACGCGCACTGTGTAAGTACCGCACCGGACAGTCAGAGTCGTTCGCTGTCTGTGTCTGTGTGCATTATGGGTGAGCTCAGAATCGAGTCAGTTGGAGCCTAGGTACCGAGCCTCATATTAAATATTACAGAGCCTGGCTACCATCAGGGGCGCATACACAGCGGGTCGACCGTGTCCATGAGACTGAGGGCGTCTGCAGGCCAATGGGAGCACCTCGCTTTATCTGGCAGCTTTCGGCGCAGTGAGTCCCCCCGCAGTGCCGCTATCTCACATCCCGAGGCACGATGGCGTATATAAGCTGAACGCGTGCGATCATGGTCAGTAGTTCCTGTTCCTCGCTGACATAGCCGACATGGGTGCCCAGCCGTCCAAGCCTACTCTCGCCTCCGCCGAAGCAGTGCACGACGAGAAGCGTGCGGCGGTCGACCACGTCGCCGCGTCGCTCTCCTCTCTGCACCTCCGTGCCGCGACCTCGCAGGACGGTTCCATATCGCTCGCGAACATCGACTCCTGGGAGGAGGAGGTCGCTTCCCAGCCGAAGCTCCAGCTGACCCGCACCGTCCTGCACAACTCGGAGATCCAGAGTGCGCTGCTGAGCCGGACGGCGAAGGTCTCCGACGGCTTCGTCTTCAACACGCAGCTGGACTTCAAGACCGGGCCCATCACCAACCAGAAGTCCTCTGGCCGGTGCTGGCTGTTCGCGACGACGAATGTTCTGCGATACAACGTCATGAAGAAGCTGAACCTTGACGACTTCCAGCTCTCGCAGGTCTGTAGGATTGAGCGACTCCCTCGTGTCTCGTGACTGATGAGTGACCTGTATACAGTCCTACCTGTTCTTCTATGACAAGCTGAACAAGTGCAACTATTTCCTGGAGTTGTCCATCCAACACGCGGACCTCCCGATTGATGACCGGATCGTCTTTCACACGTCGCAGGACCTCATCAGCGATGGTGGCCAGTGGGACATGGTCGTGAACGTTCTGGAGGTGCGCTCCGAGTCCCTTGCCCTAAGACTACATCTCACGACCCATACAGAACTACGGCGTCGTACCGCAAGCGGTCTACCCCGAGTCTCAGCACTCCTCTGCCTCCGGCCCTCTAAACACCCTCCTGAAGACTAAACTCCGGGAGCACTCGCTGATCCTGCGCTCGCTCCACAAGTCTCTGCACGCGGACGCCTCGCTCTCCGACGCAGCGATCCTGAGCACGCTCCGTGCGAAGAAGGAGGAGCTCCTGAAGGAGATCTACACGATCATGACCGCGACGCTCGGCGTCCCGCCGCGCGCGACGGACAAGTTCGCGTGGGACTACTACGACAAGGACGGCAAGGCTGGCCGCTGGGAGGGCACGCCAAGCGAGTTCTACAAGACGTTTGCGTACGACAAGTATGCGGTGCGTGCGCTTCCGCTGGGTGGCGGAAGGCGAGCTGGGGCTCACGGGCCGTGTACGCGTTAGCCGTCTGACTCTTTCTCGCTCATCAACGACCCGCGTAACGAGTACGGCAAGCTCTACTCGGTCGACAAGCTCGGCAACGTTTGGGGTGGTCGTGACGTGCTCTGTGCGTATAGACCGTCCATCGTGCTCCCTGCCCCGGTCGCGATCTGACCACCAGGCCAGACGTGAACACTCAGATTGAGAACCTCAAGAGCGCAGTCGTGAAGCTGATCAAGGCCGGGCAGCCCGTCTTCTTCGGCTGCGACGTGGGCAAGTTCCTCGAGCGCCAGGACGGCATCATGGACCTGAACCTCTACGAGTACGAGGTACGCCCTTCCCTCCCTGTACCACCTTTTCTCCTAGGCTGATGCGGGAGGCCCGTGGCAGAACGCGTTCGACATCAAGCTCGGCATGAGCAAGGCGGACCGGCTGCGCACGGGCGAGTCCGCGATGACGCACGCGATGGTCATCTCCGCCGTGCACCTCGACGCCGCGGGCAAGCCGCTGCGGTACAAGATCGAGAACTCGTGGGGCGACGCGAACGGTGACAAGGGGTACTTCCTCATGACCGATGCATGGTTCGAGCAGTACGTGGCGCCCTCTATATGACTGGAGGGCCGGGTCGCTGACAGTGTCGGGTGGGTAGGTTCGTGTACCAGGTCGTCGTGCCGAAGGCGCTCGCACCGAAGGAGCTCGTGAAGGTGTACGAGAGCGGCGAGAAGACGCTGCTCCCTCTTTGGGACCCAATGGTGCGTGACCCGCTCGGCACGGCGACTGTCTTGGCTGACCCTAGTGGTACTCTGTAGGGTGCCTTGGCATAAGCCAACATATGATGAGTTGGTTGTGTAAACGTCCTCGCGTGAGAGGCTCGCTTCTCTTGAGTGACTATCAGCTGTACGTTGCTTGTATTTCTACTCTTTTTTGCTTTGGTATCACATCAGGAAAGCCTTTACGTGCAAATCACTCCTTGACAATCTTGTCCGAGCTGCACGGGATCCTAAATGGCACGTAACGCCACCACTCAAGGTGTAAGACCTATGCGAAATATGGATTACGAGCATGAGGTTTGCCAATCGTACAGCATTAAGAGAGTCGATGTGGTATGGATAAGTACATGGGTAGGCATGGTCTAGGGTATAGTACAAGTAACCAAGATACGCATACATAATGCATTACATGGTCCGCAGATCCAAAGGTCCCTTCTCCTAGACCTTCCGCGCTCGGAGAATTGCGCCTTCTTCAGCTTCCGTCAATACGAGTCATAGCTCCTCCGGTGCCTCGGTCTCCTGCGGGGCGAAGCACGTTCGCGGATAAGGACGGTGCTTCCTTGGGGTATCATCGTCGCGCCGCCGCCACCGCCACCGCCGTACTGTCCCGCGTAGCCAGCCTGAGGGTACGCACCGCCGTACGTGCCGCCATACGTGCCAGGTTGAACGCCAGCGCCGTAGGGATCTATGGGGACGCCGGCGCCGGCGACGGGGTACCCAGCCATCCCTGTTGCAGGAAGCCCACCAGCACCGACCGCCGGCGTGCCCACCATTGCGCCCTGCGGCATGCCCATGCCCGCCGCACCTTGGAATGGTGTCCCCCCGTATGCGCCGCCGTAGGCCCCGTTCATACCAGCGTTAGGGACGGCACCGACGCCTTGATAGCCTACGTTCGCGGCGCCGTATTGGTAGGCACCGCCAGCGGGTGCGGGTTGGATGACGATCGGGGCCTGCATACCTGCACTCATTCCAGCTCCCGGAGCGCCCATTCCTCCGTCGCCCATTCCAGCCCCCGGAGCACCCATGCCTCCACCCATCCCTGCGCCCATTCCTGCGCCCATGCCTCCCGGACCGACGGCTCCAGGAGCGCTCGCATAACTGGTCGAATAGGCTCTTCTTCGTCGTATTCCGCCTGCTCCGTAGCCGCCTCCAGCGCCATAGTATGGGTTCGTACCGCCGGCGTAGTCGATGGGGTTCATGCCCCCGCCTGCGAAGCCTGCGCCCGGGTATCCGGCACCGGCCCCTGCGAGTCTGTTCATAGTCATTGGGTCCGTGTTGAGTCTAGCGTCGAAAGGTGCGTCTGTGGCTTGAATGGTGTGGCGAGAAGATAGAACTGTAATCCAAGGTAGGAGTGTGTGTGCGGTAGGGTGTAATTGTGTGGGGAGTCGGAGACTTGGTATGAGGGCGCGCATGGCAGGCACGTTATTAAGACGAGGCGAGGCGGCCCTTGGAGAAGCGGTGGACGCTAACACGTCGCTGCGCCCAAGCCGTGCCTGTGCGGTGTGCGTCGGCTGGCCGTCCGAGCACACTGTGCCCCCAACCGGCAACCACAAACGTCATCGCGTGCGTCAGGTTGGTGAACAAAGCTCTGCGAGGAACTCGAGCGCGTCCGATGACGCTCTCACGCAGAGTGTTTTGCCGGGACGCAGTTCGCTGAATGCTTGCATGTGACGTGCTGCCACTCTGCCGGCCTGCCCAGCCTTGCCGTTGGATCCCTCTGGATAGCTTTAGACTCTGCCGTGGCCGACGACTCGGAGTGCCAGTCAATGTCATGATGCGCTCATGGGATGTGGAGCGCCACCCCCGCGCCACCAGCGCGTCATGATCGATCGAGATCTCACCCACCAAATGCCCCCGCCGGGTCTTCAACACCTCCTGACGGGCACAGTAACGACGCCACGAGCCAAGCAAACCCCGCCGTACAAACGCGATGACAAATCCATACCAATGCTACACCGACTATTACACCTAACAAATCGAACCGCCGCGACGCATCGGATCACGCATCCTCTACCTAGTTGTCGATGTCCTGCGTCAACACATATCGGTACCGCACCCGACTCTCCTTCACCCCCTCCACAGCCTTCTTGCAGTCCTTCATCGGCATCTCTTCAATCCACGGCTTGATCCCCTTGCTCCTCGCCAGCTCCAGCATCTCCAGCGCCTCCTTCTTGTTCCCAATCGAGCTGCCTCCCATCAGGCAACCCGGCATGGCCAGCGACATCGCATGCACCGGCGGCATCGGGCTGTCCTCGTCAGGCAAGCCGACACTGATAAACTTGCCGTGCACGTAGAGCATCGACAGGTACTGGTCGAGCACGCCCTTGGCATCCTTCCCATAGTTGTCGCGCGTCGAGATGATGAGGTCCAGCTTCCGCGCGAGCGGCTTGTGGTAATCCTGCAACAAGCCAGGTCAGTATTGCAGCCCCAAATCTCCTCGCGTCGTTCTGCGTACGTACCTCTACTCCCGTGTTAACGATGACGTCGGCGCCCATCTTCTCAATGTCCGCGATCTTGCTCTCGTCGTGCGTGAACGCGTACACTTCCGCGCCCATCGCCTTCGCCCAGAGCAGCGCGTAGTGCCCGAGCCCCCCGATGCCGATCACGCCGACCTTCTTGCCAGGTCCAGCGCCGTAGGTCTTCAGAGGGGAGTAGACGGTCAGGCCGGCGCACATCATCGACGCCGCGTAGCGCGACTCGATCTCGTCCGGGATCGGGAAGACGAACTGCTGGTGCGCCCGGATGGCCGTCGCGTACCCGCCCTGCGAGATTATGCCGTCGGGGTACTCTGAGTTCTACGGGAGCATATCCGCATGAGCTCACAGTGATCTCGGGACGAAGCACGCTCTCGAGTGGCGAGTCACTCACGTAGGTCGAGATCCCCTCGAGGCAGTAGTTCTCCTGGCCTTCCTTGCAGGCCCTGCACTCCATGCAGCTGCCGATCTTGGCGCCGACCCCGACGCGGTCGCCCACCTGCCGACGCTCAGCTCACCACATTCACGGGACAATCATGAAGGAAGGGCTGACCTTGATACCAGCGACCTTGCCGCCCACGCGGGTGACCTTCCCGACGATCTCATGCCCGACGACGAGCGGGAGGTGCGACTCGCCCCAGCCCTGCGTGAGCGTGTGCACGTCCGAGCCGCACACGCCGCAGTGCGTGATCGCGATCTCGACGTCGTCGCCGGTGAACGTCTTCGGCTCGAAGGAGGTCACCTTGAGGTCGCTCCATTTCTTAGGGTCTGCGTACAGCACCGGGTGAATCTGTGCACTGGCATGCAGGTATTGAAACGGTTCGGTGTGCTCACCAGTGAGGGCGTAACCCTTGAACTCAACGTGCTCGGACATGGTGGTAAAAAGGGTAGCACGCGGATGACTAGGGGAGAGGTAGCTCAGGAGAGATTTGGGGAAGGTAGAGGTAGGGACCCGGGCGGAGGTGTTGGAAAACGAACCTACTCTGCCCTCTTATGTGTGTCCGCCGCCGTCACATTTCACCAGGCCGAATTCGAGCACGTTCGTCATCCTCTGCGTTCACCTCTTCTGCGCCGTCCTGTGATTCGGCGAGCTTGACAGTCGTTGGGGTGGGCCCGATCGTTGGCGAGACGGACGCGTCAGCCACTGCATCGTACGTCATAATGCTCGACCGTCCTAAACAGGCAATATATTTTCCAGAAATGGCGATGATGTGATTCGGGTCGACATATCACGACCCACCTCAGTTATGTAAGACCTGCAATCATTTCCAGGTCCTCGTCCGTATACCCGAAGGAATGGTATTGCTTTAAGCATGAGTTTGATCCACGCAACCAGTAGCGTAGTCTCGACAATTAGGCTCACCCATGCCGGGGTGTACCAGAGAACACACTGTCTGGCATTATGTCTTGAGTGAACCAAAGTCCGGGGCAAAGACCCCCTTTTCGAGCCGCACACGAGGCCCCGGGGCTCAGCTGAAGCAAGCCCGTTGCCATGGCTCCGTGTGACTGAACCCGCATTGACCGGCCAAAGCGGACAGCTAATTGTCTTCCGCTTTGTGCCGCCACAGCCACTGTCTGGGTATACTCGGGCTGAAGACAATGGCACCCGTCCCGCTAACCGGATAGTCAAAACTGGTGGCGGAAGGCGTGCCCACTGAGTGTATATAAACCTCGGCTTCGAGCTGCAGCGAGTCGCTCAACTTACACCAGTGCTCGCTCATATGGACATGTCTGCATACCTCCCCTTGACGATTGAATCAGGAAGCGGAGAGCTCCCTGACTCAATCGTGGTGGGGAATAGTGCTCGCAAGTCCAGCTCCCTTCCTTCAATCGACTCATCCTCGAGCTCACCACATGCATGCGGCTGATATTAACCAATGAATACAGTTATGACATTAACGACAATTGTGTTCCAGCTACATCCCGCGAGTCCTTGCTTCCCATGTTTCCAAGCGCTTAGTTGATATCCTGGGTAAGGATATACCTGTACCTCGCCTTGTTCGTCTTCACGTTCATCAGCGCCTTCCCCGCCTCGCGCATCGGCAACGTCTCGATCCACGGCCGCACGTTCTTCGTCCGCGCCAGCTCCAGCATCTCCAAGCACTCCTTCTTGCTCCCGACGTGGCTCCCGCCGAGCAGACACCCGTTCCCCGCGAACGCTTGCATCGGGTGCAGGGACGGGAGGGGGTTGTTGGAGTCCGGAAGCCCAACAGTGATGAACGTGCCGTGCACCCAGAGGGTGGAGAGGTAGTCGTTGATGGGCAGCTTTCCGTTGACTACGTCCGCCGTAGAGATGATCAGATCGAGCATCTGCGCAAACGGCTTTGCGAAGTCCTGCAAATCCTGTGAGCGGAACACAATTGCAGCCGTAGTACGAAAAGTACTGTACCTTCTCCCTCACGTCGATGACATGATCCGCGCCCATCTGCTTGATGTCGTCATACTTCTCGGGCTCGAGCGAGAACGCGTACACCTCCGCGCCCATCGCCTTAGCCCAGAGTACGGCAAAGTGTCCAAGACCACCGATACCGATGATGCCGACCTTCTTGCCCGGACCGCAGCCATACGTCTTCAAGGGAGAGTAGACAGTAAGGCCGGCGCACAACATCGACGCAGCGTGTACCGACTCGATCTCGTCCGGGATAGGGAAGACAAAGCGCTCGTGCGCGCGGATGGCAGTGGAGTACCCGCCTTGAGTGACAACTCCGTCATCGTATTGACCATTCTGCGGTGTCAAAAAGTCAGATATTAAAGGGACGCGAAGATCACGAAGAAACGCGCATACATAGGTCTCGATCTCGTCTGGGCAGTAGTTCTCGAAGTCCTCCTGGCAGGCCCTGCACTGCATGCAGCTCGCGATCTGCGCGCCGACGCCGACGCGCTGGCCGACCTTGAACTCGGTGACTTTGTCTCCGATACGCGTGACGTGCCCGACGATCTCATGGCCGGCGACGAGGGGCAGCTTCGACTCGCCCCAGCCCTGCGATAAGGTGTGGACGTCCGAGCCACAGACGCCGCAGTGGGTGATGGCGATCTCGACGTCTTCGGGCTTGAAGGTCTTTGGGCGGAAGGACGTCAGCTTGAGATCCGTCCATTTGGACGCGTCTGCTCGGCCCATGGATCGTCAGTCGCGTAGAACGTGCGAGTGAGGGCTCAGCGCTCACCATGCATAGCATAGCCCTTGAACTCGAGCTCGCCGTTGGTGGTGGTGTGCTGGGACATGGTGACGCGGGGTTTTGTGCGAGGTGCTGAACGGGGCTCATAGGCATATATACGCGCGCACGCAGCCAGGCTGGGGCCTTTCGAGACAGCTCGTAAGCTAGAATCAGCAGAAACGCACTGGCATGACGTCAGGCATGAAGGGAGTCGGGGAGTGACGTCGGGCGAGAGAACAGGTGCGTCGATTCCAGGAGTGGCAGGCGACTTGCCATGCAAGAACAGGCAGCAGCGCCAAGGAGAGGATCATCCCAGCGTGCTTTTAACCTCAAAGGGGTGCATTGGCCAACGTACGGTGGGGCAACTGCACAAGCCCAAACACCCGTCCTCTGGCAGGGGAATACATGAGTATCTCTTCAGAGTGCCTGCACAAAATGAGGTGTAAAGCTTCGGCATATACGATATAGCTCTGACCCCGCACGACTCGTCAATGACTCCGCGGCCAGAGTTACGTGTACTATTGATGTTCTGTGTAAGACATGCCTATAGTACTAGACGAGAGTCGTCAGACTCGAGACGGACCAAGGCCTAGGATGACTGAGATGAACCAAGAACGAGTGCACGCACCGTGACGATCGATCGGGTCGCTTATCTCACGTGGCCGGCGCGCTCCCCAATTTCCCGGTCCGTGCAACAGCTCGAGCCACCACAACCTTGTGGCTCTTCCGGTCGCGCTTCCACACATACCATCATGCCCCCGAGACTCGTTGAGAACTACAACGGGGACGACTCCGATTCGGACGTTGACATCTTCGGCGATTTCGACGCCGGCGTGAAGGGTAAAGGGAAGGGCAAAGGGAAGGCCATTGACCGAGGCAAGAAGGACAAGGGGAAGGGGAAGGCCAAGGAGGTGCGCTACTGCCGTCTTGGGCTATCGTCAAAAGACGACGCTTAGATGAAGTGTGCTATGCCTATTGTTTAATAGCAATCATACGCCTGGGAAGCGTCATATACGCGGTCATGGGATACCGTACAGGAAGACGAGGCAGGCAGTCTGCAGGGTGCCGTCGAAGACCTCATAGCAAGAGGAAGACGCAGACGGTGCGTACTTCCTACGCCATGAGAAGCAGCGTGTTCAGCCTAGGATCACGCATGTCAGACTACTTGCCCCCGCCGCTGCTATTCGCCGCGCGATCATTCGACACCTCATTCTACTTCTGGACTTATCGTCCGCAATGATGGACCGCGACATGCGCCCAACTCGATTTGACCTGATGCTGCAGTACGCGAGGGAATTCGTTACCGAGTGGTTCGACCAGAACCCGCTCGGGCAGATTGGCGTTGTGGGTATGCGGGCCGGTATAGGAGAACGAATGGGCGAGATGTCTGGTGCGTTCACATAAGTCATGTATCGGACAGGTAGAACTGAAGAGAGGGACGCCCAGGAAACCCACAAGAAGTTCTGAAAGCCATCTCTGAGAGGCACAAGCTTGAACCTACCGGCGAGCCCAGTCTACAGAATGCCATTGAAATGGCGCGCGCGAGTATGAGGTGCGTGCTACGCGCTCTTTCTACGCGTCTGTTCACGTCTTGCCCGCGTCAGTCATCTCCCGACCCATTCATCTCGAGAAATTATCATTATATTCGGCTCGTTGACGACATGCGATCCCGGGAACATACACGACACACTAGCGGAATGCGTGAAGGACCGCATCCGCGTCTCCGTCGTCGCGCTCGCGGCGGAGATGAAGATTTGCCGCGAGCTCTGCGACAAGACCGGCGGTGGGTGCGCGCATGTGTGCTCACGTCGTAGCCACCGCTAACCGAGCGTGCTCGCCCTCTCCGCCTTCGCTCTCCCGTCGTTGCATTCCATGCGGATCCTGCATACATAGGCCAATTCGGCGTCGCGCTCAACGAGGGGCACTTTAAGGACCTTCTCTTCGAGCTCATCCCGCCGCCTGCGCAGCGCGCCCTCTCTACCGGACCTAACGCCCGCGGCGGCGCGACCGCACCAGCAGACCTAATGATGATGGGCTTCCCCACTCGTCTGCCCGACACTTCTCCCCCAAGCCTGTGCGTGTGTCACTCACAGTTGAAGAGCGAAGGCTTCCTGTGCCCACGGTGTGGCGCGAAGGTGTGCGACGTGCCGACCGACTGCGATATATGCGGGCTCATGATCGTGAGCTCTCCTCATCTCGCGCGGAGCTATCACCATCTGTTCCCCGTGAAGACGTACCAGGCTGTGTGAGTTCTCTCTTCTGGAGTCGCAGTATCGTGCTGAAGAACGATCTGTGGACACTCTAGTAGGAGCCTGGACGATACACCAAATGCAAGCGCGACTTGTCATGCGTGCGCCCGTCCGTTCAAGGACGCGCCACAGCCAATGGCCGGCGCGACAGGCGAAGGCATGAGCCCACTCGGGCGTTATCGCTGTCCGGACTGTCAAAACGACTTCTGCGCCGAATGCGACGTCTTCGTGCATGACGTCGTACATTGCTGCCCCGGCTGTGGCAAGTAGTATCCAGGGGCTGTGGTGCAAGGGACGGTCCGTCGTTAGTCACTCACCTGTAATAGCCGTAGTACGTCGGAAGGAACTGGGGATGCCCCGGACGACGTCTCCATACTAGGGGCGACTTCGCCGTCTACTATGCCAACAGGACAGTGTGCAAGAAGGCGATATCCGTTTCCATACAATACATATGGCGGGTATCCTGCGACTGGCATGGGAGGATTACGACACCCGATCTGGGCTAAGACATGTACGTATAAATATTTGCACAACACGATATCATCGCATCAAAGCGCAGAACGTGTCCGTGAAAGCAAAAGGCTACACTATAAGCGTTCTTAGTCCGTGTCAACGAAGGGCGGCGGCAGCGTTAAAGAGTGGTAGGCGAGAGAGGTTCTACTGACTCTACTCGAATGGATTCGTGCGACCCGCCTATGATAACGGTATCAGTACGATATCCAGAAACCGAATGTATAGGAAGACGTGCCTGGTGGTCACCTCCCCGATCAGCACCTTCACTACACCCACACAACCACTCCGTCCACCATCGAACATGGGGCCCCTCTTCCTCCGCCTGTTGCGTGGGAGGGATCACAGGTGGTGGGACAGGTTCAGGCGGTCGACTCGCATGCGGGGTCTCCGCCCGCGGAGGAGGCGTCCGCGGTCTGGGCAGGTCGAGAGGTTGTGGCGGCGGTGGGTTCGCCTTCGAGAGTGAAGTAGAAGGGAGGAGCGCGTGGGTCTTCATGGCCTTCGGTGTCGTAGGCGACTGTTCGCCATCCTCGAAGGGATTCTGAGATTCCGACGCGGTCATGATGGCGGACTGCTGAGGGTCGAGGGCGAGGGACAGGGTGGATTGACCAGGGGTGGCGAACGGGTTGTCTGGGGGCTCCGGGGTTACGACCCGGGAGGGTCCAGGGCTAATGTCCATCTCCTCTAACGGGACTGAGTCTGAGTCGGTTGTTCGGAGCTTGCGATGCGCGCCGACTCCGCCTTGGGACGCATGCTTGGCGCGACTGCTGGGCCACAGCAGGCTCGCGCGGCGAGTGATACCGGTAACTATGGACGTCCCGCTCCCCGACGCCGTGGACTCGCGGGCTGCCTTCCGTCGTTCGCGTTCTGCAATCTCCCATTTCCGAAGGTTCTGTTGGACGGCGTGCTGAAGTTAGCCAGACAGGCCTGGGAGCAGCCGCAGCGGTGAACGTACCTCTTCTATTCGGCGCGACTCCTCTTCCTCCTCTTTCGTCGGTGGGTATTCGTCCGCACCGACATAGATCTCCTCAGCGTCCTCTGTACCCTCCTCTGTGTGGTCTGCGCGCAGGGTCTCCTCGTCACTTTCCTTCCCTTTCCCCTTGTCACTTTTGCTTCCCAAGCTACTTCCTTCGGACGGGCTGTCCTCAATCCATCCTCCCGCATGGCTGATGTCTTGTTCGTCCGGGGGTGCATTCGACTGCGTAGTTTTGGCCGGGCTCATGGCTTGTAGCCCGCTACCAGACAGTGATAAAGTGCGCTCGGCAGGCAAGGGAATGAATGCAGTGAGAGATGGTGGTTGAGGCCCGAAATGGCGTTTAGCGGGCGTGTAACCGCGTTTCTGGACCAGGTGCCGAATATGTAGTGGTGCGAATAGTTCAAATAGGCGCCCAAATGTCCTGTCCAACTCGGACCCCTAATATCAATGGCGATGTTGATTATACTTACTATACTCATAAGACCGCTCGTCATTCGTCGTGCATGATTTGAGTCTGTCTACCGGTCACGAGACAGTGTTGACAAGGAGCTAATCTGTAATGCACTTTCAGGCTTTCACGAACTGCGAACTCAATCCTGTCCGAGTGGTGGTCGGTCGCGCGCGTGTCTATTGGAGGTACAACATATGGGGCCATAATACATGTCACAATATCAAGGGGAGTGCATCCGCACCGAGCTTAGCGCCACTATGTACACGAGTAGTTCGGCAAGACGTGAGCTATGTCATACTTCAGTGGCCATGAGATGCCCAACCAGTTTGCGACGACCACGACTTCTCGTCCATAGCACGCGGAGTCCCAGGCACACTGTCCATCCCGTCGTTACTGATGACTGTGTACCGCAAACCACTAACAGGTCTGCTAGGACCTTGCAGGGCCGGTGATTGCAGACCGTCACAATAAGAGCTCGAGGCACTCATTGGAGCCCTCATGTCACCAAGAGAGGAGCGGAGTGACGAGTGTGCTGCTTCTTGCATGTGGAGGAAACTCTGCCGCAGCCAGGTCTACATCGCAAGTCAACGGTTGTTCCTTCCAAAAGAATTAGGAGGTACCTGCTCTTCCCAGTATTGCTTCCGTTGCTTCCGTGCTTCGTCGCGTTCCTTCTTGTGTACGACGAATAGGATATATAGCGTCCCAGCGATGCCTGGTTGCAGGGGTAAATATTTCTGCGCGAGTAGATATATCCCTGTAACCTACCTGCGATGCCGCAGACTATCACAACCGCATAAATCCACTTGGATACCCGGGTAGGCGTGTCAGTGCTCAAACCGCACACACCGGAGGGCAGGCAGTTGTAAGACGAGCACCTAGAACGGGCTCAGCTAATTCAGGAATGCGAGTAGACGGTAACCTTACTCCTTGTTTCCTGTACATGTTGCACGATAGTCTTTTGTATCCATGCAGACAAGTGTATTGGTGTCACAGTACGAGCCGATCCGACAATTGTCACTGCCCTAGGGGTTGATTGACTATTGGGGGTGCTCGACGCTGGAGACGTACCGAGAGACAATGTCAGGGTATTCGTGACCATCCCTCCCGAACACAGCGAACACAGTATTCTCTACAGTGCAAGCCTCGCCGGTAGTTGCATTCGCCCACCTGAAGAAAGGGCTGAGATAGCGGCGTGACAGTGAAGTCTATCGACCTACATGCAGACATCATGAAGGCATATTGCACCATTGACACTGCGACCCAACTCATCAATGATCCTTGAGTGTGTGTGGTCTGGAGGTGGCTGACACTGATCTGGTGTAACTAATCAGTCTCGGTTCCACGAAGACGAGTGATGCAGGCTACCGTCGCGATTGAATTGACACGGACTGCCTACCGGCAGAACGTCTAGGCATTGGTCTTCTTCATCGGGACAAAATTTGCCCGACGAGCACATTGGGGGGAAATCAGCGTCTTGGGCATAGCCGAATGGAAACAGGTCCTTCCTGCAGCCTTTCGACTCGCACTTGCTCGTCGTCGCATTGCAGAAGGTGACCATGTCACATTCTGTGTAAAATTGATAGGTCCCTAGGTTAAGTCGCTGGCTGGATACAGAGCAATCGCCGCCCTTCGACACAGTGCCGGCTCGGACACATTGTAGGGCGAGGCAGCAGAGAGCTAAAGTGAGTGAGATACAGCGCATCCTCGCGATATCAAGCGGCCTTGCCCAAGAAATAGAGGATTGAAACCGAGTGTGTACGTAGGAATTGCCCTAGTCGCGGAGTAGAGTTGGGACTGGTTTGCAGGGTGAGGCTGATGGACTCGGCGCGCGCAATCGCGAACCCGTCACGGAGCACGTGGCCGCGCCCGGACAGCCCAGCGTCAGCCTCAGAGACGCAAACAACGTGGGTCAGTTGGTGAGTTGCATGTATCACTTCTTGCCTTAAACTCGTAACGCGTGGTGATCTGCTTCTTGTATTGCGTCAGTATATTATGAGTGAGCCAGCTAAGTAACCGTCAGTCTAATGATACCAACATATATAGAATCAACTCCCGCTTCCCGCCAGCTCTTACCTTACCTTCCATTGCTAAGACGGCTTCGCCCGGGTCTTCCTTCCGCTCGAGTGTGAGGTTATTTGTGAGCGGCTGCCGTGACGTCAGAAGGATTGCATAGTCCGTGGTTAGCAGAGGAGCAAGTTCCTAACGCGTCATGACAAAGAATTCGTCCTACAACGGTAGAAACAGTGCGATCTGGCGCGTCATTCCGAAAAGCAATGATATGCGTTCAACCTGATACAACCAGCGCAGCAGGGAAAGTATAGCCAGTGCGGTCGGTAAAGAAAACAGTGCACATAGGCCACAGCCTGATATCAAGTGCAATAGAGCTGATAAGTGCCGCTGCATCCTGTACTGTGAACACCTAGTTGTCGCCCGCTGACCAATAAGAGATCCGCCCTGTATTCCACGAATCACACGTTGAAAGCATCATTTGTGCGGAATCCAATGCATACCGGCGAGTGAAGCGCATTGGCATGTTCCTTGGAAGGTTTGCAATCGGCGTAGTAGGTCGCTCGTCCATGCATGACATACTCTGCCATCATGATCCCCAGTGCCGGAGGTGGCGCCCTCGCTTCAGACGTGTTGTCTGGTGTTCTGACTTGTCTGCGCTGACAATCGACAGGGTGTACAGCACTGTGGTTACCCTTGAAGCCAATGAGCTCTGCTGATGCAATGTTGAGACGGACCTGGCGAAAGAGTTGCATGGGACCGCTCAGACGCTTGAAGCGACCCGGTAAATACGACATCAGCCACGTTTGGATGCTGTGACGCCACGGATCGTGGAGCCGAGCGGCCGAGTAGACGTCGAAGTAGGACGTCTAAGTCCAGATACGCCAGTGCCTCGAGCACCTCTCGTATTGGCAGCTGTAGATGGCGCTTTACCGCGACATGAGCGATCTTAACGTAAACGTCGTTTCTCACTAGCTCACCAGCCCGAACAACACCTCTCATCCCTCGTGCTGATGCTCTAGTGCCCCTGACACCGCGTACGCCGCTTCCCCTACCAACAGCCTGCGCAGCTTCGACTCGTTCCCTCTTGAGCCTTTCTTTTTCCTCTGCTTCCTTGCGTTCTTGCTCTTCCCGTTCGAGACGTTCCTTCTCCTGCTGAGCGGCCAACAGACGATCCTCCTCTTCACGCTTCATACGCTCCAGCTTCTCTTGGTATTCTCGCTTCAGTAGCTCTTCGTCCTGTACCCATGTCAGTTACACTTCAGGCGGGATGCGATGCCACAAACCGTCTCAGCTCCTTGCCATCGCTCGTCCATGATCAAACGTGCAGCATCCTCCGTCTTAGATAGAATATTGACGTATTTATCCAGCAGGGAGTCAGTTTGCTTCAGCTGTTCAGCAACACGCTGTACAATAATGATGAGGACTGCCATCAGGGGCTTGATTGAGATCATACCTCCGTGCCGGATTTTGCCTCTTTCAATGCTTCCTTATATACTTCAAACGCAGAGTTCACCTTCTTCAAAATGAACAAGTCGTGTTGAAGTTTCTCCTCTCGTGTCCTCGAGGCAAGCTTTTTCGCCTTCTCTACATCTTCTTGGGTCATGGTCCGGTCTAAACCAGCCTCTGCGTCTGTCTCTGCACCCCCTTCTGCAATCGCGCTCTCATCAGCACTAGAATTTAATTTCCGCGGCAAAGGCTGAGCGAGGAGGCTGAATTTTGGTCGACGTGATGGTGGCGGTTGAGGATGCTCTGAGAGTGACAGTTCTGAAAGGGAGAGATCATCACCACCGGGGCCAGTGCGCGACGAGTTCGAGCTATTGCTGGGAAACAGGGAGGATTCTGAAAGGAGACGGGAGCCAGTCTGGTCAATATTGAGCTCAGAAATGTTGGGCGAGTCCATAGCCGGAGCGCGATCGCAATCGAGGTCGCGAGTAACACGCGTCGTAGACCGCGACATCCCCATAGCACGTGGCCACCCCGCGCTCCCCGTTTTGGTCGTCGGAGATTGAAGAATTCAAGTCCCTTTGTCACTGGACTCGTTCGCTGTTGGGCTCTGTTAGGTTTGTTCGACCTTCACGACCACGTATACTGGCGCCACCGCTCGCTATTATCCCTCCTGCGCAATGGCGGAGACGAAGAAGCGGCCGCATGCTGACGATGCAGAGCAGTCGCTTCCAAAGAAGCGGGCGGTGAGCGAGGAGAAACTATCTGCAAGTCCTGCCAATGGTGTCGCATCACACACAGACGAGCCCAGGGATGGCGACAATTTGGAGGTACTATCTTTACTGTCTTGATGCAAGGAATATAGATACGTGGTTCTTACTCCATATACTCACTGTGTTTAGATGTTCCGCAAAGACGCGATATATAGGCGGATGAAGTATTACTCGCGTGAATATGAGAGGAGTGAAGCTCGCGTTGCAGAGCTTGAACGTCGACGAAGTTCTTGTGAGGCTGGCTTGGCTGCCCTTGAGGCGTGTTGGACACAGGTATGTGAATCGATGAACATCTGGTAATATATTCTAACATGCCGTGCAGATCATAGGTACAATCCGCATGCTCGTCAAGCATGACGACCTTCCTCCTGTCGACGTCAAGCCAGAAGGTTTGACCTATGGTAATGCTCACCAACGCATGAACTCACAACAGTGTTTCAGAGCTCTACGACCTAACAGCTCGCGTATCAGACGACGCGGATCCGCAGTATCTTGCGTCCTTACGGGGCAAAATGCAGGCAACGACAGAGCTTGTAAGTGCCTTCGTCCGCCTGGGTGGCCATACGCAAGTGAAGGTCATGCAAGATGAGGATTACCGGATGCGGCAAAAAGCACAGACGGAGGTAAGTACGTTTGCCGTGGAACCTGATGTGTCCGGTGACTCAATGATTCGCACAGGAGTCGTCCTTGCGTGCTGAGTTATCTCTTACTCGCACTCGGCTACGTGATATAACGGCTGAACGCGACGAATATCGGGAACAGTTGGTGATTGTAGAGAAGCGCCTAGACCGACTGCGAAGCGAGGTTGTTAAAACCTCACAAGGCCATTCGCTCAACGGACAAGTCAAGAATGAACCACCACCTGATATTTCAGCGTCGCCAGCAGTGAGTCCTTGGTCTATTGGTGGGAGTCTAGTAAATATCTGATCACGGAATATCTTCTGATGTACTCTTAGCCCCCGCCAGTTGAAGAGAATGCGGGTGGCGCGGGGTCGCTGCAAGAGTGGGAGGCGATCGCGAAGTATCAGTCGAACGCGCTTGCTGGGGTGCGGTCGGACAACGTACAGCTGCGACAACGAATTGCCCAATTTGAAGCTCAGGTGTGTTCTACAACTCGCTCGCTGTGTCAGGCTAACACCTAACCCAGATCGCAGCTGGTACAGAAGAAGTAATAACCGCCTCGGTTTTCTATCGGATGTTGAAAGATCAGATCGAGCGCCTTGAGTCTGCGCGTCAGGAAGACCAGGAGACTATCGATAAACTTGGAGTGAAGATCAATGAATTGGAGGAAACCCACAAGCAACTCGCCACTGTTGCTACGGTTAGTGAAGAAATGGACCATCTGGGCTTGTACTCATGGATTAGCCAGGTAGCTTCTGCCCAGGATATTGCGGAATTGAAGGCCATGCTTACCAAGAGGGACCACGAGAACGCGCGCCTTCGAGAGCAACGGGATCAGCAGGCTGCAGAATTACTCGAACGCAAGCAGAAAGAGCAAGTCAAATGGCAGGCACTCGACGAATATAAGCAGTTATCGGAGTCACGTTCCGTGAGTCAACGTCACCACTATGTTGGCCAGCGATGTTGACGAGTCACCCGTGATCAGGAGCGCATCGAGTTACTGCGATCAGAAGTGATGAGACTCAAGAGCCGTCTTGCTGCTCAAAGTGGTGACAAGGACATACTGTGGTTCGTCCTCCGTGATGACTCTGAGGGGTCCAGGAGCTATGTCGACGACCTCAAGGATAGACTTAGGTATGGTTTCATTGATAGTGGTTATGATTGGAATTCACCGGCGCTCTTCTGGACGAAGGGCTGCGGAAGACAGGGTGGCCGCACTAGAAGTCACATTCTTTGAACAACAGTCAGACAGAGGTGAAGATCTTAGAGCTGAAGCCGATGCACGGATACGTCTCGCGGCAGCTGAAAGGCAGCTGGAAAAGTATCGCTCGCTATATGGCGACGCGTCTGCACTGCCTTCAGATGCTGCGTCTCTTCTGGGACGATTGGAACAGAAAGAGCATGACTTCGAATGCTTGACTCTCCAATTGAAGCAACAGCAGGAAGTAAATGTTCTCGTGTGCACATGATCTCGCTGAGTGGCCGCTCATGATTATGCATAGGCCGAATCCACTATCTACGCCGAACTGGACAAGTTATCGGCGGCATGGGAGTCGTTGGACAAACACCTGCAGAGTAAAGCCTTTGACCTTGCCGTTATAGAAGAGAAGCTCGCCAAGAGTGTTGCCGACGTGAGCAATGATGCCCTTGAGACCTACTTAACAGATCGTCTCATCTTGAATCATCTTCAGAAAGCGAGATCCGACAACAAGTATTATGCAGCTATGCGTAGCAAGGAGGCCAGCGACTCTGAACGAAAGCAGTTATCTCGCGAGTACGAGAAACAGGCGAAAGTCATTGTCGCACGCGCAGAGACCGAAGAGAAGTTAACAGCGCACCTCGTAAGTTTTGGTATTAATCTTATACACGCTTTATGACCTGACCATCCTTTGTGTATTGTTTACAGAGCGCGGCAGAGAAGGAGCTCAACAAGCTCAGGGCCGCCTGCGCGCATTGGGAGAAGATTGACAGAATGCGGAAAGCAGACTTGGAAGCAATTCCCTCTCGCATGCAAGCCCAGAAGCAGGCGTATGACAAGGTTTGTGCACCGTTGCTACGGAAATGCCAAGCCGACCGATTGTTTGCTTAGGCGGCCTCGGTCCTCAGAGAGCAACTTGAGGTTCTCTCGCGAGAACGGGCACAGCTGTTGTCAGCGGAAGAGGCCGCGTGGAAGGCTAAGAAAGAGGCGGAGCGCCAAGCTGCGAAGTATAAGCTCACGTCGCAGAATGCAAACTCAAGCACCCGCGAAGCGCAACTGCAGAAAGAAGTGGATCAATGCATGGTGAGCCCGATGAAGGGAATGATGCGGTAGAAGACTTGCTGATACGCGATGGTGTGTTAGAGTATCCTGAAATGCTCTACCTGCAAGCAGAACATGCGCAACACGGTGATCACCAAGTGTATGCACTGTGAGTCAACACACGTCCAGGCGATGTTTGCGAACTGACGCACAATACATCAGCGTTCTGTAAGTCTTGCGTGGAAACCCGTATTCAGACACGACAACGCAAGTGCCCAGCATGCAACCTTCCATTCTCTCAAGGAGAAGTCCAGACGCTGTTCTTCCAGTGATCATAGACACTTCTTGTAGATCTTTCGTTTATGTTATTACCTTTGCCTTCGTCATGCTTTGGCTTACGACTGTTATTACTCACTCTGGTCCAGGTCCTTTGCTCATGATTCGCTTTACACGTGTTGTCAGAGTAATATATAGTTTACCACCTTGCAATACATCTCTACTCATGGCATGTATTCAGCAGGATTGGACCTTTTATCGTGCGAATCTCGAAACGTTGCTGCCTGACGGGTAAGACCTTGATTTCAGGCCCAGGCTGCCTCGATATTTCAATCACTACAGCAGCGTGGGAGAAATTTTGAAGCGCCAGTATATATCTGCGCGAAATTTGAAACCCCCTTCATGTGCACACCATCCTCTCCACCTTCCCATTGCTGCGCCGGAGAGTTGTGCTGTCCAAGAACATCCTGACGGTAGATATATGTTGTGGGCGAGTCGGGTAGGGTTCGTTCCCTGGAGATCTGTAGGAGTTCGCTGAATAGTGTTCCTTGGAGAACGCACTTGTGTCGGTGAGTCGCTCTTTCCCTTGGAGTCTTGTTCTGTGTACTATACTTCTCCCAATGATGAACAACAATCACATTATCAAGCTCAACAGTCCAATGGTCTCGACCAGTTGACGACTACACTTCTGCAATGCTGATACTCCACTTGCACGTCCCGCTTACTGTGAAATCCTAACTGACGACCCTCTCATCTAGACCGTGCTCCCTCAGACTCTGGACTTACCGTCATATGTGTCTGTCATAATCTTGCTATATTGTACCTTGTCGAATGCACACATGATATTCCATTTGTTCTTATGTATGCTCCCTCAGTGCGAAAACACTTTCGACTCTCGTTATGATACCTGTATCTCACGCACTTGGTCTGACTCGACTTGACATCAACAATTCAACTGAGCTGACTGCCAAGCGTCAACATGAGTGGATGCTGTTCTTTGCATAGAAGGCAGCCCAAAGTACGGCAACCCAAAGTACTGCAACGACTGTAATACGAAGTACCCGTTCCCCAGCCTGGGGAGGTCACCGCTTGACCCAGTTGTACTATGAGCGGTGGTAAGTATTGCTGCCAAATGTGAGGGAAAATCACGACATACGCCCGCACGAGCCTTCTTACGACCAGTCTTCTTTCTCTCGACCATACGAGGGTCACGCCGCAGGAGCTTCGCTAGAGAGTTCATATACGGATTGATCACCACTTGTCTAGAGGAACAATCAAAAGCTCCGCACCTTTTTGCAGAATCGGTGCGACGTCGGGCTCGTGAGCTGCCAGAGCTTTTGCTATGCCCAGACTGAGGGCTCCGCTCTGTCCTGTGGATCCTCCGCCACGTACAAGAGCGAAAACATTGTAAGCACCGACAAGACCCGCGATCTTGAAAGGGAGGGTCACGCGCTCGCGGTCTGGCAACAGCGGGCTAGAAGACAAAACTTGTAAGATAACGACGGCCAAATCAGCCCAGACGACTCACAAGTACTCCGCGAGTGGACTGTTGTTGATGAGTATGTTGGTCATGGTCACTTTTACGGGCTTGGGGGGACTATAGTCGACGGCCGATGTGACAGTCGATTCAATTTGTGGCAAGCCCTCTTCCTCGACATCCGGCTCCGCAGCAGCATCCTCTGGGGGCCTCTGCACGGCAATGGTCCAAACGCGAGCGTGACTAGTCTTCCTCCTGCCAATGGTGTAGGTGCGCCCGTATTGGTCAAATTCCACAGGCTTCCTCTTCCCCTGCGCGAGAATAGCTTCCTTGTTCGACTTCTCGAATACGGACAATATGTCTTGTATCTCCTCCGACAGTATCTCAACGCCTGCGGCATCGGCTATGCGCCGGTACTCGTCTAGTTGATTGAGGGTTGTGATCAGACGACGATACCGCGTCGTGGAGATGAGGGTGTTCATATTCTCCATGATGTCCTGCTTCGTCTGCCAGACGTGCCGCGCAGGCGGGATCGCATTGCGAGCGAAGGCCGGGAGCGGGAGGAGCTGCAGCCTCTGAAGAGCTATCCGGGATTCCGTCACGGCATCTTCCAAGGAGTTGAGCTGGTCATAATATTCGGAACGACCGGTGTAAAAATTGGGAGACGTATGTGGCGGCTTCCAAGGCTGGATCCTGGGGTTGGGGAGCACTTCTTTCAGCGACGCGGGTGGGACATAGGTGGCATAGGTGCGGCAACGCAGCGTGAATCCAACCGCATTGCGCACGACGTTCATCGTCGCCGAGAAGAGGCTGATCGGAAGGAAGTAGGAGGGCGAACGGCGGGCAGCCTGAACGACCCGGGATGCACGCTAGCACGATGACAGGAATTTCGAGACGAAGCGCGGGCGAGATCTGAGATGTAGATGGGAATGACCTTCCTTCCTCGGCGACGCGCCGACTAGCCACAGGTTCGCTGCGCGCTGCTCGACCACGGTCCACCGTACCATTCCCGCATCTCCGGTCTACGTGGTCTGCCACCCGCCTATCGGCCTTTCTTGACTGTATTTTACAGTGTACGCGTTTCTACCCATTCCACTTGTTTAGACGTGGTGCAGGACGCCTACACAATGGCCTCAGCTGAGCAGAACTTCTCAGGAGCGCTTGCCACATGGAAGGGTATGTTTGCATGAACTAACAGGATGCTACATGGTTTGCATGACACGCCGTCCAGACATCAACCTGTCCGACCTGCAAAAGACTCTCGATGCGCAGGGTATAGAGCTAGTGGAGAACCAAAAGGAAAGCGTCGTCGGTCGCAAAGCTCTCGCGGATCGTACCAAGGGTGTGTTGCAGTCCTGTGTCTGTCCCAACGTGTTCACTATAGTTGAAATAATACAGACTTCAAGAAGATACCTGACGAGGAAAAGCTGTCTGAATTTAAGGGCCTGCTCAAAGGTATGCACTGAGTGAATTCCTGCGGCGCGTTGTGGCGATAGTCGCACTGCCCTGACTATTGCCAGCCTACCAGACGGAGATTGACAGCCTTACGAAGCGCTCGAAGACGGCTGAGAATGCGTTCCTCAACGTGTACAAGGTCCTTGCGGAGGCACCTGACCCATACCCACTCTTGGAAGCCGCGGTTGTAAGTGTACCTGCAAGCCACGTCCATGGATGTCTCTAATTATAACGTCGCGCAGGATCAAGCTGTCAAGGTTGCTGAGGCCCATGAGCTTGAGGCGGACCTGCAGCGGATGCGCGACGAGAATGCCGAGTTGCGCCGGCGCCTCAATGAGGCAGCGACGTTAGAAACAGCCAAGAAGAAGGCTGACGCCCGCGTCGAGCAGCTCGAACAAAGGGTATGTACTCCAACGTCTAAAATCATATGTCGAGTGTCGAATGGTGTTCCACGAAGATGGAAGAGATGATTCAAGAGAAGGTCGCTCAGAAGGAGAATGAATTGAACGCGACTTATGACGAGAAGATGCGCAATTACGAGGAACGGTATGCCTACACTACAATCTCTGCGGCATCCTGTTCTCACATGCTCCTAGGGAGCAGGACCTTCAACGGCAGCTAGCGTTGACAAAGAGCCAGCTGCGAGACCTCCGTACATCGAACGAGTCCAACCAGGCAAAGCTTATTGACCATACACAGCGTCAAGGTGGGAAATGCGATGACTGTACTGAATTGTGAGTCTGAGGGCTCCTCTTCGTAGATCAGGAAGTCGTCGCAAAACTTGCTGAGCTCGATATGGTTGTCGCCGACCTCGAGCAAGCCAACAGCCGCGTCGCAACCGTTGAGCGGCGCAATGTAGGTTCCACTCGTTCCTCCGAGTTGCTGTATTTATCGCAGGCATGGTTTCGTAGGAACTTTTGCGCGCGGAGATCGAGGCTATCAAGAGTGGTAACGAGCATGCTGACAGGCGAGTACACCCTTGACAGAAGCCGAGGAGTGTTTTAACTAGCGATGTCCATTAAGGATCAAAGAGTTCGAGGCAAAGGTTGCGGAGTTAGAGTCAGAGACCGATCAACTATCTCGCGCGCTGGACGCGCAAAAATTGGCTACGGCAGACGCAAACACGGCGGCGGCCAAGAAAGCTGAGGAAACTGCTCGAGAGTTGCAGAGGAAGGTACAATCTTTCGCTATTTCGACAAGATGGTATGCTGAGCATTCTTGTCTGTTCGCCAGTCTGCAGAGATCGACCAGCTGAGGACGAAAATCAAGCAGTACAACGACTACGATGAGATTAAGCGGGAGCTCGAAATTATGAAGGTTTGGTATCAAATGCTCGGATGGTTGTTGGAGGCTTACATTGCATACCAGTACGTCGAGTTTGGCGGCCTTGAGGAAGACGAAGACAATGACGGTATTCCTATCAACGGGAACGGTGACGCTCTGGGCCTGCGTCTACCAAACCCCAATGCAGACAAGGCAAATGCACAAACCGGGAAGTCGTTGGAACTCCTACTTGTAACGAAGAATAAGAGGATCCAGGAGGAGCTGACCAAGTTCAGGGTGAGTCTCCCGTGATGGATGCAAGAGGGCGGTCGCTGACAGTCCTCACGAGCAGATTTTGCATGGTGAATTGGAGGCCTCGTTGATAACAACTCAAGCCCAGCTCGCCGCCGATGAGTCTGAGCTGGAGAAACAGCGGATGCTCAACGAGAAGCTCGAGGATGACTTGTTGCAAATGGAGCAACGGAAACCGAACGGCGACGCAGGCTCGTCTGATAGTCCTCGAGTCGGATCGATGGACGGACTGGCTGGTATTGAGCTAGGGAAGAAGACAGTAAGCATCTCTACGTGGTGTTGGTGCTGTACTTCAACAACCCGCCTGCGTAGGACTCGCCGGCAAGAAACACGCCAATACCTTTTGCGTCGTCCGCGGATACGTCAATCCTTCCAATCGTCACTAGTCAACGTGACCGTTTCCGACAGCGGAATGCCGAGCTGGAGGAGGTATGCTAGTACCTAGACTAATGCTTGAGTGTGACTGACGATGGTACCAGGAACTGCGAAAACAATTCAACATCATCTCAGAGCTTCGCACGGAGGTTCGTAATGATTGTCCCCCACGGATGGACCTATTGGCTCATGCCTCCACAAATTCATAGGTCAAGAGCCTCCAGGCAGATAACCTCAAATTGTACGAGAAAGTCCGCTATATGCAGAGTTATAGGGAAGACGCTGCCGTGCGGCCATCCACCCTCGATCCCATCCCTGCAAGCGCCGGCGGCCGAGACGACCTGAGCCAGTACCGTGCCAGATAGTCAGTCCCTTCCATCTTCGAATAGCAGTGCGCTAACCCGTTCGTCCTGCAGTGAGGAGGCTATGAATCCTTTCCAAGCGTTCCGGGGAAGGGTCAGTCTCTTCTGAATGTTACTTTTTCGGCCGTCTTCTGACACCCTCTCAGGAAGCCACTCGAGCATATGAATCGCTTAATCCATTGGAAAGAGGAGTCCTGGTGCTCACGCGTGCCATACTTGGCAACCGTCGAACAAGGACAGCGTTCATCTGCTACGCTATCGCGCTACATCTGCTTGTTATGTTCACTACGTTCGAGTGCACCACATCATCAGGATCGCAGCTTCAGAAGCAGCCCGCTCCCTTCACATAGTGCTGTTCATCCGCCTCACGATACTCCTACTTCACGGACCTGTCATGAGTACTATTTATTACGCCACGTCGACAGCATCTGCATAGCAACCGGAACTTGTGCTTTGGATCCACTGTATCAGTGGTCTGCCTACGGGAGACTATTGCCTCCTGCTGCCGTGCAAGGTGTAACTCTACTGTACAAGGTACGTTTTTGGTCTCTCGTGTGCGGGTCGCTGTGCAACCTCTGAAGATGAACGCTGTACATACTGCCTGTCAATGATGTGTTACGTTCTGTGGATAGCGTTTCAGCGTCCATGGCTTCAA
Organism: Daedalea quercina L-15889; assembly: GCA_001632345.1. Taxonomy (NCBI): domain Eukaryota; kingdom Fungi; phylum Basidiomycota; class Agaricomycetes; order Polyporales; family Fomitopsidaceae; genus Fomitopsis; species Fomitopsis quercina. The sequence continues at coordinate 227,835 of KV429042.1, read as the reverse complement.
TAGACTTGAATGCAGTCCTGCAGTCATTTACAGCGTTTACTCAGGAACGACTGAGGTGGTGATGTAACTGAGGATTTTGCGTCGCTTGCATACGGGAGCCATTGGTATTAGAAGTGGCAGGCTCTGTGGGAGTAGTAACGGTGTTCAAGCCTCTGACCCAATTAGCTCCTCCAGTAGAGGGTATTGATGCAGAGTTTACATGCAGTCTGTCACTGGCAGTACAGCATATCATCCGACGCTTAAGTGCGCCAAATGCGAGCGAACAAGTATGTCAATGAACGCGAGAAATGTGACATTCGGAGACTTCCTTACATCAATTTACTAGTAGTTAACGCATCCACGTCATTACCTGCACGACGGCAGCGCAATGAATTTTACGTGAGAGGCTCACATGAGGCATCTGGCGTGGGAGTTGACCGGACCAGGTAGATGCGGAAGTTCCATTCGAAAAATGTAATTTTGAGGGACCTAGTCGACGATACGAGTGTCGTCACTGGGTACCCCAGAGCAGTTAGTAGAGAAGGTCTAGCGTTGTCACTCGGAGCGACAGGTGCGCAGCGTAAGGGATTGAACGCAAACGGAAGACGGAATCAACTAGTGACTCGAAATCTATTATTTGGGTACAAGGGTGCATACCAAATTTTCCATGACCATACGAGCAGGTGGGCCCTTCCTGTGCTATGTCGGTAGCAGAGGGCGGATATTTGTCCACCGAGCAGTGTGTTCTCTCCTCGGTGCGCTTCAGATCCAAAGATCGACGACGCCTTGGACAGCTTTCCGCCACAGGGACCCGGACCGCATGGCACAGTGTGAAGCTTAACGTCTCTAGGCTAGGTCACCCGCTATTTAGACGCGATGGCGAACCTCGAAAGATCTTGAAACAAGAACCTCTATATAGAAGCGTCCGACCGAGCGTCAGCGGTGGCGAACACCGCGCCATGCACCATGATAATCCACCGGCGAGAAGCGAGTGTCGTTGTTCTTCATATCGATCAACTCATCAGGGACTCTTCGACAGGGCCAAGGAGTTGAGGACGACATCAAGGTCTGCCAAGGAGTCTTCGAGAACGTAGCGGCCCGGGGCCTCTCCGACTTCGCGAGTGGCACCGTCGATTCGGCTGATAGTCCAACTTGACTGAAGCATGCGCTTCACTTTTGAACAAGACCGTAGTATGCATCGCGCGATGCAGAGGATTGCTACCCTGTAATAAATCCAAGACTTGTCGTACCAGAGCAGATGAAGACGGAGGTACACACCGCCCGAACTAAACCTCCCTGAGGGCCCGTGTCCAATGCTCTGTGTGTGACAGTGTGCCCTGTGAGGTTCAAAGAGCATAAGCATGCACGTCCTGTCTGCGCTGAGTACCAGCTGCAGATCAACCATCGACGCGTAGTACATGTATGATACTCAGCGACGATGCTAGAAAAAGCGAGCTGTTTTCTCGGTAACTCTGAGATAGTACAGGGGCAATAGAGGAGTACAATGTCAGCTGCATAACGCGTCTGAGTGAGGTGATTCCAGTGTCGTGTCGCGTGATCTACGCTATACTCATGAGACCATGAGGGCAACAGTGAACGTCTGGCACTGATGCATTGTCGACATTGGACGCTACTACTGACTCGCATTGATCTTGTCGCCATTCTGTACTCTGCAATGGACGTTGATTTTGTTGGCATTGACTACTGTCGCATCTTAGGTTCAGGGACATGTGGGCTGATTACGATATTACACCATGATTCATATGGGTGACGACGCCTTGGGGACTAAGAGTAGTCTCATACCAAGACCCTTCAGACGGCGCTAGTGTGGAGAAGTTTGCGTCCGAACCTAGACGACGAGAAGGAATCAATAAGAACACATACCGATCATTGCCAATAATGTGGACGTCTATGCGACACCGAGCTGCCCTAATAAGATTGCGCCGATGCAAGTTAAGCCAGCTTGGCGTGGCTACTGCAATGTTCGGAAGACCCAACCGCGATGTTCGGGAGACCCAAGCTCGATATCACGGAAATACAACGTATGGGGGAATCTCGGTGGAGGACCTTTAGATTACTGAATAGCTCAGAGGCCTAAGACGACCCCAAGCCGTCCAATAAGCTCATGTTGATTCTCTCTACTCAAGTCGGAGATGAGAGGTATCACTTGCGGGCGAAGATCCCAGTCATCTGCAGCAGTCAGCAGACTGTGCACCGAGGTTGCGGAGATAGAAGAGGGATAACGTAGGTGCGTTCGAGTTAGAAATGGGGAACATCATCGTCACAGTTTTCTCTCGTGACGGTAAATACCTACAGTAAACGTCCGCGAGTATGAGATCAGCGCGGTGCCTTGTCTTTGGCGCTCCGTGCCTGCCAGAAGGCGAGAGCTTTGTCGACGGCGTCGAGCATTGGCTTCATGACCTGTGTGAAGTTAATGAGACATGGAATGTTCCCTTTCGAGAAAGCATCAGAGAACGGACCACTTGGACGCGCCCAGGGTCGACGCCTTCTTGCCTCGCTGCGTTGACAAGGGCGTCTACTTTCTCGCGAGTCCTGCTTAGATATCCGATCATCTTAGCTGCTTTCGCCGCTTTCTGAGCTGGTGTCGCAGCAGATAGAAGTTGCCCTTCCGTGACCGGCGGGTATATCGATAGCCAGAACTGGCGCAGGAATTCGTTCGCGGCAGTTTGGCAAGTCGTCAGCTGGCGGAAAAGGCCTTCTGGAAAGTCATCTGTATGGGCCGCACAGGATCAGAAACGTGTTTGAAGATTGAAAGCAATATCCGACGGACGTTTACGCATCTTCACCTCCAAGCGCGCAGAGACATTCTTCGTCATTGTGATGAGCGCTGTATCACCGGCCTTATTCTCTAACTTTAGCTAAAGATGGTCATGAGTTGTGTCAGTGTGGTGTATGTCAGACAGCGCGGGTTCATACGTTTTTCAAATTCTCGGGCCAACCATCGAGGCTATTTTTCACCCCTTGTACGGCAGCCGTTGGGTCAATACTCTATCGGCCCTGAGTAAGTCAAAATCAACGTAGACGGAGAAAGACGTACTGAAGAATCATCTTGTGACACTGACTCTAACGCTCGGCTCTCGAAGTATCGTCGTCGATCTTGCATATCTAGCAGGATACCTGCAGAACTTTCGTTGTCATGGAGGTCTTCTAGATCTAGCTGCGAGTAGTGCTATTTGGCAATACGTAAGTCACCTCAAGGGAGACGGCGAATGTGACTAATGCCGAACACTTACGTCCGTGTCCTCATCCACCCTACGTTTTTTGGCGGCAGGCTCTCCCCTGGAAAGTGCCATGAGTTTCATCACGAATAGTGAAATGAAAGACCCTACAACGCCGTGTGTAACAAGCGCCCAGAGTGTTCGTTGAACTTTCGAATCAGCGGCAGGACTGCCCTTTGTTTTCCCGGCTGCATGGTGACATCCCTGACATTACCGGTCTGAGCAGCTCGACGGTAAGTCGACCGATACATAAGCTTGAGTAACTGTTTACCTCTCCATGATCTTCTGAGGTGGCACCAAGATCGATAAAAATGTCGACGCCCTCTTCTCGTAAGCGACGAGGCTCTAGCTCTGAAGGGCGAATCAGCATGTCTCTACGTATAAGGCTGTCGCAATTGAGACAGACCGTCGTCGTCCTTCTCAAGATACTTGTCAAAGATTGGATCATCCTTGACCACATGCTGCGCAGCGGACGAACGAATCGAGGCGCGGTGCGCATTAAACAGTTTGGACTGAAAATACCGCTTCCAGAACTCTGCTTCTGTGAGCTGTTGCCTGTGTAGGAGACGCTGATACTGCAAGGACTTCGTAGTCATACCTTGTTTGGGACATTGTCGCTGTACGCTTTAGCGACCACCGGGTATTCCTCGAAGATGTCATGCACCAGCTGCGGAGTAATGACTATCTTGATCTCTCCGTCTACCGTCTGTGGGCGAGGGTCCACGAGCTGTCCAGATTTGCCGCGCTTCTGACTCTCGGCAGCAGCTTGTGCTAGTATCAAATGCTTTTGGATGTCCGTTAGTGAAAGCCATATACACAAAAACAACGTGTGGGATTTACTTCTCGCCCTTCCCAGAACTCGTTTTCTGAGATGTGACCGCCTACGACAAGGTCACGGTGTAATTCCGCGAGGTCAGGGTTAGCCAGTAGGACCTTTTTTCGTAGTCGGTAATCATGAGTCGGGTCATTTCCCAGCGGCGTGCCTGAGGCCCTGGAGTCTACCGATGCTGCACGCGAATGGGATAACTTAGCAGAACTCTGAGGTAATCTTGCTTTAGCAGCGTTCGCGGGTGTCGGTGTGACAGGAGTGCTGAGTGTTTTCGCAGGAGTGCCGACACCGCTGCGGTTCCGGCTGATGATGTTCGTCAGCTCGCTCTTGAACTTCTCTCGCTCGGCGAGCGCGGTAGGTTGTGGTGAGGTGAAGGTGAAGTTGTGACCCGCATCGTCATTAACAAGTCCGATCTTCAAACGAACCTGCGGTGCGCCCTCTTTGCTAGAGAACAAGGCTTTGAAACCGCCAGTGCTGTCAATTCGACGACGTGTAGCATAATGACAGGTAGAACTGACACGCAGCCTCAGCATGGGCGACTCGAACTGAAGGTGCCTTCTTCCCATCCTGCGTCCATTGCAGATGCGTATCTGTGAGTTCGAGGAGACCAGATAGCTTCTTGTACGAAGCCTTTGCAGTGCAGAGAGTAGAAGGCATGAGCCACCAGGAGCGCGTCGCGTCCGCGGGGTAGTGTTAGGTAAGCTGGCCAGCCCACGTGGAGCGCGTCGAATCGAGATCGAGATCCTATGCGCCGTTTACCTCGGTGGACAAACTGGTGCCAGGCTCATACCACATACCGATTGCGCGCACAGCCGTGATGGAGACCTCAGTAGGGAAGCAGCTTGTTGTGTTTGATTTTGATTGGTGCGTACGGAGTCTGTGGATGATCCTCTTACGGTACAATTTACCGCATACGACACTGTAGGTCCATGGCGGATCAAGATTCTGACCGGTGGATCTTCGAGGTCCTGGCCCCAGATTTGCGCAGAAAGATGAAAAATATGAAGAAGGAAATCCAATGGACTGATCTAGTGTAAGATGCTCACGAATCCTGTCTCCGAGTATACCATCTAATGAGTTAAGTGCGCAAACTTTGCGGGAATTTCACGAGCGAGGCGGTACTCGCGAGCAAATTGAAGGCACCCTGAGAAAGATGCCCTTCGTACGCGGTTCATTTGTGAGCCTTCTCCTAAATTAATTGACGTGACCCTAGCACCCGGCCATGGTCCGTGGTGTCACGGATTTGAAGGGTAGATCTAGCCCGACAACAACCTTCCTGTGCCTGTCCAACGCAAATATTGTCTTTATCACGACAATTCTCAAGGTCAGGCTCGGCTGATGAATTGATGCGGAGTCATGTCATTTAAAGTGCCTTATAGGCCCAGGGTCTTGAGACTCTCTTCGAAGAAATCGTCACAAACCCCGCCGAGTGGGATCCATCAGGTTTACTCAAAGTCCGAAGAAGAGTAGACCCGGACGGTCCCCAGCACCAGTGCAGAGTGGGCTGCAGTCCCAACATGTGTAAAGGTACCATGCTATGCTTGTGGTCAGATTGATACAGGTCTAATATCGTCCTGAAGGAGAGGAGTTGGAGGCCTTCTTGAAGCGACACCAACCTGGTTATGACCGCATTATCTATGTGGGAGACGGTACCAACGACTTCTGTCCGGTTCTGCGGTTGAGAAGGTGCGCCGCGATCCGCCATGCTCACTGACCCTAATAAGTTGTGTGCGTAGCCAAGACATGGTCCTCTGCAGGAGACACCGCGGGCTGGAAAAGCTTATCGCTGGTTACGAAGGCGAAGGTCGTCTCAATTGCCAAGTCCGATATTGGGCCGGTGCTTGGGAAGTCGAGGAGATTTTCGGCCAGTTATAGCCGTCCAGCCCCACTGAAACGCCGGATTTCCAAAGCGGTCCATACTGATTATGCCATCAGTAAGTTAGGAAGCATCGGGGCAGATTGGTGTCGACACGTTCGAAATACTATAGAACTGTATTTGCTTCCCACAGCGACTCGGGGGCATTTCTAGCTTCTGCGCGCGCACTGCAACTGCAGTCCCTAATGCATCATTTCAAACAACCTGCTCGGAACGACTGCTGTCGTTCCATATCCAACTCCAATGTCGTTCTCTCCTTAGGTCCTTTCGTGCGACGCATATGGCAACGGGACAGGCAAGCCGAAGTCACCGCTTTCAAGTCCCCTTTTACTCTCCTTCCCGCCCAGCACCGTCCCTTGCTCAGCCCTTGGGAACTACTGTGCCTCCGATACTGCCCATCCCAGCCTATCGCACCGAGCAGGGTGAAACTGTTTTTGCAGCTGCAGATATGCGCTTGGAAGAACGACGACGACTAGCGGAGTACCGCGAGGCTTTAGTTCCGCCACGAGCCGCAGCGTGAAGCTGATATGCGTGACGGACTCTTGTAACGTCTGGACCCTTCAGTGACGGTCTTCACAGAGTTTCCGCGTGTAAAGCGCGCCGGCGGAGAAGAGTACGCGCTCTCGCAATGCAATTCAGGTCGAGGACCGAAATCATACGGTTACCAGCCTTGATAGTAGGCGTGGATCAATACCAATTAAAGTCATCTGACACTACAATGACACTCGGGGTTGCAGAGGCAGGGGAGAGGGAGGTGGTGCCGGTGCATATATGGAGCTGCATTCGCACTCCGTTATGAATTGCCAGTGCTAGTGATTTTGGCCTGAAGCGACTTCTCAGATGTCCAGCCCGGTAGTAACATTGAACATCCGCCTGCACGCTCGGGTCCTGGTCAGAGCCCAGGTGTTGATGCAGATGCATCAACGGTGTCCAAGTCTTATTAGTTAGTGCCCTGCAAGCCTAGCACCGTGACAGCTGACAAGGGTCAGGATCATGATGCAGGCGTAAGCCTGAGGGTGGCAATCGCACCGGTTCCGCGGCTACGAGTACTTATGCTAAGTATTGCATGAACGAGACAACCGTCTCTTACGGTCGCTATTCCAGACATGCCTTATGTAAACTCCTTGTACCCCTAAATCCATCCACTCATTGAAATTCATGCACGGCGGACATTGACAAGAAGCTTGATACAATTGTATAACGAATAAGTACATGATGGGGCACCGGCTATGAGCTCTCTTGCCACCGGGATATCAGTGCTCACACCAGCCTGAGACGAGCGACTGTCCATCTAAGTCTCTTTCGCAGACACAGCCTACTTCGAGTGAGACACGCGACGATCAAGAGGCGATATCCCAAACGAAGTCCTCTCTCACCAACAAGGATGTGTATGGTGCAGAGTTGACGACCGTTGTCGACTCGTAGACGTGTGCCCAAACACTCATTCGTATCATACACCGGGTCATCTGTGGCGTTGAAGATGCTGACATGCCCGCCTTGGAACCCGGCCCGCTACGATCCCGTCACGGAACCCGCATGCGCATCGCGCGGCATGCAGTGTGTACGGAAGGTATGCCGTGGCCCTGACCTACGGAGATTAGAGAAGGCTGCTGTAGAGAGAAATGAATTGTCTGTCGGTTGCTAGATACATGGCGGCCGGGTGAATATACATGGTGCACGTCAGCAAGCTACATCACAAGTCGAGTCCATAGACAGATGCGCCCTTGAACTGATGTTCCGATTACAGATGCCCTATTCGGCAAATTCCGAAGGCACCCTGCCCGAAGGGCTTGAATGTGGACGCATGATGACAGTGGAAGCGGGAGTGGGGGACAACAAAGAAACTTTTCGAGGGAGAAGCACAAATGGGGTTATACGACTCAGCTGCTTCACTGGGCCCAGAGATCCATACCACTCTTTCGACGTGCATCCTTCGTGCCGGCTTGTGCCTGGGCGTCCGCTGGCGCGAAGGGGTTACGCTGCTGGCCGTTGGGGGGCGGCATAGCACCTGCGCCGTAAAATGACGGAGGCACCGCTTGCGCCGGAGGGGCGACGTGACGTGCAGAAGGGCCGTGCTGCTGCGATCCGGAAGCTTGCCCGTTGTACGAACCATACTGATCAGGCTGCATCGGCACGTACATAGTACCGATGTCCGTGCGTCGATCCACCGAGTCGAACGGCGAGGTGGGGGCCTGCTGTTGCTGGGGGTACGCTGCAGGGTACCGGTTGCCCGTCGTCGTCGAATTGCTCGAGTATGCCTGCGGTGGACTAGGAATCACGTTCGCAGTCGAGCCGAACAGATTACTCGACCCGTCAGCCCGTGCAGCGTTGCGTACATTGGAAAGTATCGCATCTCGACGGTCTTCATCGACCACCATCGACGTGGACGGATGGTACGAATGGGCAAGGTTAGACGTGGGTTGATGCTGGTAGCGGTTGGATGAGCCTGAATGACTACCCCAATGCGTGAGCCCTTGCGCCGCGGCGAGCTCGGCCTGCTGCTGTAGGAACTCCAACTGGGGATAAGGCTGCGCGGCTGCTGCTTTGCCTGCTGCCTGACGGCGCTCCCACTCCCGCATTGCATCGTCTCGCTTCAAGACAGGAGTTAGCGCCTTCCGCCCACCAACGACGTCTTGGTTCATGTGCTGCAAGCGTGCCAGAGCAGGAGGAATGTTATCCATCATAGGGTTGAGCGTGTTCGACCGGTTCCTAGTAGTCGAGTAGTAAGTGTTGGACGGTGCTGTAGGGCCCAGATGAGACGAGGAAGCGAACCCCGCGCCTGAACCATGCCCTCCATATTGGGAGACGTTGGTATTGACGTTGAGGTGCCCATGCGAAGTCTGATGGGTCAAGCCACGATGCGATGTTGACTGAGATGTCGAGGAAGGCGTGTACTGCGGCGGCGAGGCATACTTGGCACTGGAGTTCGCGTTTCCACTATCTCCCGTACTAGTGTAGGACGCGGCGCTGGAGGCAGCACTCTGAGGGTTAACATAGGGATTTCTGTACACGTTCTGCGCAGCTTGCGAAGCCGCTTGAGCTTGAGCAGTGTAAGCCTGATGTTGTGCGAGATGCTGGTTGTATGCCGCTGCATCCTGGTAGGCTCTCGTGCCCTTGGGTTGCGAGGGGACGAGGCCCCCGTAAGGCCGCTTCGGATCGGTGCTCCCGCTGGCCGGAGCAGCCACTTGTGCCGGGGATTGTCCAGCGGGCTGGGGTACAACTTCACTCAGAGAAACATCACTCATTAGATCCGAGAATTACCCACCGTCCACGGCTTTGTCCACTTTTCTCCGGTGATGAACGGATGCATCCTTGCCTGCTGCGGCGTCCATCGTTCTATGGGGTTCATGTTCAGAAGCCCTTGGCAGAAGTCTATGAAGGAAGCCCGGTTGTTCATCTCTGCGAAACGCGGCCATCAGCGACCCAGTCCTATTCGTCTCATGTCGCCGTTGGAAGTTACCTTTCTCCACCTCGTGAGCTTGCCGCGAACCGGATTTGAAGGAGGGCATCGGTGCTTGCTGGATGATCTCCGGCAGGGAATTTGCCTTGAAATACTGCTTGCCGGGCTGCTCCTGCGTATTATGTTCTCGAGAATACTGTTCGATGCTCTTCAATTTGCATTGCTTTTGTCCAAAGGAGTCGATATAGGAGTCGAAGAACTGGCTCGTCTGCTTGCCCATATCCAGCATGTATTGAGGCGGATTCCTGCGTCACACTCAGCGCTACCATAACGACGCCGTCATGGAGGACATACCCGAGCATGTCCACTATCCTAGTGATCTGATTGTACTCACTCGTTCCCGGGAACAAGGGCAACCCCAGGAACAACTCGACAGCGATGCAGCCCAATGACCACATGTCAATTGCTGCCGTGTACGGGATTCCTAGCAGGACCTCGGGAGAGCGGTAGAAGCGAGACTGGATGTACGTATACACTGTCTGCCGTTCGTGACATGCCGAACCAAAGTCTATAACTTTGATCTGGGGTGATTGCAACCTTTGACGGTCCGCTCAGTATGGACGAAAGGCCAGCATCGATCAGGACCTACGATTTTAGGAGAATATTCTCCGGCTTCAAGTCACAATGTATCAATCGTGCTTCCTTCAAGATGGACAAGGCGTCGAGAAGCTGTGCCGTGAAAACTTTCACGAGCTGAGTGCTCAGACCTTGGAACTGGTTCTGTTTGATGAGCTCGTAAAGATTAGAGGAGAGCAACTCGAAGACAAGGCAGAGGTGGTTTTTCTGAATGAACGAATCATGCAGTCGAAGAATATGGTGTTCGTCCTGGGGATCACACTGGTTGTTGAGCTACAGGTACGCAGTCAGCACGACGCCACTATCGGGACGCAAACTGCGCACCAGCTCCAAGATGGTCACTTCCATCATACTCTGGTTGAAGTATGCCGGCTTGTTTTTTATGACCTTGACAGCTACGACTTCGTGCGTCTTCATGTTCTGGCACTTCACCACTTGCCCGAACGTTCCTTGCCCAAGAATGTCCAGGATGAGGTATCTATAAGAGCAGTGTTCAGCATGAGAAGACTGATGGAGTATGGTAGACTTACTTGTGGCCCTCATCCGTGCCTAGCCAGTCGTTCACGTACAAAATGTAGTCGTAGTCTTCATTATCGTAGCCATCATTATGCACCGGCTTACTGGGCTTCGTCAGGACGCGACGTGGGTTATGAGTTGACTCATATCTGAATTGAGGGTTGCAGATGTGGTAGGTCTCGAGTATATTCGTCGTCAATTGCCTGATCGGCTGCAATATGTGGACGCCACAAATTTAGTACACGATAGTCATTCTTAGCATGCGCGCAACTGACCGACAAAAACGTGCCGCTAGAGTCCATCCGTCGTCCAGCGGGTTGTACATTGATATGTGGTCGCAAATCCCGATGGTCCCGGACCCGCCTCAGGCCCGACGCGCGTCGCTTCGGAGGGGAAGCATCCACGGCCATCGGTTGGTGCTCTTGCGCAAAGAACTGCGGACTTTGGGAAGGGTGGCCGTACGACAGCGGCGTTGCGGGCTGAGATACGGATGTTTGCCGAGGAGAGCGATGTGGGGCCAGACTCTGAGATGCAGAGGGCGCAGGACTCGTCGTGTCCATCGGGTAAGAACTGGAATACACTGAGCCGCCGGTGCGCGGGGAATAGGGAGGAGGAACAGGCGAAGCTGCCTCGCCTTTGACCAAAGAGTGCGATCGAGAGTGTGTCTGGGAATGCGATTGGTAGGCACCAGGTACATACGCTCTCTGTTGCTCGGACGTCGGGGAGTACGGATAAGAAGCGTTGTTCGAAGAGTACTGGACCTGCTGAGGGGAGTATGGGTCAAGAAGAGCGGGCGCACCACGATTCGGAGACCGCTGCGGACGAGATGCAGCGCTTGTATCGTGCTGGGTATGCGACCTCTTCACCTGATGGCCTCCAGGGCTGTTGTAGTAGGCAGTCTGGTACTGAGCAGTGCCTCCAGAACCTGCGCTGTCATCCACGGATGGATATCCAGGAGCATTCGCAGCCTGCGTTTCCTGCGACACGTGCCTCCCACCGCTATCTGTATCGATGTTAAATGCTCCCTCGAGATCATCCTGCAGGTGGTGACGCCGGCCTCGGGAAGACGGGCTGGAATTGTGGCCGAGGGACAGACTACGACCCAGCGCTGTGTTCGAGTACGGCAGGGAGCTCATAGAGTACTCCTCGTCTACCAGCTGGTTGACGCGAGGCTGCCTAGAAGAGCTGGATGGAGTTTGCTGAATGGGTGGCAGGCGATTCGCGCCTGACTGCGGTGGCCCCTGTGCGTACAGGTATGACGCTTGCGCGGCGGATTGCGCAGCCTGCGCCGACGACGAGAGGTTGTCGTGGAGAGTCTGGGTGCTCCAGCGAGGAAGATCAAAGTCGTCGTTTCCGCCGGTCATGTAGGCAAGGAGCTCGGGCTCTGACATATATGGTTGACTGTGACAAAACGGGTTGTGGGAAGCGGACGTGGTGCGGAGTCACGTTGGCAAGAAGTCAGCAGGCCTCGAGTTGTCGCTGGTGGCCTGCAGAGGAGGTCGTAGACGAGGGAAGAGACGAGGACGGCTGTGCAGGGGCCGCAGACGGTGAACCTGATCGTGTATTACAGGGCGAACGCCGAACGCGAGCCGCGCACGACATCAACGGTCCCAAACACCCTCTGCCTGGTGGATCCGCCATCGATATCAGCCATATGTTTTCTATTATCGGTCATCGCTCGGTATGCGACTGCGCTACGTCTATAATTTCCATACAACTATCATAATACGACGACTGCACGCGGACGACGGCGACCAAGCCATGGACCCAGCGCTAGTATCATGCAAGCCTGAGCCGAGCTGACAAGGCACCAGCGCCTACGCCAAGTACATCCTTTGGTCATGCCTGCGGACGTTCCAACTCCTTAAGTGTCTCGACCACCGCCTTTTCAACAGCTAATACGAGCTTCTGACCCTGCCCCATAGAGTCAAACCCGGGTGGAAGGTCAATGGATAGAAAAATCTGCTTCTTGAAGCGCCGTACTGCTCATGAGGTCGTTAGGCGGCAGTCCGAATTGAAGGGCACGTTCCCGTGGCGTGGCGTGGCGTGGCGACGCGACAGTGTGCGCAGTTAGTGGGCACCACATAATAGACAGGTGGATGGTATATCACCGAGGCGTTGAGACATTGACAATGCAGCGTCCGAGCTCGAGGAGCGATTGAGTGAGGTTGCGACCGGTGGTACATTCGTCTGACCAGTCAGTGTCCTGCAAACGAGCTCCGTATCGCATGACATCCAGACTCACATTGCCTACTGGCATTGCGCAAGCCCAATCTCTCGCAAGATGACCTTTAAAGGGCGCATTGCGCACCTCCTCAACAGCGTCCTCAGTCGTGCCGACCCACAGCATGTAAGATTCGAGTAATTGCGTTACTTGGATCGCCAAGGGAGGAAGGGTGGGATCTGACGGAGGTACGAATCTCGTCTCGACCGCGATGTAGGAGGGAACGATAGCCATTCCGGAGAGTGCAGTCCCCGAAAGAATCGAACAAGAAGGCGAAGGGGGAGAAGTGGTTGTCGTAACTTAACTCAGATTGCAGCAAGACCGCCTTGCTTGAGTCGCGCCTGGTCCTCGGCATTGTCCGGCGCGCGTCATGCCCCCGCCCCTGTTGCTGTCGGGCAAGCCACCGATGCTTGTTACTTAGCGACGATTGCCCGGTCTACTTAATGTCTGCGACTCCAGCGCGAACTACCTACATACACAGAGTGAACGCTGATCCGCGGGGCCCAGATGGCGAGATCAGGTGTACTGCACACGGCGAGCTCGCCGTTAGGTTCACCAGCCACACCGAAAACAATCCATACAGGTGCGTACTTCGCTCGCTGCTTGATATGTACTCTACATTGCTTATCTCTGACAGGGATTTCTATCGCTGTCCTAAGAGCAACGATGACCCTCCTTGCAGATTCTTTAGTTGAGTGGTCCTGGTCACTTATGGAACCTCGCTCATACCCATCAGTATGGGCAGACGATCCGAAACTCGTTGGAGCGCCTCAGACCCCTACGAGACGTCGGCAAGGTTCCCCTGAATCAACACGCGGATTGGGAACACTTCAACAGAAGGGGATTTCGTCTACACGAGTTGACGCCGGACTCGTTGAGCCGTTGACCCCCCAGTCTGCTAAACGTCCTCGACCTGACTCACCGCCGCTATCTCAAATGTCTGCCATGCGACAGCTACCTGGAGCCTTTCCAACTACACCCACTCGCTCCGAACGACCGCGAAACGTGGCCACTCCGTCTAGTGCTCTAACACCGTCTCAAAGACGGTCTCGGATGGACCAAATTATCGCTGGCATAGAGTCAGCGAGGTCGGTCCACGGCAAGGACCTTCCTGGCCAGGTGCCCAACGTTCTTGGTCTCGACGATAGACCCGGTGCATCCTCCGTTACCGGAACACCTGGTAATCGCCTCGCTGAACTTGACGCCAGTCAAGATCTCAGTAAACATGAAGAGGACGACCCTGATGTAATAAGCCAGCATTCACCTTCAAAGCGCAGCCGCGTAGAGGACGATGAAGAATATGAATTCTCTGAGACTGGCTCTTTGTACAGCGTGGGCATACAGACAAGCCCTCGCCTCCAATCTCAACCCACCATTGACAGTACGTCTGAACGAGCCGTCGAGCTCGAGTTGAATCTCGCGCTAGATGCATCGCTCGACGGAGCTTCAGATATGCGAAGACCTTACGACGACACTCTTCCTCCTGAGTATGTTTCTGCAACATCTCCCCCGATAAGGAGCTTCTCCAGGGATGATCCTCTAGGTCACTCCGGTGATCCCTCCCAAACGCAAGGTTATCTGACGCCCCCAGAAAGCTCCGAGCTTCAGCCAGACACAATGCGACAACTTCGTCGAGGTAGTGTTGATCCAGTGGACTCGCGTTGGAAGGACAAGGACCGAGACCCAGGAGATCAACTGCACCCACGGTGGCAGTTTGAAGATGACCCGGTAGATATCCCTCACGTCCATCGTCCGAGTGGAACTCACGGTCTGAATCAGGAGAACCCATTCCAAGATCGTTCCTCATCCATGCGGGAACTCTTAGCCGATAGTGCGCACGGATTCGAGTCATCCCGCGTTGAGGATTCTCGGCCACAAGCATGCGGAGAAGGGGCCCCTCTTCCATTGGCCGACTACGTCGCCGCGCAACTTGAGGGTATGCTTGCCGTTCCGGATCACATCAGGAAGCTGGAGAGGCAATTGAAGGCTGCCCATAATAGCATTGCGGCCAGGGACAGGAAGATACAGGAGTTGCAACAGGAGACTGAACGGTTCGTACGCCAGCATCCGAATCATGCATAAGTTTACGTACTTCTGACACTATGATCCTTTAGGTTGCAAACCCAGAACCGTGCGTTGGAGGAACGGCTCACGGCCAGGCGGTAGCAATGTGCGGGTCGCGTATGCGACATTTGCTATAGACCTTGTCCGCTCCGTCGTGCTCCGTCCGGGCCTTCGCATTGTACCGTGTTCCTGCTGCTGGCACCATGCCGTAACTTATCGTCTGTTTGGGCCTTCTTTCGAGCTTTCTGTTATCGAGAACATGCTTTGACTCTCACTGTCCCTCGCTCCCGTGTACGCCATAAAGAGTGGCTGAACCACCCTGAACTTACTGCCTCGCCTTACGGCATATCCATTACAGCGGCACTTCGCGAGTTAATAGATCTGTTCTGGTCATCAAAGCACGTCGTTCCGTTCTTCGTCTGGGCCTCTCCGCGGGGCCAGCTTCCACAGATATAGAATGACAAGGAATGGATGGCCTGCTATCTTGTAGGCACATGCGGTGCGGCACCTCATCAGTCACTTGACTGCTGACATTGCATCAATCATGGCACGTATTTCATGTCGGTATTGGTCCTGTGCCGTAAGAGCCTCAGCGGCGATGCGAGCCTTATGCTCGTCGCGCTGCCCCTGCTGCTCAACATTAAATTACGGTTCAATAAAGGGATTCCCCTCTTCCAGAACTGCGTCGCGGCGAGACAGCAGAAGACCACACTCGAGTCGACGGTCCGTTCGCATCCGCTTGATGTTGACATCTTTCCTGTGCAAACATACGTGCTTGCAGCATGTGGACTTGCTCCCAAGGAAGATCACGACAGGAAGCATGGTGGCGGTCGGGGTGTGATACCCACTTGAGTAAAGCAGGGTAGACTCGGAGCTGAGCTGTCGAACGATTGCGCAGCGCACGGCCATACAACGCGCACTCTTTGTCATTGTAGTGGTGGGTGAAGAATCTCGGATGAACATCGCTGGGGAGCGTGCTTTCGCTCAACGCCGAGAACGCGCTACTATGCATCAACTCCGACCATGACGAGCTGTTCCCCGCCCGGGTCCGTCCGGGCCTAACGATAGTATTAGCATCCCGCTCATATGCATAAGCGTTGCGAAAATGCAATCCAAGTATGTACTTGCTTACCGTCAACGAAACAAAGCAAATTCAGAACTCTGATCACGGCATTTGGCATGGATCCCCCGATGACTATCATCCTGCGGCTCGACGACTCACATTTCTACGCCCCGCTCGCTGTCACACAATGGGGGACAGACCGGACTTCAGAGCGGATAGCGTGCCATACATCGGTGAGGGATGCGCATGCCAGAAGAGGCTTAGATTGCTATGTCGGGACACCGTCAAAACCTGCACCGTTACGAGCGCGATCTGCCGGTGGACTCACCTCCCTAAGTCATCTGGGACCATGATGTAGCAACCAAATACGCGACTGCGCATGATTGACAAGTGGCAGGTGCTGCACTTGCATGCAATGTGCCTTCTGCCGTGACGCATTGCCATGAGTTGATCCTGCATTCGTCAGGGTCTCAGCCTACGAGGCAGCGGTGATTAATACGTGCCGGAGTCCCTCACCATCTGTGTACTAGTGACAGGCATTGATTTGTTGACGCAGTGCTTCATTTAGCATATTGAGAGGATTAACCGTGTCAACTGATATGTCGGTCACCATAGCACCAGCGTGTGCGGTTCGCACTAGTTACATTACTTAGAACGCTGCCGCGGGGCTGAGCAAGCAGTTTACGACAGGTTTATGAAAAGGAAAAGTGGACCTTCCGTGAAGTGACAGCCGAACATTGACGAACACATCATGCCCGTGTGCATCGCTGTATTACCAGCTCGGAAAAATCCGCAAATCCATTGGGAGATGACGATTAATATACTTACAGAGCGCAGTCCGCAACCTGGATCGACCTATGCACCAGTGTGCAGCCTTGACATGGTGCGGGCGTATACGACTCTTGTCCGAGTAGTCCATTGCTTTTGACATGCTGTTCATTGGCTACATAGTGGTGACTGTAAGTGTGCGTATTTGTCAGCTAGGCGTCGATGTGCGCTCCTGAGCTCCAGTGTGCGGGTTGGGCGTCGATGCATGTTCTGAGCGGGTGAGACCGGGCCGACAGCGAACCTGAATTATGGGTCGGCATATGTTTACCTAGCCAAAGAACAACAGGAAACTAGACAATCCAGCAATCAACGAAGGCTAAGGTTACTTTTAGCAGCAATAGCAGCGTTATTGCACAGATGAACGGGAGCCACCCGGCAGGCAGCGGTACCTCGCCCTGCGACTGATGCATGTTAGGCTGCCATCATGTTGACTAGAGATAGGTGTTGACATTACCTACGTCGGAGAGAATACTGGATCATGTCATTCCACGACGATGCATTGCAACAGATCGAAGCTGACGTCGCACCGATGTTGCCAGGTATCATCGCGAATACAGTATCCATGTCACATTTACAGTGTACAGAATATGCTGGTCCGGAGGCTGTATAGCGTGCTCGTCGCAGGTGCAAAGGGCAGATATCAGTTTCTATGTCCCGCGACAATTCAACAAATCGAGAGTAGTGAAAAGTGCCCTATGGACAGGGCGAGTGTCAATTGTCTTGGGGAAGCACGAGGGCGACATATCGCCGACCGTCATCTGGGACTACCTCCAGATTCAATCAGCACTACTAGCAGAATATGCTTCGTAACCAGAGCATGAAGCGTGTCCACCACCTTCCCCTCCAGCCCGGGGTACGAGGTTTCGGGCCTATCCACATAGTCCCAGTTCCAACACGGATGCGATTGGCTTCATCTCCTGTTTCATCGCCTTCCTCTAAGTCAGCGAGTCGTCGCGAGTCAGACGGAACGGGAAAACGTGGCATCGTCTTGCGCGTGATGAAAGGGGGGAAGACCGAGAGTAATGAGATGTATTCGGGATTCGAGAGATCGGGGGCAGTCCAAGTGCGCATGAAGCCATCAGGGTCGGGCAACTCCAGGCCATCGGACCTCGGCGGGAAGTAGCCATCTACTTCAGCAGCGAAAGTCGATGGACTGATTGGTTCATCCGCCAACGTGGAACCGGAGGTCGAGAGGTGCGCTATTGTATTGGCGGAGGAATATGATGTCGAGAGAGTAGGAGTATCCAAGAAGGGATCACTCGGAGCTCGAGGTCGGGGTCGCTTCGTCTGCGTTGTTGACGCAATCGGTGGAACCTTCTGCGATGGTGCTACGGAGATATCAGCGGGAAGAGGTTGAGATTGCGACCGGGAGTGTATTGTGGATAGTGGAGCAGACGCCGAGTAAGTCGCGGAGTCGTTTCGGGATGTAGATCTCCTGGTGGAGGGTCTTTCTTCGAACGCCAATACCTAAGCATACTGTGGATGAGACAGTCGCGACACTGACCGCCGAAGACAAGGACTTACCCCTTTGAGCACATCAATGGCATCCAGCATGAAATCTTTGCCGCTGCATTGCGGTAAATTCCGAGGTGAGGAAATGTCGGATACAGCAACAGTACGCGCAATAAGGACTCACGCTGCTTCCTTGAAGACCGCATCATCAATTTCCCATTCGATTCTATATCCTCCTGCTCCTCCCAGGTGTTCCGGAACTACTTGAAGCCTCATGACGGCCCATAGCCCTTCAAAGAAAGGTTTCGTGCCAGGCATACCCGTGGTGCACCATGTTCTGACAAAGCGCTCTAAACGGTCGTAGCGTTCCTTCTCGGCTAACTGCCCGTTAGGGTCGGCGCGGGAATGGGGCATGAGAGAGCATCCCGGATGCGTGGCGCTGAGGTGCGCCTTGAATTCAGCGTCTCTGCGCGCATTGACGCTGGCGTGGTAGGCAGAACGCATTGACGCTTGGAGTCGGGCGAAAGGTGCTCGTTGGGAAGGAGGCAAAGTAGCGAGGGTTTGTGTCATTAAACGCCCTGCGTCGTCGTTCTGCTCGAAGTACCTGCACTGCGATCAGAAGTACTCAAAGTATCCCTCAAAGTAATGCGCACCATGCCCGGCAGTGTTCCGCAAACTCTTCAAGTTCGTTTCGAGCAGGTTGCGAGGGAGTGATCGACCTAGGTCGGCTGTACGGCGATGTCTTATTTCCCGCCCTGGATCTGGCGCGGAACGATGGGGATGTGGGTGACCTTAGTCTTGTGGGTGAAAGAGGCCCAGGAGGCGAAGCGGGGATGGGAGACACATCATATAAGAGAGGATTATTCGTGTCGTTGCCCGCTGGCGGTGGCGATTTCAGATTGCGGGTTCGCAGGGGCAGGGGTGGTGGACGAGGACGAGGGGCCTCCATTCTATAGGATGGCACAGACATAAGAGAAGGATATGTTCAACAGCCAGTAAAGGCCTGAACAAGAAATCGCGAGAATTCCAGCCTAGTCGAGGTTGGTTCGAACTAGACCAAAGCTGTAGGGTGGCCCAGAAGGATGGACGTCGACGGGCAGACTGCCTGGAGCGCCACTGCGTTCCTGGGGTACGTCGTGCACGTCTCCGTGAGCTAACGGTGTTGTGCGGCGTGTAGAGGGAAGGTAGCAGCGTTCAGGTCGTCCTGCAGCCTGAACACACTGGAAGAGGTCTATTCCATATGCACGAGGCGCCGGCCGGCTCTGCTCGGCGCTTCGGCGCGTGATTATTTCGAGGGTTTTCATTTGCAGTCAGCCTGGCGCAGAACGACCACGGAGGAGGGCAGTTCGGATGTCGAAAGAGGTCACTCGTGTCAATGTTGATTGCCCAATCTCTCTGGCTTCACTGATTCTTTCAGTTCCAATTTTCATGGCGCATTTCGCAGAAGACCTTTATCACGGGATAAATCATGCCACAAGATGGGAGGATTGTCAGTGATCTCACCGACCTTTACTCAGTGATGCTACAGATAGGCATCAATGAGTGTGTCTGGTATGTTCGTCATCAGCTCGTGTGCTAACATAGAACCCAGTGCTCGATAAGGAACTCTGAGATACATATCAAAGGTACTGTGTCTTGATGCCTTATATCGCCGGTCAAGCTGAAATTAGGACGATGCCCGACACATCGCTCTTCTCAGAAAGTCACCGCTGTTCCAGCATGTCACGTCTTGTTGCGTGCAGCTGCCTTGTCCCCAATTATATGGGCGCCACGAGTCAAACCAGCAATGCTGTTTTCCCAGCCCCAGCTACGTCATCCCTTTTCATCTCCTACATACGCGGACTTGGCAACTGGGTAAGTATTGGATCCCACATGCACTGGTCGCGGCGCAGCTGACCAGGCTAGAGATAATTCCCCATCGGGAGATCGTATGAGGAAATCCCATCACAGTGTCCGGAAGCCTGGATCTCCTGCATAGCAGGGTGCCCGCAAGCTGTATGACATTGAACCGGTGGTAGTCGGCACCAAAGTCGACTTCTCAACAGTGCCGAGATGACCATCTCATTTCCGGAGATTCGCGTTACTCCCTTGCGAACTCCGAAGTGCACCAGGTCGGTACCACGCCCTCCGTCCTGATTCTATTGAGAAGCCAAGATCGCCGAATATTTTACGCCACCAAGGTAGGTGGTTTGATCCTGAGGTATCACCGAGCGCCAGCTCTCTGCATTGTCCGCCGGCGAAATTCAACCTTGAAACCTCACTGAGCACCAACTGATGTTGGCGCATAGGCTCTGGCTTTCATTGCCATCCGACCTTCTACCGCAGCATCTGACAGCTGTTCCCCTATACCAGTATGTCTATTTTCGTGTAGTTCTTGTCACCAGGTATTTGTGTCTAGTATTGCTATCCAGGTGCAGGATCCTCACCTGTCTTCTATTCGCCAGTGATGCACAATCCGAGTTTTGCCCGCTTTTGACTTCATCCACCACGCGACGATGCATATAACCAATGCGCTCCCTCCACATTGTGAGGTTCTGCCGGCAGAGGCGACATAGCCCCGACCTGTTCGGCTGCCTCAGTCAATCCTGTCGGCGTCCGCTGTGTCACATGCACCGTAAGCAGGG
Source organism: Daedalea quercina L-15889 (assembly GCA_001632345.1). NCBI lineage: Eukaryota > Fungi > Basidiomycota > Agaricomycetes > Polyporales > Fomitopsidaceae > Fomitopsis > Fomitopsis quercina. The sequence continues at coordinate 207,105 of KV429042.1, read as the reverse complement.
CATCAGAGCGAAACGTGAGGTTGAGTCAAGCCTTCATTCTGCGTGTTAGGTTCGTACAGTAATCATGGCCACCACTCGGCTGATGTAAACTCCTGCTTCTTTCTCAGCGAGTCTGGGTTGAGCAGCCCGCAGGTTGCGGCGCCTTAGCTTTGTTACCAACAGACGTGCAAATTGAGGCAAGGAAAGCTTTAACATGATAACCTCACCGCGTCGCAAACCAGCTCACCAGCCTAGACAAAGTCAGGTCGACCACGGACACGGTTGGAGTCAAAGCTACCTCATTGATTCGCGTACTCCTTCTCCCGCCGTAGACTTACGTTATTCTGCCGTGGCAGAACGCGTCTTCCGGAATCCAAGGGCTGCGGCGACAGGGGGACGGGCTTTCAATGTACCATTCGTACGACGTTCTGGAGGGAGTCTGTAGCGGCGCCTGAGGTAAATGCATCGCCAATAGCTCGGTCTCGTCCCTATACACCTGACAACATACTACCACAGTGCGGCGTTTCATGTCGGCTGGCACGTTCACTAGACATCAGCCCACTGGAGATCGGACTGGTGAGTTCCCTGATTGGCTGTTCCACAGCCTCTGATTAATGTGTCCTTGGTAGGAATTATTTGTTGGTAGACACAGACTAGAATCTTTGCATGCAAACTTTGGTCCTGTTCAGAATGCGGTGAACGGAGGGAGTGGAGTAACAACCACATGTCTCTCCCCTCTCCTTATATCGACACACGACCGTTGTCTTCTCCTGGGCAGAGGGGAGTGACCTTTGATAGAGGCCTGATGTTGAAGGGCTGGTACTACTAGCCCGGTGTGTTTGAACACACTCGCTATTTCTACCGCCGACTTGGAGGCTTTGGCCAGACCGGGACGATTGCACGCCACGACGACGCTTATCCGCAATGACCTTGTCCGTAATGACTATTACATGGTATGCCCGGCATGGCCCAGTGCCACTTGTACATCGAGACCGGCCCTTCGAGCGCGCCCCACGCGCCGCTCCCCGGGGGAAGTCTGTCACGGCATGGCACCCTACCTAGGGCTTGTTGTCGGGTAGGTCGGAGCGCTCATACGCCACAGCACATGGTCGAGAATGATACGACTGTGTCCATTGTCAATTCCGGTCAGTGACCTGCGGTCGATAGCAATGGTGGCTGAGACAGTCCGCCCTTCTCTACGCAGACTGGGCGCGTGTGCAGCGGACGGTATCCTGGACTTGGACACCGGGCTTGGGCAATGGGGTAAATTTAGACGTAATTATGACCGGCAAAGAGATCGTCGCTCTGCTCTAGCCAAACAACCTTCGTCTCGCAGTCTCGTTTGCCGCCTCGAACGAGGCCGGCCAACATCAAGGAGACATGCCTTATGGAGTTAACCCGCGCGTATGCTCACCAATCATCCTGGCTGCGCTGCTGACGTCCCGCAGTGCAGTCAGACCTAGAGTTGTGAACCTCGTTTTGATCTTCCTGTGATTAGTAGAACTCCCTTGCCGTAAGGCTCGCGAAGCTGTTCAAAGAGCGACATGTCACAGGTACCCGCGGTACCTGGATGCTAACCCCCGTGGCCCATTACTAGAGTATTCTCCCGACTTGGCTCTCATCTCGATCCCTAGTGGAGCGTTAAAACTTGGCTATCTGTTGTATCAAGCTCTGCCAGTGCGTGCCTCGCGAGACGCGAAGCTTGCGACATGCTGTACCAGCTAAACTCCCGCTGCATAAATGTTGAAGCCTCCACGCAGCGTCGGTATTAATGTATCTGATAGAACCCCGCGCGCCACAAGCCGAAGATTCGCGGAAGCAAATGGAGACGTGTAATCTCAAACTGTAAGTCAGCTACCAGACGGATGGGCCTCTATTGGTCTGTGGCCTCAGCTTGCAAAGCCATCGCGTGACGCGTGATTGGTCGTCTGCCCGCCGCGGGGCTAAGGAACCAATCTTCGAGTGCGACGCCCGAGGGCGAGATACGTATCGATAGAATCTCACCACGACTGCACCAAGACTCATCATACACTGCGAGATTTCGCCATTGCGCGAAATGTATTGCGAAGCACTCTGGGTGCCCGAAATCTCACGGCAACATGCCGGGTCCGGGAAACAAGGTCCATACCGTGTCGGGTGTCGAGTGCTCGCAGGATGGCTATGGTTTAGCGCACCACCGGCGGGGGGCACCATTCAAATCACGTACGGTAACTCCGTGCTTCCCTCGAGGGTGGATAGCACGGTCGACACATGGTACGTCCTCGAACGCGGTACGGAGGAGGGCAACCACCGCCAAAGTCATGCGTAGCGAGGTCCGGCGACGACATTGAAGGACAAATAGCAAAATGAATTCTCCTTGGGCCATATGCACGATGCCGTACATAGGTGATTTGCGTCGGCTTGTCTGGAAAGGCGGGAGCAGTTAACGTACACGTCCAGGAGTACGATATACCTAACGCAATACGGTTAGCACTAGAAGTTGTGGCGCTGGGTCCGCCTCGCACGTCGTCGGTCCTGGCGGGCATCCTCGGGGTGAGTTCCCGGGTATGGATGCGTGGGCTGCATCGAGGTATCATCGAATTCAATTAACGAATTTGCCGGCGTATATCTCGATGTTGCCCCTTGCAAGCTCCTTGCCTCGACAGGCGAGACACACTAGCGCCTGACCTATGATGCCTATGTGTCAGCTCGAGAGCTGTCACGAGCACTCCAGGCTATGGTTGCCCTAGACCATCGAGCTCCAATGCTGCTCGTCACGGCCCGAGACTAAGAGACGTCTGGCTGGCTGCGGAGGATAATTCAGAAGCAGGATTGGAAAATCACCGGAGGACAGAAGAGAGAGAGCCATATGGCCAAAGATACCGATGGCATCCGCCCGCCCGGACGGGCATCGGACCGCCACGCTCGTACCTGCCTGCACTGTGTAGTCATCGGGTGACTCTCCAAGGGAACATCATGGTGACCTCCGTACTTCGACTTCGGAGGACCGAAGGACGCAAGACAGCAGTGGAGGAGGGCCGTGGCCTGTCACCGCAGTGTGGGGCACATGTGACGACAGACGATTCTGCAGGGTTCCAATGGCCTGGAGAACTTGGCCCAGCCGGCTGGGATGAGAAGATGTCGATCAGGCAAACAAGGAAAGGGGGTGAACAAGCGTACGGATGAACGGATGAAGCGGGACCACGCTGAAGCCTGGCAGACGTTGTGCCGCGGGTGTTATTTGGCAGTGGCGGGGGCGCAATGTTACCTGGTGGTGAAAGTACTTTGGTCCGTGTTTCTCCCTGTGACACCTATCAATGCTGCACTACGTGTATCCGGTGCAAGTCGATCAGAGGAATGCGCCGCGGTTGCCTGGGGAGCCAATTATGGAACCGGTTATTTACATGGAGATCTCGACGGAACCCGTAACCACCACCTGTTCTCTTGTCCCGCTGCTCATGGCTGGATAAAGAACGCGTGGAGCGCTCGAGACGCGGAGGACAGCGCACGAGAGGAGAAGTCCGCCGATGAGATAACGTGAAGAGAGAGCACTCGACCCCACCGACTGAGATGGAGGGGGCCAATCGGGTCGTCAAGCAAAAAGCTCGGAGCGGGGTTTGTCGAGCCCAGCCAAGGGAGGAGAGGAGAGGTGGCCATTGGTTGGAGAAACAGGCGGATTCGGACAGATGTTGGGCAAATCCGAATGGGGGCCGTGAGTGGCAGGGCCGGTGATTGAGCTGCTGATGGGAATGGGTGAGATTGAGTAGAAGAAGAGAAACGATGGAATCGTCGCAGACGGCAGGCATGATTGATAGTTGGCACAAGGTTCCGGGAAGCACGGCTTCGACTCTGAAATTACCGTCGGAAATTGAAGTCGGTTGGCAACACGGTCACGCCTCGTTCCTGTGCGATGACCGATCGGTAAGACGCTAAGTGTATATATATAAGTATACGAGGGCCGCAGACGAGGGGCGTTGATTCCGAGACTTGGACTGTTGTTGCCTCGGTCGTTAGGCAGCCCACTGTGGATCTGTTTGTGCTTGACACTGTACGGACACTTGTCGGACGCGTGGTCACGTACGACGCCGCCAGCAAGATCTATCCGAGCGCTGAATTGGAGACGTTTGTGCGACGTGACGGACGGTTGCCCGCGCGGAAGAGAAGAGAAGAGAGGAGGTGAGTGGCAGCGCGAGCCCATGACGGGGGCTGCAGCTGGAGGAGGGCGGGCGCGATATGATCAGATTTGGGGCGACAACTGATCCAGCCGCATCGCAGCGCCCCCGCTTCTTGCCCTTGCACTTGATTCGGACCAATTCGAGCGATGGCGTCGACGGCCTGGCTCCCCCTCCACTCGGCATCTCCCGATCGCCGATCAGACTTTGGTATGTCGCATAAATATTTCTCATTTCCTGATCGCGTCGACAACGTGCCCTGGCGCCGTCACCGCGACTCTGTCCCCGACCGTTGTCCCCGCCACTGCGCCCTCCTCCCTCTCCTCCCTCCTCCTCGTCCCCGCCTGTACTGACCAACGTCGCCCAGACATCCTCAAGTCCTCTGCGGGCCACTCCTATCCCCGCGAGCGCAAAATGTCCATCGACTTCACCCCCTCAGGCACCCCGCAGGGCATGTACGGCCAGCCCGACCTCGACCACCCCTTCGGCTCCCTCCAGTCTGGTGGCGAGCTCGGCTCGTCGCACCCCTCCAACGGCACCCCCAACGGAAACATGCACATGAACCCGCACTCCCTTGATCGCGTCGACGCACTCGACGTGCCGGACCAGAGTTACGACATCTTCTCCGGCCCTTCCTCAAGCTCCCTCCCCGGCCAGCGCTTCGGCGCGTCCACCGGCCCATCCTCTTCCATACCTAACAACTATGGCCTCGGTAACGACGCCATGTACTCCCAGAACCCCTTCTCCGACAATATGTCGTCCTTCCCCAACTCTAACACGGGTTCATACGACATGATGGGTGGTCTTACCTCCACTCTCGGTAATGGTAAGCCTTCGTCCCTGACAGCAGGTGACGGGGTCGGAAACTTCCACCGTCCGTCTGGCTTCTCCTTCAACAACCAGGCAAAGGACTTCCATAGTCACGACGTCTTCCAAGATGTTGACCGGCGCGCCGGCAACGTCAGCTCGGGCAGCTACCATTCTGACTTTGGCAACGACTATGGCTCCATGGGCGGTGGCGCTGGTATGGGCATGGGCTTCAACCCCTCACAGCTGCAGCAGTTCCCGGATCGTATGGGACGCATGCCGACTGACTCGCGATACGTCTCCCCCCTCTCCCTCCCTAACCACCTGCACCAAGGCCCCGGGAGCGATATGCTGCGTGGGGTGAACCCTCACGCCATGCATGGCTTCAGACCCGATGGTTCGCTGCCGTCATATGATGATATGGGCTCGTATCTGGCGCCCAATCCTCAAGGAGACTACCCTCTTCGGATCCCGAGCGTCGACTTGTCGCGCATGCGCCTTCAACAGTCGTCGGTTGGTGCGACGGATTTGCAGACCTTCATACGGTATGCAATATTGTCGCTTCACCGCGTTTTGCGATTGACAAGGCCCCGGGCACCCTCAGCCCGTACCTGGACCAGTACGTTCGCTCGCCCAACCGACTGGCTTTCGGAGAGCGCACGGTCATCGTTATGTCCAGTAAGGTTGCGCAGAAATCATACGGCACAGAGAAGCGGTAAGCTCATGGTACCTGATGATTCCTATTGTTCCTCATCACAGAGACCGTAGCTTCCTATGTCCCCCGCCCACCGCGATCATGATTGGTAATTCCTGGTGGTCCGACGTCGTGCGCCGCGGCGAAGAGTCCAAGCTCTGCCCTCCCCGAGTTGTCGTCTCTATCTCCGGCGAGCCTGCGCCGCAGGAGGGGTCCATCGAGTGGACGGGCACAACGGGTAAAGCATTCGACGTGTCCGACCCGCCCAGTGGTACCACCTATCTTGGGCGCTGCGTGGGCAAACAGCTCTTTATCTCAGACGTTGACGAGAAGAAGAAAAAGGTCGAAGCTCTCGTCAAGATCATGGCGCCCTCCGCCGAAGACGAGCCGGAGCGCGTGATCGGTATTTTCCCCAGTCGCCCAATCAAGGTCATCAGCAAACCGAGCAAGAAGAGGCAAAGCGCTAAGAACTTGGAGCGTAAGTTGGCGTCCCGTAACATTGTCGGAATTATGTAAAGTGCTGACCTCTCATCTTTGATGTGTGGCCGTCATAGTCTGCATCAATCATGGTTCAACGATCTCGTTGTTCCACCGATTGCGGTCGCAGACGGTGTCGACGAAGTACCTTTGCGTCTCGGGCTCAAACTCTTCCTTCAAAGGATCTGACGGCGCGTCACTTATGGGCCTGGATCAGCGCGTGCGATCGCAAACGCCGTCCTTTATCGCGAGGACTGCTAGCTGGGGTATGTACTTTGACGACCCGACATCTGATGCTTTGCTGATTTTAAATCAGACCCTTTCATCATGTACATCGTCGATGTCAACAAGCCGGCCGGCGGGGTTGACTCTCCGCCTCCGCCTCCACTATTCCCCGAGTACCCTTCGCCGCCGCCCAACGCCATCCCTTTCACCAACAACGGGTCCCAGATACCCGTCTACTACAATCAGACCGTCGTGCTGCAATGTCTGACCTCCGGCGTCGTCAGTCCCGTGCTGATCATCCGGAAAGTCGATCATGCGACCATTGTCGTAGGCGGCGGCCTCCAGGAGGGTGCCAAGGGCATCGCTGACCACTACTGCTCCCCTGGTGAAGTCTGTGGTGACCCTGTTTCGCAGTTGCACAAGATCGCGTTTGAGGTGTATGATCCCAGCCGCGGCGCTCCGGAGCCGGGGACACCTGGACAGAGCGGCGCTTTCCTCTCGTGCATGGGCGAGAAGGTGAACACCTACCGTCCAGTCGACGGTCGCCAGTGGAACTCCCCGCCTGGCGGTGCGCGCGAGCCCGAGTCGCCGAACGGCACGCCTGCTTCTCCCGGGGACACCACACCAACGTCGACGAATGGCTCGGCCGACTACTTCGGCTCCGGCGGCATGAGCAGCAGTACGCCGACGTCACCGGACGCGACTGACTTCCCGTCGAACGATGGTGGCCGCGTCAAGAGAACCAAGCGTGGATCGTCCAGCACGGGAGGCATCGCGAAGCCTGCCTCCCAGAAGGGGAGGCGGAGGCCCGCTTCTGCGGGCTCTGCGGGCTCTGGACGTCGCGGCTCCGCGAGCGAATCGTCGTCATCGTCAGGGGCTCTCTGGCAGGTCGACATTGGCGAGACAAGCGTGTGGACGATCGTGGGGACCGGTGAGTGGGATCGCCGTCTTCTCTTCCATTCAGAGGCAATGCTGATCGTCGTTTCCTACAGACCAAATCCGGTACAACTTCTACGTTCCGCCCGTCCTTTTCGACAACCAAAACGCCCCCCAGACGGGCTCGTTCCCGATTCCGTCGAAGCCTGTCACCCCCTTCCCAGGGGTGGTTAAGTACCTTCCGCCCGACAGAGCGGCGGAAATCCCGAAGCACCACACGGCGGCGCGAGCGGCTCTTGCGAAGCCGAATCCTCATACGGCAAAGATGCTGACCGTTTATGGAGAGAACTTCTCCAAGACGGATCCTGTCACCGTCTTCTTCGGGTCAGAGCCGTCGCCTTATGTGGAGGTTCGGTGCGGGGAGGTGCTCGGGTGCCTGCCACCGGAATCGCAGGTCTCAAAGCGTCGGCCGATAATTCTGGTGCGCTACGACGGCGTCGTCTTCCCTTCCAACGTGCTGTATCCATGAACATTTTAAGTATACCTGCTGTCGCTCCGTCATGTACATATGCTTCCTATCGTCGCGCCCGTCTCTATTCGCTGGTCCATCTCGCACTTACTGTCGCGCATCCTCGCTATCATGATGATTTATCGTCTGTCCCTGCAGTAGATTTATATTGTTGCACATCGGTCGGATCTGCTGGTGGATATGAACCCGTAGGTCAATCTGTACTTGTATAGGTAGAGTCGGAATGAACATCGCTATTCTATGGTTGCTCCGCATTGTGATGCACTTTCGTCGCACGTCATGACGCGTTGTACGCGTAGCCACATGCGGTTACAGCGCGCTATTTGTGCCACCGATCGCACCTCACCTTCATACCACCATGATGTCGATCCTTTTTGCACCCACCACGCTATGGGGGCTTTACGTCGAATACCTGTGGAACTACGAGCCCGGCTCGTGGGTCGACAGGGCAGCATCGACATTCCGCTTTCTGGCCTTCCTACTGATCGCGCCATTCGCAGTTCTGACGCTTCTGGTATGCACCCTCTTACGTGACTTCACGTTATGGTCTGAACTTTCACAAACCTTCCAAGGATGTAACCTCATATGTGATTGCTCGGACCCTTGGTGTCATCGATGACACGAAGGCATCAACGAGTGAGACGGGGAGCATCACGACCGAGGCCGACACGCCAGTTATAGTCATACAACCCGAGAGCCCCCCACCTGCTCAAATACCTTTGACGACGCCTCCTCCTACGTATTTCCCCGGACCAATGGAAGAGGATGGTAATCTGGAATTGTCCGGGGTTGGCATGTTCTCTCCCGCCCCGTCACAGCCTCCTTCTCCCACAATCTCCCGACGCGAACTAAGTTCACACATGCACAACATCTCTGAAGAGCGTTTGGTCGAAGGAGAGAATGTGATTAACCCTGAGCGGCCCACGTCTAGGGCTTCAAGCAGCGGGGAATCGTCCTTCGCGATGCTGGATCAAGAGTCGAGTGCAGAAGATGCACCAGTGACGCTCAGGAGGAGGGCTCAGAATGTATCAAATTCCTCCCGAGAAGACTCGTGAAGATACCAGGTCGGCTGCACTTCTTTTCTGCCTCTTGCAAAAAGACGTCCTGATCGTCCGATCCTACATAGTAATACAATACAATAATATACACAAGATATCGTACATCCAATCAGTGTCCGGTCGCCAGTCCGCGGTTCCGAACAGGGGCTACGGAATCCTACCAGCCAAACCTCAGCTGATCTCGAGTGAATACGGGCGGTTTCCATTGAAGGCACTCCGGGTGGATGCGCCGCCTTCGCTTCTCCATCCTCTTCTTGTGCCGTTCCTGCAGCGCTTCAGGGATGCAGATGACATGCTGGCCCTTGTAGTGCTTGAACAATTGCAACGTCGTACATCTGTAGATGCGGCGTTAAAGCGGTCAGGTATGGCGACAATGAATAGAACCAGGCACGTACGTATTCATGACGTCCGCATGGGTGATTGACGTCTTCTGCGCGATGTCGTCGATGCTGACATCGTCCGTAGTATCGAGCAGCAATTCGATGATCGTTTCGGACCAGTATGCGCGATATCCCAGCAGCCCGAGATCACTGAGGGGTTTCTCCGGGCTACCGAGCTTCCCTTCCTTCTTGCTGAGTTCGTAAGAGAACTCGATTAGCAGCTTGCCGTAACCGAATCGCTGATGCTGCGGCAGCGTCAGGATGCAAGCGACGTTGTAATTGTCCGCCGACTCTTTCTCCTTGGAGAAATAGCCAATGATATGGCAGCCAGCCGAGTCACGATGACACTGGACAGTGGTGAGCACAGTGCAGTGCCGAGAACTGCGCGACTTACCATCACATAGTACAGGAACGGTGTTACATCATAGTACAGGGTTTTGCTGATTCAACGATCAGCACAGTAACGACAGTTCAGGTCAACAACACGTACTGGTCCAGAAAGCATTTGGACAGTAGACTCAAGTTTCGACACCACGTCAGCTGCTTCTTGCCATCCAACTCGAAGAACGAAATATCCTCGTGCCGATAGATTTCGTTCCCCGGTGGATGGAGTAGATTGCATCGTTTGCGATGGCGAAAGAGCATGAACTGGCTAGCAAAGTAGGAAAGACAGAACTCGCAGATGTACAATACCGGCAGGTATGCGTATTCGCGCGGGTAAGGACTGAAGTACCACGCGTCGACTTCGTGCTTTCCGATCTGTAACCGGTTCAGATTCTTTACCCGTGCAATTTCTGAGATGGACTGCGTCATGGAGCCAGACGTTCGTAGCTTCTCTATCTCCTGTTCCTTGCTGAAGGTAGCAAGAGGTACAGGCGGTGGGGGAGTGCCGGTGGCATCAAGGTCGAGGACCTCTTCTCCTTCGGCATCCACATCCATCTCGCCCTCCGCGTCAGCGTCCAGGTCCGCATCCTCGTCCTCTTCCTCCTCCTCCTCATCGTGCGGGACCTTCCGCTTCAGCGGCACGCTCAGGGACGGAGAAGGGCTCGGGGCACCGTCGAAGTTCGGCGTGCCCGGATGAGGCGTCTCCGGCTCAGTCTTTATCGGCGTGGAGTGCGCGAGGGCATTAGACGTAGCTGCCTTTTTCAGGAGAGACTGAGTACGGCTCTTTCCTGGTGGCGCCTTCTTCCCGGCCGACTTCTTCGCAGAGGGCGGTGCCTTGGGCCGTGGCCACTCGAGGTCTCTGCTCAGAACGAGCCGAGAGCCTGATATCCAATCGTCCAACCGTTTGTTGAACTGGTCCCAGTGCACGAAAAACTCGAGTCTGTCCGCAGGGTCCTGAGACTCTTCTTCCTTGATTATGCTCTTCGGGTAGCCACCATATCTGCCACTCGGCTTGTCGCGTATAGAGAGAATCTCTGCAAGTCGCTCTTCTTCCTCGCCATCGGAACCCTTGCGACGAGCGTATACTTTGCAACCTACAGAGACCGTCTGAGAGACGCGTAAGCGTTGTGGCGGTGCCACGTAAGTCGCTTGATGGGCCTACCTGAATACTATACGTGCCCCCTGGCGTAATCGGTGGCGGCTCTTGGTGGCTTTCGTCTTTCGGTGTGTTATGACCCGCCATAGGAAAAGACACGCAGACACGATAGAGGGAAAGGGAAGACGTACAAGGGGAGATAGTCGTCTGCTGGTCGGCTCGAAAAAATCCTCAGGATATTACCATATAAGGTTTCAACATACATATGACTAAGCCGCCTACTTGAAGGCGGAGATCATCTAAGTACCAGTACCGTAGTATGATATCATATGTATATAGTAAGACATGACATCAAGTAATGAGCAAGGGATGAAATATAGGCTCATATAGTGCGGACTGAACACTTCACGTCCGCATGCCTTGTGCCAGCCTCTCCAGGTCGTATCCACCCGCGACCTGGAACTCAGCAACACCCGAGCTAACCATCTTCCCCCCCTTCTTCGTAAGACGTCCTTGATCACGGACGGCCTTTTCCATACGTCGCTCAGCCACTGCGACATCAGTGTCCTCGTCCCCGCCAAAAGCTTTCTTCTTCTGCGTGACGGAAGCTCCGCTTTTCTGCTTGCTTAGTTTCCGTTTGCCAGGGGCCTTAGGTCCTGCCGTGGCCGCAGTCGGAGCTTCACGTAGCGCAAACGCCTTCGCCAAGTGACCTAGATGTAGGTGTCGAATGTGGAAAATGTGCTTCTCGTTTGACGGATGCGTGGCGTATGCGCGCATATGCGACCGGAAGGCTTTCCGCGCAAAATCCGCGTTCTGAACACATTCGAATCGACATGAGAAAGGAGGCACCGAAGTCAGGAAGCACGGAGGACTTACACGCTTGTCCTTCAGCACCCATCGCTCGAAGGAGAGCTGGACGTCTGTAGCTCTCTCTTCGTATTCCGAGCCCTTCCCTCCGAAACCATTTCGCAGCACGGTCTCCACGGCAACAGCCTGCAATTGTACCGGTGACCTCTCTTCTGCATCCTTACGTTCCGTTGCGGTTCCTTCGTCGCCTCGCATCTTGCCTTCAACCCATTTCACCCACTCCACTTCGCTAGGTTCAATGATGCTCCAGGCCTCGCCACCCTTGCCGACACGTGCCGTCCTACCGACCCGATGCACATATTCCGTCGCACCACCTTCGGTGGGAAGGTCGTACTGAATAACGGCACGGACCAGTGGAAGGTCGAGACCACGGGAAGCAACCGATGTACAGAGCAAGACCGAAGACGTAGGCGAATTTGCTTTTGGCTGTTTCGAAGAAGGCACAGACGAGAATCCACGCAGCGAGGCAAGTCGGGTCTGAAGTGGAAGTGAACCGTGTAGTCGAAAAATGGACGTGTCAGGAAGGAGCGGTGACCTTGCTCCAAAGTTCCCCGCGCTGGATTTGGTTTGTATTTGGTGCGGACGGTGGGCTGTGCTAGCGTCGCTGTCAATATCACCTTCAGAATCTTCTGCGCCCGACGGGGAGGACGCGTCCGCGGCTGCATCCGCACCCGCATCCATGGACGTACCACCAAGGAGATGCCAGTGGAAGTCGACGGAGTCAGTACAGCTCAGGAACACTATGACCTTCATTCCCCGTTTGCTCCGAGATGACAGGAGGGAACGGAGCAAGGCGACCAGTGTGACCAAACGCAGTTTGAGAGGTACGACGACATACTTCTGGGACAGCTGGGATGGTGGAGTAAACTGCTGGGTTCTCCCGGCCGTTGCCAAGGAGTCACCGCCCCGCGTAGTATCACTCGGACTGAGCAAATCAGTGTCGGCCTCTGTTGCCTTGATGATGATTGGATCCTTCAGGGTCGTCCCAGCGAGTTTCTGCACATCCTCGCGGATGGTTGCTGAACATAGAATCGTCCGTCTCTGCCTCTCCCAATCCCAACCGCCGACCTCCGAACTCTTCCCCTCCTGTACTGCCTGGAGGGCGAGTTTGCGTCGCCCATCTAGGCCTCTCAAGATACCTTGAATCGATTCCTCAAAGCCAAGCTCCATCAATCGATCAGCCTCGTCGAGGACAAGCCAGCGGCACTTTCCGACATTGAAGGACGACGTGTTCTGTAGGTGGTCGAGGAGACGGCCTGGTGTGGAGACAAGGATGGGCACACCCTTACGCAGCCGTGCCTTCTCGTGTGTGCGCGTCGAGCCGCCGGTCAGAAGGCCAGAGACGAGCCAACGCGTGAGGCGCGGTGCTGAGTCTGTATCGTCAGGCAGCTCGTCTGAGGGCCGAAGGCGGAGATTGAGCAAGGCTTCCAAGACGTCTGATATTTGCTTCGCAAGTTCACGCGTCGGCGCGATGATGATAGCGAGCGTTCCAACTGAGCGGTCGATGTAAGAAAGGGAGCTGAGAGGTAGTAGGTCCTGGATGATGGGAAGCAGGAAAGACAGTGTCTTGCCGGAGCCGGTCTGCGATTGGATGAAGACGTCTCTCGGCGGGCCGTCATCGGTGTCCAGGAGGGCAGGAAGAGCCGCTCTTTGAATGGACGTGGGTTTTAAGATGTTCATCTTGGACGAGAGGTGCGCAATGATAAGAGGGTCGAGTCCAAGGCCAGAAAACGTTGAAGAGTCTGCGAGAGGTGCATTACTGGGACGACCCAAGGGTCTCGTACGACCCTGGGTTTCGAGCGGCCCGACTTTGGGATTAGAGGTAAAGAGCGATGATATGATTTGATTTTGTATCCGAGGAACACGAACTGTGGCCCGCCCCTCGTCTTCGTCCTCAGCGAGCTCGACGTCGCGCGACCTCTTCGCCGACGGAGGCGCCCGAGAGTCCTTCTCCTGGGCAGATGTACGAGGTCGCTTTGCAGGACGCTCTGTTGTCTCCCTATCGGTTTGCGTCGCTGATGCCTCAGGCCCCGCCTTTCTCTTCGCAACCCGTTTAGCTGCCGCCCTGCGAGCGTCAGGTGAGGAGGGCTTGGAGACGTCGGGGCACTTACCGCTCAGTCCACCTCCCTCCCTTCTTTGCTCTCGAGGCCTGCCTTCCTGCAGATGTCGGCTCGTCGAGGGCCAGATTAAGTACGAGTCCGTCGTCCATTGTGGTGACGACGCTTCAATTTGGGAGGGTAAAGTCAAGGGAGAGAAATTGCGCCCGATCAGGATCGAGATCACGCTTGGCCGGTTCGGCAATCCCCCCGCTGTCCGCCACGTCGGCGCGGTGGCTGCGTCCCTACAACTCTCACTCAGTCGTTCCTTTCCCCATCCTCAGCAGCCATGTTTCTGCGTCGGTCGCTTTTCGCTATTCTTTTGATCACCGTAGCGGCCTTCTTCTGCGCTCAATCCGTTGAGGCTGCGGCGAAGGGCCCCAAGATCACGAACAAGGTCTACTTCGACATCAAACACGGTGACAAGGATTTGGGTCGGGGTGCGTGTCAGATCCTCTAGTTGCCAGATCCGTAACTTATCTCCTCTTTTCCTCACGTCTTTCAGTTGTTTTCGGACTCTACGGCGGTGTGGGTATCCCTTATTGTGGAAAGTGGACGAGTACCTGATGACATGTCCACCAGACCGTCCCCAAGACCGTGGAGAACTTCCGTGCTCTCGCGACTGGCGTCAAGAAGGATGGTACCCAGCTCCCGAAAGGCTTCAGCTACAAGGGCTCCAAATTCCATCGTGTCATTAAGAATTTCATGATCCAGGGTGGCGACTTCAGTACGTCTACTATTACCGTGACGCGCGCGAAGTGTGTCCACTAATCGAGGGTGACTTACATTGCAGCGAAGGGTGATGGCACTGGGGGCAAGGTTTGTCGGCCGGATTTCTGTCCGCGTGCTCTGACGTCTTGTTATGTACCTCGACTAGTCTATCTACGGTGACAAGTTCGCAGACGAGAACTTGTGCGTCTTCCGTGAATGCTATCAGCGCTGCAACCGCTGACGAGACAATGTGTCCAGCAAACTCCGCCACACCCGCCCCGGTCTGCTGTCCATGGCAAACGCAGGGAAGGACACCAACGGTAATTGACTTTCTCCGGTCCTTTTTGTGCCCCGTTAATTCTCCGGCTTGACAGGTTCTCAATTCGTGAGCTCTCTGTCGTGTCTGGCTTACGAAGGCAGCTCAGGGTACTGTTAATAGTTCATTACGACTGTCGTGACTAGCTGGCTGGACGGCAAGCACGTAAGTCTGGGTTCCTTGGGCGCTCCGTGGCACTCACGATCTGCGTAGGTCGTCTTTGGTGAAGTCTTGGAGGGTATGGACATCGTGAAGTTGATCGGTATGCTTGGGTCACAGTAACCGAATGGAATTATTGACGCATCTCCTGCCACAGAGGATGTTCCCAAAGGCAAGAGTGACCGCCCTCTTGAAGATGTCGTGATCGTCGAATGTGGCGAGGTAACGTCCATCCTGGAATCCCGGCAGATCGAAGCTACTGACGCAAGGTTTCACTTAGCTGGAGATTGAACTGCCAGTGGACGAGGATGGCAACCAGGTGCACCTTCGTGGCGAGCTCTAACGGCCAGCCGTCTATCTGTGCAGTACAGTTGGATATGAACGAATTCCATTTTGTTGCTTGCAGGTTTCCGATCCCTCAGTGACGACTATCACCCCGACTGCAGAGGACAAGGAAGCGGTGCCCACTACTGCGGAACCCGCGGTAGAGCCGACGGGCGACGAGACACACCAAGACATGGACCACATTGTGGCGAGTCCCGGGCCCGGTCTCTTCACCTATGTGTTCTTCCTCTTCGTTATCCTTGCTGTGAGCTTCCTCGTTTGGTATTTCCGCCTCTTTCAGCGATTCACGGAGTGGCGGCGCGAGCGTGCTCACTACCGCAAGATGGCTACCGACCATGACTTGGAGAAGTAGATTGCGCAAGCACCTAGTCAGACCGTCGTTCTTTCCCCTGTTGTAGACGCACCGCTACGTCGTCATATATATTGCTCGTCGTGCCCCCAGCGATATTCATAGCATTCAGCTGCGCACGAGTGACAAATGCTCCTACGGAATATTCGCGGAAGGACAATTAATTCCCCTTCGACGAGCGTACGTTCGCTGACGCTTGGACACAGTAGTATAAGTATCCTGGCCTAATCTCACAGTATGGTGCGTTTGGATACGCTGTTCCTGGTGACATCGTCGGCTGAAGTGGCCAGCCGACTAAGGTGATGCAAGCGATCATGATCGACCACGCTTCCATTAACTGGCCCGATCGACGCCGCTTGGACCTACAACGTTCGCGGAGTACATGACATGCAGGGTCGCGCGAGCCTGATCAGAGCTCCGAGTCGTCCAATGCCCCCTAGTAGATCAGCCAGTCCTTCTCCCTCTCAGCTATCTCCTCCCAGCCCTCACCCTCGCGCCTCTCCCATGTTGCGACGCTGTCCACCTCGTCCTTGCCCAGCTCCAGCCCATTATACAGGTGGGGAAACATCCCTTCGCCGCCGCGAGGGCCGCACACCTCCGCCTTTGGGTCCTCCCACCTAATGAGCTTCTTCTCCTCTAGCGGGTCATATGCTAGACGGAGGACATATACGCGTGGCTCGCCCGCGAAGAAGAACTTCAGGGTGTTCGGGACCTGCTTCGCCGTGGACAGATGGATGAAGCCCGATGACTGGTCGAGCTCGCTGACCGGTAGGACAGCCGGGAGGGGCTCCGGTGGAGGCGACGAGGAGGGAATAAGTTTGTAGATGTAGGTAGGCTTTGCATCTCCTGGTGTAGCCATCGCAGACTCGTAGGGTTAGGTCGCTTCCAGACGTGGTCCAACCTGCGCCGTGATGCAGTGACGGATATCCTCGGCAGTGGCGGGTTTGGTACACGCGTAAACCCGCCTTCCCTGCGGCCAGCCAATGGCTAATTATCAGATTCACCACTGTGGCATACTAGCCATCTATGGCATATCGATCTTCATTGGCTTCTACAGGCTACAGTGTATTGCAAGTTGCCAATTGCAGTCGACAATTGATAAGAATGCAGACGCTTCACTGCATCACACGACGGCCGCACAACTTTGAGGCCATTTCGCTGATGGATGACCAGTAGTGGAGGAAGAGGGTTGAGATGCGTTCGCTACCTATCGGCTATGAGCCTATTTGTCGGCGACTGCCAACCAGTTCCCTGTTCACTAAGTAGCACTCCCGGAGCAGCCTATGATAGTAATCTTACAAACTCTAGATTAATTACCGCATTACACAGATCGCAGGGTTGCAACCCACGAATTCGGACCTTGGACGGCCCGGCCGTCGGTACCTTAAAAGCACGAGCCTCGAGCGAATACAACCAGTACAACAGATGTTTACCTCCGAGATCACCAGAAAACCCATGAGAAAAGCCCAGCTAGAGAAGACGAAAGGCGAAGAACATAATAGCCGTACACGTCAAAGAGAGCTGGACAGCAGCCCTTGATGAGGTGGTGGGCGCTGCCAATGAGGTCGTAGTATCAGGACTACAGAGAGTTGATCAGCCTTAGCTACGGCATGACAAGACAGATGAGGGCACTCACGGGATGCCGTTAGCATCGGAATAAGATGGGCAAGTGTCATTGCCCTGTAACGAGGGAAGCATCAGCAATGTCGTACGGTTCGAAGGTCAATAGACGTACTGATGGGTTCGCTGGACAGCACACGCTCCCACCATCTGGGATACTCCCCAGCGCAGCTGCGACCTTGCCGCCTTCCCAATCTTGTGTGCAATTTACTTCCTGATAGCTAATGTTCCATACACCGAAGTCCTATGGTGCAGTATGTCAAGGGCCGTAGTATCTCCATGAAACGCATCGAGAACGTACAGTATATCCTGTTAAGACATATGAGATATGTCCACTGTGGCAATGGAACAGTAGACTCACCATATAGCGTTACGTTGGAAGGAAAAAAGTTATCGGATATTGAGCTAGACGGCCATGCCAAATCAAAGTTTATATATGCACCACCTCTGCAGTCTCTCAGTAAACGCTTGCACGGCATCGCGCTCAGAGTACCTACGCATTCGGTTTGTTCGCCGTCGCTGAGCACCATCCATTCCCACCCAATGGACATAGGTCTGTCACCTTGACCACAACACTGCTCCGTTCATCCTGTGGCGGGTAGAATGGCGGGTCGCTCGTGAAAGTATTGATCAGCGAGAGATTGAAGCACCGTCCGCAACCAGGGCCGTAGGCGGTGCTGCTTCCATATGCCATTTGCGACATCGCAGCAGTCGGGTAGTGCGTACTGTCCGCAGTGCAGCCACACGCAGCAATATAGTTTTCCGGGAGTGTGTAATGTGTCATGGTGGCATATCCAGCAGACGGGTAGTCGATCCAGTCTGTTGCCAGTACCGCAGGGAAACAGAAGACCAGAGCCACCCAGCAGACGGTCAGGGTGTGCGCCAGTGGTATCATCGTATCTAGGCTGGGTATCCAGAAAAGAGGGAAGGTTCCGAAGCAATATTTCGCTCAAAGCATCTGACTGAGTGGCCGGACTACCAAGACTTGCACGTCGAGGAGGAAGAGGCAAGCGTCGCACGGCCTGCATCGAAGTTCACAAGGCGCTCCCGGGCTTTGAAAATTTGATGTCGGTCGCGACAGCACTATAGTACTATGATACTGAATTTATGAACAAGACTGGCCAGCAGACATCTTCATGCGAGTCTGCAACATCCGACCATATATAATCATATCCGATGGATTGGCAAGGACTAGACAGTAGTGGTAGCTTGAGTAACTGAGAATCAACTGAGTGAGAACAGCGGAAGAGAAACATGGGGTCTCCCAACGCGACGGCGCGATGAAGCGCGGTCCTATGCTTTCAAATTCCTTTCACAAGAACATATTGTGCACTATCTGGATTATGTATGTCAGATAGTTACCCACTTGGTCAGTCTAATGCAGGGCTAATGAGGTCTAATGTCATGTTCATTTACTGAGCACAGCTGTCATAACACGTGACTTTGACCGGAAGGGTTGCAATTGGTCTCCAGCCGTAAGTTGCCACATTTGAGCCACACCATCGCTGACGACAGTCGAACTTCGCTCGCCACCGGCCTAGGACTCTACATCGCGCTCACGACCATGAAAGTCTTATACCCTGCTTCGCACGACTTATCTCAGCTCTCGGAAGAGCTTTTGACAGTGAAGATAGCACGGCACTCGAGCTGTTCCGTGTGCCCCTCCTGTTCGGGATCCCGACCGCCATCAGGCGTCGAGGTTGTGCTTGACTCCGACGCGCAGCTGGGCTCTTCACCATCGGAGCAGCTTGGATACGATGGAAACACAAGGGAGTATTTGGAATTCTGTGAATGTGGTCACCATGTTAGAGAGCACGGTGCGGACCGGTCTTCTGTCGGCGCAGAAGAATTCGCGCGAAGAGGTCGCGTCGCGGTCCGACTAGACGAATTGCTCGAGGTAGGTTTTTGTCGCAATGTCTATCCTTCCAATACGATGGGTCTCACACTGCCGTCTAGGTATGGCCACTTGTGTGATCGGGAACCGATTTGCTGAGATCCGGCTTTCCACTAGGATGTGAACAAGCTGCTCGATTTTGACTATGCGGACGATGATATCGACGGCCTCAGACGACAAATGACCCTTCCCGCACGTACTCCGTCTCCAGCAAGCTCTATATCCGACGCTTTGAATGACCTGGGTGAGTTCGATTGTTCATCCTGACGCGCCTTATCGTCTGACGCTTCACAGTCCCTTCTTCTCCGCATAAAGCGTCGTCGTCTCCGGCATCCTCATTTCTCAGTGATGCAGCTGATGTGCTAGAACCACCGACGAAGAAGCGACGGGTATCGTTCTCATCTCTGAGCTCTAGTAGCAGTGACGATGACGAAGAGGAAGAGCGACCGCTGGCCGCGCGTAAGACCGCGCCGGCGCCGGCGACGGCAGCCAAACCCGACGGTAGCTCCGTTTTGCGGGCTACAGGGCAGAAGCGCAGTGGCAAGCAGCCCCCTAGTAAGAAGGCGAAGACTCATGCACGTACTGCGCCGATGTCGGTCATTCCACCTACGGAAGCGCAGAAAGCAGACATGGTGCGCCCTACGGACGGCCCGAATGGTGAGCCGAAGGTGAAGGTCGAAGACAAGATGGACGAGGGTCAGTTGATGCGTCTCGCTACCGGCGTCACGGTAGATGCAACTGCACCATCTTCCGGCACCGTGAGTTTGCTCTGCATCACTGTGTGCCTATATTGATGCGCTTATCTTTCGCTTATCTTTAGCCAACATTTAAGCCCGAGAAAATAGCCCATGTCGAGCTGCGTAAGGGCATCATCAAAGTCGTGCCAGTGGAAAATGATCGAGAACCTCGTTCCTTGGTCATTCTTACTGGCTTGAAAACGCTGTTTCAGAAACAATTGCCAAAAATGCCACGCGAGTACATAGCTCGACTTGTCTACGACACAAACTCGAAATGCCTTGCGATAATCAAACGCGGGTATAAGGTAGTAGGTGGCATCTGCTATCGCCCTTTCCCACATCGAGGTTTCGCGGAGATCACATTCTTCGCGACAACATCTGTAGATCAAGTCAAGGTACGTTTGGGATCGGCACTCCTCTGGCGTAACGGGTGTTGACTAGTTCTTGAAGGGGTATGGTTCTATGTTGATGGACCACTTCAAAGCACATATCCGGAGAACTTATCCCGACATGTGGCACTTCCTCACATACGCAGATAACTATGCCGTAGGCTATTTCCGAAAGCAGGGTTTCTCGAAAGACATCACGCTCGATCGCTCGATCTGGGCCGGATACATCAAGGATTACGAGGGCGGGACGATCATGCAATGCACGATGCTTGAGAGGGTTGACTACCTGAACACTCGAGAGATCCTCTTGCAGCAGCGGGAGGCGATCTTGAGCAAGATCAGGGAGATGAGTAGGAGCCACATTGTTTATGATGGATTGCCTCAGTTCCAGGAAGGTGCGCCTGAGGAGGTTACGGTCGATCCCAAAGACGTCCCTGGACTACGTGCGTTTGATAACCTTATTGGGAGAGTGCCTGCTTGACGACAATGTTACAGGCGAAAGTGGATGGACACCGTCCATGATGACGGGGTATGTATTGGTCGCAAGTCTAGCTTCGGCGCGTACTGATTGTTGTTAGGCCTATACGGTCGAATGGCAAGAGTGCTGAGCACAATCTCATGGAGAAGCTACTGGGCGACTTGTCTGGGCATACGCTTGCTTGGCCATTTCAGCAGCCTGTCAATGCCGACGAGGTCCCCGATTATTATGAAGTCATCAAGCAACCCATGGGTGCGTACGTTATGCATACAGACTCGATGTGACGCTGACCGATCGTTCCCTCAATGATAGACTTCAGTACCATGGAGCACAAGCTCGACACTAACCAATATTCTAAGCTGGATGCTTTCTTGGCAGATGCTCAGCTCGTCTTCGACAATTGCAGAGCGTACAACCCAGAGGGAACCATATACTACAAGAATTCCCTCAAGCTGGAGAAGTTTCTTAAGGATCAGCTCGCAGCGTCTCACGTCAAGAAAGAAAATTGATAGTAGTATAGTTTGCGCATGGGAGTGGTCGGATAACTTATTGGTGATCAGTATATCATATCCATTGTATTTTTATGTGTACACTTCGTAGGTTTGTTGCCATATAAGCTACCGTATCCTTGTTCTACACGTGCGAGACCTGCGCGCAGAACATCTCCATTACGTTGCTTTCGTCTCGAGAACCCCGCTAATCGGCAAGCCTCATCTCCGTAATGGACGTCAAACTTCGACACTCCCATACTTTAGCGATCTTGAGTCCTGCGCGGGCTGCCAAGGCACCCAACTGTTCGATGGTACGTTCACCGCCGTTGAACATCGTATACATGTATAAGTCGTGGTGGTTGGCTTGCGAATGGACGCATCCGTAGTTCGGAGGGAGCGGCGACGGGGCCGCCTTCAGGAAGGGCGAGCCCACCGTTGATTGCATGACGTTGTCCATATTCAGCAGGATCGAGTTCGGCCCCATGGCTTTGCACAGGTGAGTGAGGATCTTGACGCATTCTTCGTCAGCCCAGTCATGACTGATACGAAATCCAGTCAGCCCCCGCTGCAGCCTGCAAAACGCATATGATCAAATACATCAGACTCACAGGATATGTCGCAAGACATAGACACCCGCGCCCTGCACAGGCTGTTCCTCGAAGAAATCATGCGTCATGAAGCGAACCCTTCCACTATTTAGAGCATCCGGCAATTCACTCGCCCACAGTTCCTCCGCAACTCGATTGATAAAGGGGCGGTTTTGTACGATGAAACGGAGGTCCGGAAATTTCTTCGCCAGTGCAAAGTTTACTCCTCCTGTATCATTTGACCGTCTCAGTATCGTACGGGAAGCCGCGTAGTGGAAATTCACATACGCGTGCCTGCACCAACGTCGACAATAGTGCTTGATCCAAGCGACGCCCACGGGTAATCTCGACGTGGTCATGATGAGTCAGGTATCATTCACAATGAAAACCAAGACTTACCGAAGGTCACACCAACAGCCTGAATCTTATCCAGACCGTACTCCCACATCCCAATTGTCCAGATAGCACGTTCGGGTCGTGGGACGAGCGTACCATTAGGTCCTGGAATCTGTTCATCAAGCCAGCACCAGAAGTCCGATGAAGTCCCGTAAGCTTCTTGCTATGGGCTGCATTCTTTCGCGCTAAAGAGGACCGACGGTAGCTTGTCTGCAGCTGTATACACTTCATTGTTGCTGGCGCTGGCTATTAGCAGGATTATTCCTAGACCGGACGGCGGCAGTTACTCACTGAAGTATCAACCAGGCTCGAAGGGCTTCGTTGCGGACCAGAGTACAGCTTGTCGCATTGTTGGCGTAAAGGTCCTGCTTGACCTCGTCAAATATGTGGATAGAGCAAAGGCAACGAAGAACGCGCGCTGTGGCAACGATTGAGCATCTGGGCTCTTCATGGGTGACATCTGCACCTACTCAGATGCTGTTTCGGGATCCCAACCTGCGTACTGATGTCACCGATAGCAACACCCTCCTTCGGGTCTGCACTGTCCAAGATATCCGCGATGCGTGCTTCTGCTGCAATACGGAGTGCCCGGGAATCGAAGAACGATGCGGCCACTGTCGACAGGCGCTGGATGGGATCCTGAATCAGGTCCAGCCCCATACCGCATGCACCTGTAAAAACGCGGCGCGCCTCGAAGAGAGCGGATGATGGAAGGACGCCCCTAGCAGTGTCCACCGTGTCCACGTCTTGTTCCTCCAGCTCCCACTCCTTGATAACGACCTCCGCCGAGTCGGCGAGCAGTTGGACGAGGGAACGTAGCTTCTGTGCCCGTTCTACGATAGACATGGTATGGGTGAACGATTGGGCACAGTAGACCTGGGGTGTACTCACCGATTGGCACATCTTATATAGTGACCGGCAGTCTGCTGGTTTTCGTGGACCAATCGGTCATGCTAGATAGCGGCGCTGACATGGTGGAGTTCAGTGCGTGACGGCGTCGCGGCAGACAACAGCACATGATAGAGGTACGTCACCTTGTCGTCCTGTGTTCATCGTGCGGTATCGTGGGGGGAACCGGGGGGGGCAAAAATGGTGTCCTGAATCCGAGAAATCAGTATTCTTCCCTGACACATTGTCATCCATGACTGTCAGGAATCACTTGGTTCCCAAAACTGACCATAGCAGACTCCACGAGACGCTCGCGGCGCGGATGCTGTTTCGTCGGACCAGCGGAAGGGGTCGGAATCGACGACGCGGACGAGCAGTGAAGTATGAATAAACGCTGAGAAGAGCAAGTTCAATAAGAAGGAATAGTCACAGAGTATGTCGCAGAGGATATATCAGCTACACTTCCGCACCTTTCCCGCCCTATCTCGACGGCCTGACTATAGCCGGTACCGTCAACCTCTCAGCTGCGAACGCTCCTCGCGCATTGATGAGACACAGAAGCCAATCGAGTGGTAGAGGCGCTTGCTATTTTACAGTGCTACACGCTACAAAGGTATCTTACACGACAACTACCAATGCCCAAGCAAGGAGGTGATGGTGCATACAGCAAGATACGCGTCATCCGCTCGCTCACCGCTGGCCGTACGCCTTCGTCTCAAACTTGCCCTTGCCCACGATGACGTTAGCAGGCTCCTGGCTCTTCCCAGAGAAGTAGTTCTCGAGGATCTGCTTTGTACCGGCGGCGTACCGCGCCTGGGCGTCCAGCGTTGTGCCGGAGTAGTGAGGCACCATGCCGTTGCCACCGCCGATGGAATTCTTCATTGTCCTCCATGGGTGGTCCTTGGGCGCGGGCTGCACGTTCCAGACGTCGCCGGCGTAGCCGTTGATCTGGCCAGACTTGAGCGCCGCGGCGATCGCGTCCTTATCGCAGATGGCACCACGAGCAGTGTTGACGATCCACGCACCCTACACATATCCAATGGTTAGATCCCGTCGGTTTGGCAGATAAGCAACTCACCTTCTTGAAGTGCTTCAAGAGCTCAGCGTTGACGAGGCCGCGGGTGCCCTCGTGCAGGGGGCAGTTGACAGTGACGATATCGCACTGGGCAACCATCTCCTTGAGGTCCGCGACACGGCGAGCGTTAATGGCCTTAGCAGCATCTATCCCATGCTAAGCGCGCCGTCAAGTAACGTAGTGGTTGCACATACCAGCAGGGAGGTCAGCATAGTCGAAGTAGAGGAGCTCCTTGCAGTTGAAGGGCATGAGACGTTGGAGCACACGGTAGCCAATACGACCACAGCCGATCGTGCCAACGACCTTACCCTCGAGGTCGTACGCGTTACGGGCGACTTCAGAGACCATCCAATCACCGCGCTCAATCATCTCGTGTGCGGGGACGAAGTTGCGGACCAGGAGGAGGATACTCATGACGACATGCTCTGCGACGGAGACAACGTTGGAGCCGGTGACCTCAAGCACCTGAATGCCCCGTTCGACACATGCGTTGAGGTCGACATGGTCGGAGCCAACACCAGCAGTAACGCAAAGCTTGAGATTCTTGGACTGTCGACGATCATTGGATCAGACATTTGTAATTCTATGCGTGGAAGAAGACTTGCCTTCTCAATGAGGTCACGGGTGAGATACCCAGGGTGGAAGGGCGTGGTGATCAGCACCTCGGCCTGGGGGATCGACGTGTCAGAGATCGACGTTATATGAACGAGACACGATAGTCACGTCGACGATGTGCTTCTGGAAGTCGCTGTTTGGGCCCTCCTTATCGTCGGATACCTAGACAGTGGTCTTTAGGTACATACGCATCAACGAATGAGCGCTGAACGTACGATGAACTCGTGGCCCTGGGCCTCGAGCCATGAACGGATACCAAGCTGGGAATACAGTCAGCTACATGCGCTTCTCGTGGATACAAGGGAATCGTACCTGGTTCTCAATAGCACCCAAAAGACGGGGCTCCTGCTTGGCAGCCTCACCGCCGCGGTACAAGATGGCCAGAACCTGTCAGATCGCATCAGGATCGGGTTTCAGATCAGGGCGAAGGCGTTGTACTGACCTTCACCATGGTGAATATATTGAAGCAAGTTCAGAAGGATTAGTAGAGTCGGTGTGTGAGTGGGAGGATGGCGGAGTGGATGGGGAAGGGCTGGGTGCAGTCAGGTGCCCTATATATGGTGGAAAGGGTGAGAGTGGGAGAGCATATTGCCAAGAAGACCAGTCATCGATGACAGGCCTGCTGACGGGTCAGAAAGGGTTAGCAAGGTATCGTGTCTGTCCGGCGGGCACGCTTGGGCACTTGTCGCATTCGGAGGGCAGCCTGGCGGTCGTCCTCAGCCACAGCACCCCGATCCGGCATCGGCACGTGGACAGCGCGCGCCGACATCGCCGTGTGGTTGGTGGTCGAGCAGCGGCATAGCCAGCGTCGACGTTCACCCGACCCGTTCCGACAATCCACGAAACATCGTGCGGGCATTAGACATCCGCCCACTGGGCTTGTTTCGGATCCGTCGGGTCTGCGTCGGTCAGGACCGCGAGCTGTTGCTGTCATCTCGTCTCTCGTCAAGGTAAGACGCTTGCTTCTCAGTCATCTGATAGCGCGTACCTTCCGCGTTACCAGGTCATGCTGCTGAGAGGCGCAGAAGAGAATGCTCGTTTGGGACCCCGGTGTTCCGCAATCACGCTGACAATGGTCAGGCTAGGGACGGATTAGATACCTTGGGAGAAATTCGCCCCAGGCGCCCGCTTGCTATGTCAGAGCTTGTGTCAGAGCACCATCTCGAAAAGTGCGATAATCTCCGAGGCGGCCGACGTGGAGACGGTTCACTTGTAGAATCCTGCCATGGGAGCAGAGGGTGTGCGACAGCGTGATATTCGCAGGACTACGTGTGCGCTGGCTCGCTCGCTGTCCCGACGGACACAGCACACGCATGACGACAGCGTAGTTCAGTTCAGAACGTACCAAGGTCACTATTCGCCGAGCGTCACGAGTCGGTCCGATGCGCGCTGTATGCATCAATGGGCGGGCCGCATCGAGCCTAAAATAAAGGGATTGACGTCGTGCCTCGCAGAAGGATGCCGTTATTCAATATCGGAAGCAGCTGTACCACGTCAGGGACAGCTGGCGACGTGGCATCCTATTGTTCTTGGGTATAGTGAATAATATTAGAAATGCATCTGCAGTCCTTGAGTCAATGAGGCGGTACACATCTCACTTGAGAGCCGAACGATGACTTACCCGCGTACAGACATATATTTAGCTCCGGTCCATACCGACGAGTAATGATGATTGATACTACCCACCGGGTTCTCCATGTCCATTCTGATTTGCAGCGACCATCTCGTAATCATCATCCCCGAGACCCAGCGCTGGGCCCAGGGGGGGACTGCGCACGTGTCCGTCCTTTCCTTCCTTCACGAGCTCCCATTCCACGCGTATGAATACCCACATCCACCTTCGCACGACCTCGGCAAGCTCGAACGCGAAAATAATAGTGTCGCCGTCGGTGTACGCGTGAAGGTGACTGGACAGCTTCGCACTCCACGTGAGCCGGAGCACCAGGTCGGCCACGATGGCGAACGGGTATACGGGTAATGGGAAGAGCAGCTTCGACCGCAGCCCGTACGGATGCAAGGAGGATGCTGACCTACGGAGGCCGGGATGCTCGCGCTCGTGGGGGAGTGATGGCTCCTTGGCTGCATCGGAAAAGGCAGGAGCGGGTTCGGGCGTGAGCATTACGATCGGGGACTGCAGGCTGGGGAGGACGAGCGCGCGGGGAGGAGACGACGTCCGATGGGGCCGATGAGAGACGCCTCTGGAAGCAAGGGAGTGCGGCATAAGGAGGTCGAAACCCCAGTCGTATGTAACATCCCACCAGAACGAATATAACGAGTTCACCACTGCCGCAAACAGCCTGAGAGGATGCTTCAGCTCACTCGTACTCATGTACTCGACATTGAGTAGAAGTCCTACCAAAGTCGGAATAGGGCGTGCTCTCCGTGCCATGCTTCATGCATAACAGCGTCGCCTTTGACGGCTCGGAGGTCTGAGACAACGATGCGCTGGGCGGCAGATAGGTAGATAACAGGGAACGATGTCGCATATTTCAATGCATTATACAGCGGCCTTGAGCTAGTATTGCCGGGGGCTCTGTAGTCTATAAGGCACTGCCTGAAGCGTACGGCATATGGCAGACTAAGGCCGGAAATCACAATGAGTGAATGGGCAGTTTACGGCAGCAGGGATATGCATGCGCACCACATTAAAGTTGGCACTATCCAACGTGTTAGACCCTCCTGTGCTGGCAGAACAAGCAAGCTGCCCCCGGGCATAAGCATCGAGAAGGAGAGCCAGAAGTCGCCGAGCACCTTCGCAAAGGAAGTGAAAACATCGGCGAACACAACATCCGCGAAGTGAACACGACGCGGCGAAGGGAACAGATTTCTGTGTATCGCGCTTTTGAAGGGGTAAAGTCGCATGACGTCAGTCATGCACCGACACGCGGGCGGGAAACACTTACTGCAGAAACCTATCCCGTTCTGGCTTTTCGAGAATGTTGAATGGAGACACGAGAACCATCGTGACCACGAGAGCAGCGATCGCGGGTATGAACTTGAACGTGTCCACGCTGTCCAAATTCGCATAGGTTGTGTACCTATACAGGAGCCAATTGGTGGCAATCCACGTAGAGTACGCCACAAAGAGGCTGTAGAGTGGTCGATAAACGGATACAGGGCTCTGAAAGTACTTCCAGCCCGTTCCGCGGCGGTCGTCCATAGCTAGAGCGCGTCGGCCATGACGCGGGTCGTAAGAGTCTAGGTCGAGAACGGAGCGCGCATCGATTCCTGTTAGGTGTAAGCCGTGGATATTGGTGGCCCATCCGAAGATTCCTAAACCTGCGAGACTTAGAGCGCGAAAAGGCAGCGGGAAGGCGGCGGAGAACAGAAGTTCGGCTGGCAAATCGCCAGCCATTTCGAGTGCGTTTGAGTGTTGGCTTTTCGACTCGTGAGATTAGCGATGTCGTGTTGGACAGAGGCTGAGGCTATCCGCGCGGCTCCTATGCCGTACAAGGTATAGTAACAAGCGCAAATTAGAGACGACGGTGCATGAGAGTCACGCTGAGCGCGCGTGGCATCAGTCGAAGTTGAAACAGACGAAACACAGCGTTCGCATCCAGCGTGTATTACTCACGTGATATGAGCGGGCGATCCTCTTAGGTGCCCGTGATCTGAGATCTGGCGAGCGCTCCGACCGGCGAATTCATCAATTGGCCAGGTACCAATCCGAGCTGCCCTCGTTCAATTCTAGCTGCAAGTCCTGCAGTGGACTCCGAACGGGAACGGGGTGTATGTCTTGATATACTATCTACGAAGTACTTCTTGCTTGCTCAGCCTCGACTGCGCATTATGACATTTATCCGACTTTGACGGCGGTCCCAGCGCGGCCACCGCTGCCAAGCCCCAATGTTCCTCATGTGGCTGCACTGCACCAGAATGCACTGGTTCGACATGTGCATCGGAGAGATACTTATCCTTGTAAGCACTACATATGCATTCAAGAGGGAATTGCGCACTGCCTTTCATTGCGTAGCAAATCGGTTCCACCGCCTAGTCGCTTTGACAGTCGGTTGTCCGCCTGTGCACACCCCCCAATGTTGCAGGGCCAGAAGTGCGAGCTGGGTACGCAGGATACGTATTTTTACGCTTCCTAACTTATAATTAGCTAACCATTAGACTATCTACGCCGAACCCGCATTTTCATATCATGCAGTTCGGTAGGCCATTTCTTTGCCAGTCGACTACTTCCACGCTGATGCGGCTGAACAATCAGTGGTCTTCGAAATGACGATGCTCACGGACCGCAGTCGAGCAACTTTGATTAATTTCACTTGACCATCAATCCACGTCCGTTCCAACGGGAGTTCTAGGAGGCGCTCATGTGGGATGCCATTGCTGTCAACAAGACGTACCAGTGACTGGCATATGGCACCCCGGCTTCTGGTCCCTCTAGTTGATGCAGTCCTGAAAGGCATGGTGCTTCCTCATATGATACGACGGAAAGTCCGTGTCCCAATTAATCTCTTGAACCGGCCTGTATGCCAGTCTGCGCTGACTCAACCTCCGAACGAAATCGGCTGACCTGAAGAGCCGCTTGATTGGGCAGCCCTTTCTGCGAGGCACGGTTCAACGCAGAACACCGCCTCTGACCTCGGACTTTCCTCCGAGTGTCGCATTCGTCGTGGCGTCAACTGTCAGGCACATCGTCAATGTCTACGTCCAAGTTCCGTCGATCGCGTGGGCAAACTCCGTGCCGGATGGGTCTGAGACTCCGAGGCAAGACGCTAGAACGTCGACAATGCCTCAAGCTTGTCAGTCAGAATCCTTGGACAGGAAGAGGGTGAATGGCGCGCTAGACTGAACCTACAATGAATCACGGCAAGAGGAGATAACGGGCGGAGTAGCGTGTTCTCCAAACGCTACGGGCATCATTCGTTCGTCCCAGAGGGGCTAAGTCAAAGTCCCTGAACCCAAACAGTGGTAGAATCGACACGAGGACAGCAGGCTGTTCGTTCGCATGTCTGTTTCGTGCGTTGACTCTGATCTATGAGATGAACATGGGGATACCACCAGTTGATGGTTATTTGCTGATCTCGAAATGATTGTTCGGACATAGTACAGCGACTGCTCGTGTGCCACTGACGCCTGCAAAGACGGCAGACGGGCAGTGTACAGCAAGTGATTGCTCTAGGTGTTGCTCCTAGAATGTGCTTTAAGTTTATCATGGTCTGAGATAAGACATCTTCGATTAACCAACATGAGACGCGTAGCGCAGGCTTCGCACTGCAGCTTGCAGTTGGCACGACTCGGATGTACAACGTAAGCATGACAAAGATCGGCAGCTTTTACTACGTGAGCGACATGCGTGTAGCGCTACAGTTCGGGCGTCTGAGCAAAGGTACACAGTTAACATTCGCCTCAGTTGAGTACGGTTGACATAGTGACCAATATATCCCGAGTTTCTCGTCTGCGGAATAGATCAAGGGTGTAGGGCAAATATTTCTACCGTTGGTACCGTAGGTAGAATAATCCCGCCAACCAGCCCGCAATCCAGGCCTCGTCAGGGGCAACACATGATATGTAGAGAATCCAGAACTCCATTCTACAGAAGCAGGCATATCACGAGCCAAGCTTCACACAGAGGTTCACGTCGCCGTTCATACCACACTTCTTTGACGAACCGGTGATGCCCAAAGCCGGCACAGTTGCTACGGCCTCGCTCCCCGACAAGTTGTTCCCGACGTCCAGGTCGATGCAGACCAGCCCGATGCAGACAGCGTTCGAGTTCTTGGACGAGCCCGCCGTGTTTGCCGCATGATTATGGTTACCGCCGCCGGAGAGACCGCCCATATTAGAGCCAGCGAGAGCGTCAGTCGAAGTCCCGGCGGCGCTGTTGGGAGAGTTGGCAGACACTACAGAAGCACCCGAGCCGACTCCAGAGGACGAAGGATACGAGGGATAGCTAGTCGATGTGTATCCTTGGTTAGTGGCGGAGGTATAGCCGATCCCAGAAGTCGACTCGTCTCCCGTGTCGTCGACAGAGGCTGGCGGCGTGTCAGCGGAAGAATCGTCAGCTGGAGCGGCAGCCGTTGTGCCGTCGTTGTTCGAGCCGTTGTTAGCGTTAGAATTGTCAGACGCTCCAGAGACACCGTCGCTGGAAGAAGGGGCAGCAGGAGCGTCCACGGCCTCCGTAGCAGTCACGCCATTGGCGTCCGAATCGCCGTCGCCATTGTTGCCATCGCCCCCGTTGTCTGAGCTATCGTCGACCGAGCCTTTGTGGGTAGCGTCAGAGCCGTCAGATGCTTCTGAGGTGTTATCGTCGGAAGGCGCAGCAGGGGCATCCACGACCCCCGTAGCAGTCAAACCACTGGCATCAGAATCGCTGTCGCCACTGTTCCCATCTTCCCCATCGCCTGAAGCCCCGCTACCATCTGTGGGTACAGGGGGTGTCCCGGAATTGTTGACGCCATCCAAGGTCGTAGGAGCCGTTCCAGAGCCGGAGTCTTCGCCGCCATCTACTGTCGCAGAAGCCGACACAGAATTGTCGCCCTCCGTAGCAGGGGTGGCGTCATTCCTCCCACTGTCGTTTATGGCACCCATGGTGCTGTCTGCGTTCGCAGTAGGGGTCTCGCTAGCCGTGGTAGAGTCAGGACCGGGGTTACCGTCGTTTGTAGTAGTATATTCGCCACCGTCGAGCGGAGAGTTAGGATCAGAGCTGGTCGAGTTAGAGACGCCAGAAGCTGTGGGCGAATCCGAAGCAGAGGGGACATCACCATTGGCGCTACCGTCCGTCGCCGAACCAGCTGTTGCAGCAGAGTTGATATTCACATCCTGAAGCGTGTCGCCAACGTAGTTTCCGGATATTCTTCCTCCCTGACCACCGTGAAGCATCGTGGCGTCAGCCTCATCGTCCCCGGTAGCATCGGGAGCGCCTGTGGTCCCTTGGATGTCCGAGCTAGTAGAAGGGCTCAGAGCGCTATGGGACACGACCTCTGCCGTTGTGTATGGACTGTACCCCTCGGACCCTGCATAGGCGTCGTAGCCCTCCATCGGGACATGACCACTGAAGCCCTCGGCACTAATGCCGTCCGCAGTATAGCCGCCATCCGAAGTTGTGGAACCGCCTGTGGCATAGCCTGAGTCGGGGATACCGCCATAGGTGACATAGCCCGGATAGCTAGCGTACGGAGCATAGCCTGTGTCATCCCGCTTCATCGGTGTGTTCAGCGGGTTAGGGGCGCCTCTGCTCCTGGTGGCGCTCGTCTGATCTCGCTCATCAGCGGCGTGGCTTGAGTTTGAGTTTGAGATACATTGTTGGAGCAACTGAGCGTATTGAAGCCGTGGTATCGCGTGCGGGGGTTGAATTGTGCCGCTTTGAAGCCCGCTGAGCACCTCGTCGGGGCTGGCAATATCCGTGCCTCCGATATTGCACGGCCGCTTGGCGGTCTGAAGCTATAAGCGGTGGGGATGGCCCGTCAGATGATGTCAGTCAGAAGAGGGAACATGTGCATACAGGACGCATGGTGTTGAAAACGGGCTGAGATGCCGAATGGCCTGAGGTATCGGCGAAGTTGGTGTCATATGAGATGGGGAGAGGGGATGCCCTTGAGAGATGGAGAGGCGCCGCCGAGGATTGCTGTGCCAGAAAGAGTACCGAGGTGATAACGATTAACGAGCGCATGTTGGTTGGTTATAAGGAATGTGGGGTTCGGTCAAAGGCTTAAGGAGTGGAATGGTTGTGGTGAGCCTGAGGGTCTCGCATCGCACTCGGGGCATGTTTTATAGCTGCGAATGGAGGAGGCTGACCCTAGCCGGGGCTGACGAGCCTGGGCGACGGCCGTGCCCGCTTTCGCTGTGGCTGACGGCGGTGGCTGCGGTGGCTGAGGCCGATCTGAGAGCGGTCGGCTGGTGACCGGTGAAGGAGCGTACGGCACGTAAGCGAATGTTATTTTGACGTTGTAATGTGCGCGATCAGGGCGCAGGGCGAGGTGATCAGGGAACAAGACGACATCCGTTCAGCCGGAGCGTTGATTCCGCGGAAGCAAAGTGTCTGGAATCAAGATGACGGCGAGATCACCTCCATCAGCCAATTTGCCGCAATTTGCACATTGTCTGATGGCTGGGAAATGGTCGCACGGGGCGATGAATTTGACGCGGACGTCCCTAGGCGCGGGACGGGCGCACGGACGGGGAGGAAAGGGTCCTGGGCGGGGATGTGCCTGGCTGGGGCGAGTGAGGGGGTGCGAGGCGGACTGGGAGGGCTGTAGCGGTGCGTGTGGGACGGTTACGGGCGAAAGGAACTGTCAGGGAGAGGGTGATGGGCAGATGGAATTTGACGGGGATAGTTGGTGATGGCAATGCACGTTGTGTGTGCGTCGGATCCGGGCGAGTCACCGCTCTGTGGCCCAGCGCCCGCCACGCGTCTGCAGAGATCTTGTTGCACGACAGTCACGGACTAGACAGGCGCCCCGACTCATATTATGCTCGTCCCAGCCCGGCCGTCCTCCCAGTCCGCCTCCTCCGGAACTTCCATCATCCACTGCCTTCCAGCTCTCGCGCTGCGCTAGCGCGCCGTCCTCGTCGTCTCTCACCGCCCCCAACTCCACCAGCCATGACGCGTGGCCGCCGAAAGGACATGACCATCCCTCCCTCTCGCGCCCTCCTCCAGCAGCGCGACTACCGCGCACGCAAGGCACGCTACGTCGCAGATCTGGAAGAACGCTGCAAGCAGATGGAGGAGGAGAACGCGCGTCTCAGGGAGCAGATCGATACCCTCAGCGCGCAGCTGCGTGCCGCTGGCCAGTCCGCCGCACAGAGGACCAGCCCAAGCCCAGAAATGGTACGGTCTTCTCTTGGTCGCCGCAGCCCCGTGCCGCGGTCGCCGCGTTCCTGGCATCTTACACGCTGCGTTTGCCAGACTGCGGCGACGAATGAACTCGTGC
The DNA here is from genome assembly GCA_001632345.1 of Daedalea quercina L-15889. Taxonomy (NCBI): domain Eukaryota; kingdom Fungi; phylum Basidiomycota; class Agaricomycetes; order Polyporales; family Fomitopsidaceae; genus Fomitopsis; species Fomitopsis quercina. The sequence goes on along the minus strand of KV429042.1, from coordinate 173,554 downwards.
ATAACCTCTCCGCTGCCGCACATTCAATCGCCCATTTCCAGCAAGTCGCGTTCGGCCCGCCACCTGGCTCTGAGCCGTCATCTGCCTCCAGCCTCCGTCTTCCCCCCATTCAGAACCATACGCCCACGTCGCTTGCTACCCCGTCGTTCACGCCGTCGCCGCTCCCGCAGCCACACCGGCTGCCGCCCTCGCCCCGACAACGAATTGAGCTGCCGCCGCTGCACGCCATCCACCGCGATCTCTTCCGTGGGCCTGGAGAGCCCTCTAGCTATTCCCAGCAGCAGGCCCGGATGCCTGGACCGTCGCAGGCAGGACCTAGCAACAGTGGCTACTCAGAGTCGGAATGCTGTGGTGGGTACTTGGATTGCACTGGACTTGTTGAGGATGAGGTCGACGTCCGAGATGTAGACGATGATGCCACAAGCCCTGAATCGGCGAATACCGCACAGCGAATGTCCGACGTGCGGTCAACGCGCTCTTCGTCAGGACCGGAGGATGCGGGACCATCCAGCGGCAGCAGGTTACCGCAACCACAGTGAAATCCGTCCCGTTCATCATCTAACACGGGCGCACGTAGGTCCTCAGATCGCAGCTCCTTGTCAACTGTCCTGACGACGCCCCACAGTAGCATGTCGCCGCGCGCCCTGCCATCTCTATCCTTATGTCATGCATGCTATCCTTATGCTATTGTTGTACGATGGGCTGTAATGCGGATGTATAGTAGTCTAATATATAATTCGAAACTGTCGTTTGAGTCACATCCGTCCCACTGGACGTCTCAACGACTATTTCATATGAAACGCCACAAAGGAGAGGCACTGTTTTTTGCCTACAAAGTCGCAAGCTCCGTGCTTCCGTGCCTAAGACGGACAAAATCCGGTACCCCTGGAGGATGCCGAAGATTCGCCTACGACAGACACAGCACAGCAACCGCTGAGGACAGATGTGCCGGTGGCTGGTTTGCGTCCGTCAGCCCATTCTCTCGCGTCTGTCAGCCTCATATAGAACATACCTAGCTCAGAAGCCGCACCGCTTCCTCCAAATTGCGAACTCGCTCTTCATAGTCCCACCTGTCCATCCCCCCGAAGTCTATCGTCATTGCACCGGAGGTAAGGTTGACCTGCAACTCGCAGATATGGCTGACACGGGCACGCCAGCTGTCCCCGCTGTCGCACAGCCCACCGCAATGTTGTAAATCAGTCATACGTAAATAACGACATTGCGGTAGGAAAAAGGACACGCACGACGCGGTCCCGTACGGCCCCCCGTGCCCGCTCACAAGCCTCACGCACTGGTCCACGTTCGACTTCGCATCATATATCCACACCGTCTTTCCGGTGTATATCTCCTGCCAACCGTCGTGATCGACAAGCCTATTTGGCGGCTTGATGCGTTTGGTGCCTGCGGGGGGCGAGGGCGCCGCGCGGATGTCCACGTCATTGAACATTCGGAGCACAGCGAGGTTGGATATGTTCTCGAATCGAGCGCGGCCCTCCGGCGGAGCATCGATAACAAAGAAAATATGGGCTGAGTCCTCATCCTCATCCTCGTTCTCATCGTCTTCCTCCGTTGCATTGGGATCGTTATCAGGCACGGAGCTTGGGGTGCTTCCTCCTGCTGGCTGTGGGGTGCCTCCAGACATTGGGACATCCTCGGGAGATTGTGCGGACGCAAACTCCGCCTCGCCCTCCTGCAGCTTGCCGCAGAATGCCCGCCAGGCTTCTTCGTTGGAATAGTCAGTGCGCAGGAGGATGCCGATGCTCGGAGCGTCGTCAGATAACTCGTCAAGAGGATCGTCGTCCAATACAAATTCGGCTTCCGCAATAGCGTTGGACACCGGTGTTCGCTGAGAAGGACCGTTCAGAATGACCGTGCAGTTACCGCGGGCAAGAACCTCGGGAAATGTTTACGCACCTTAGCGTACGATGCCTTCTGTTCAGCGGGGAGCTTCCAAAACTCCTCTGCCACTCGAAGGCGCCATTTCCTTCTTCCCTCCCCGGGGTGACGAGCTTTGACAAAGGGGTATACGTTCTGAAGGACGGGGAAGCGCAATCAGCGCGTAAAGAACCGCTGGCTGTGGGACGCGTCGACGCGTGCTGACCAGAAGAAAGGAGGCCAAGCTTGGCTGTGTCAGCTGTGCCTGCTGTGATGAGGCCTGCATGCTGGCTAAACGGGCAAACTTGGTGGAAGGAAGCGAGTAGAGGCGATCCCCGCCAAAGTCGACTGTGCGGAAACGCGCACCGTTCCGCCGGTGCACACACGTCACGGGACCGAGTGGCATCAAACACTACTGGCCGAATCAGGCAGGCAATCTGGTAGCGTCTCGCTCAGGTGCACCGTCATAATTTGGTTGAAGGTTTGAGCGACTCGTTCTGCTAGCCTGCAGAGCATCACAAGACCAGCCGCAGCATGCTTCTGAGCGGAGACACGACGCGACCAGACAGCAGACATGGGCAGAGCAGACTTCACGGACCGGGGGGTACCGCGTCCGACATGCAGGATCATCACGCGGGCTCAGGTGTTCACCACTCTAACTGCTTTTCGACATGGCACACCCCCTTCTAGGATCTACCCCGCACAAGTCTGGGGCCCCACATTCCAGTTCCACAGAGTATTTATTTTCGTTGCCCCGCGCTTTTGACCTCCTGCCTCCCCGTCATGGCACCTGCACAGACGACCGGTATGTGTTCCTCGATTCCCTGCCAGTCGCGAGAACTGCTGCGAGCTTCCCTACGCCAGGTAGAGAGCTCTCTCGCAGGGAGTGGTTTTTCGCGTTCTCCCTTGTGACCTCGCTCTTCTTCACGTGGGGCTTCGCGTATGGCGTGAGTCGTGACCGTCCAGCTACGTTGACGAGCGTGTCACTCACCGTTCGTCTGCCCACAGTTGCTCGATGTCCTCAACGCACATTTCCAAACAGTGTTCGGCATCTCCAAGCTCCAGAGTACGATGTTGCAGGTGGCTTACTTTGTGCGTAGTTTCCCTCCGACAGTCCTCCGATTCGGAGTCGGACTTGACAGCGTGCGGACGTCTAGGGTGCATATCTCGTCTATGCGCCTATCGCCGGTATCTTCGTGAGTACTCTTCGCCTCAGTAGCCCTATCGGGCACTGATGCATTACTAGATGAAAAAATACGGCTACAAGGTTCAGTCATCTCACAAAACTCCATATGATGCCGTAATTGACCCTTGGTGACAGAAAGGAATCCACATGGGTCTCACGTATTATTCTCTCGGTCAGTCATGTGCGGCAGGTTCCAACTGCATGAGGTTGACGTCTGGTGCAGGCGCTATCTTCTTCTGGCCATCTGCTGTATATGCAACGTACGGCGGCTTCGTGGGGTGCACGTTCGTCATCGGTGGGTCATGAACTCATTGACTGCGGAACTTCTCTGAACGCGCCCATCACAGGGTGCGGACTGTCCTGCTTGGAGGTTGCTGCCAATTCGTACATCACTGTCCTTGGCTCTCCGAAGTATGCCGCTGCCCGCCTGAACTTTAGTCAGGGCTGGCAGGGCGTGGCCTCCTTTGCAGGGCCTATGATTGCTTCGAAGTGGTTCTTCCAGGGCAAGAATGCGACATCACTGTACACAGTGCAATGGTAAAAGCCATCCTTCTAGAGTGGCTTCCTCGCTTGCTGATCTTGTGCCCGAAGGGTCTACCTTGCAGTTGCAGCCCTCGGGCTAGTCCTGAACATACTCTTTTTGTGAGACCAGTCTTCCTTGCAATGAGAGTATGGCCCTTACTCTACCAATAGCTTCTGCCCACTCCCCGAAATCTCTGAAGATGCACTCTCTAACGAAATGGAGGAAGCTGGGCTAACGCAGGACGAAGAGCCATTCTGGAAGCAATATCATTGTATTTTCGGCTGGGTGGCACAGACGACTTACACGTGGGTAGCAATCTCCAAGCTGTTCTATCACGTAACACAGACTGACACTCTTGCTAGCGGTGCCCAAGTCGGAGTAGCATCCATGGCGGTCAACTACTTCGTCGACCAGAACATCGGCATTAGCAAGTCGCTCGGCAGCGAGCTCTACTCATATTGCCAGATTACATTCACCGTTGGACGATTCGTCGGCGTGGTGTTGCTCAACTGGATCGACCCTGCGCTGATGCTGTCAATATATGGCGTAATGTGCTCCCTGTTTGCGGTGCTCACGGCGGTCGTGCCTGGAGTCGGAGGAGCGGTCTGCCTGTTCATCCTCTTCTTCTTTGAGTCTATCTGCTACCCTGTGAGTGCCCCTTGTCGACCGCATGTCCTCCATACTGAAACCGTTCACTGAGGTCGTATTCACGTTGGCAACGAAGAACCTGGGTCGTCATACGAAGCGCGGGTCCGGTCTGGTTGTCATGGTCAGCGTAATACCCCGCAGAGACAAGTGCGAAATATGCTGACGTCTTTACAGGGTGTCGGAGGTGGTGCTTGGTACCCACCTGCGCAGGGTGTCATTGCAGACAAGAACACCGCGCACTCATACTTGGTGCCACTCTCTGGTTACCTCGCGATGACTGTCTACGCCGTGTACGTAGTGTATATTCTGAGTTAAGGGTTGCACCCACTTATGCTTTCGCTTTGCAGGGGTATGGTTATCGACCAGACAATCAAGGGTGGCTTCCGGTTCCGCACAATCGACGAGATCCAAGTGAACAAAGAGAAGCACGCAGACGCAGAATCCGTCAGCGACGCAGATCGCAAATCACCTTCGGAGTTGGGAGAGAAGAAGGCAGAAGAGGCATTTGTGGAGACGGTGCAATGATGGGCTCAAGTCTCTACGGTTCTCGACCCCCGCCATTCTGATGTGGAGCGTGGCGAGATGTATCATGATTTCTCGCTCGTTTCTTTCGCTTGAGATTCACCTACCCAGAGGACTATACACTCGCGGATGGGCTATTCTCTGGATTTGTATTGTATGAGTAGACGACCCTCATGAAGGCACTCAGGATGCACGCTGGCAAGCTAATTGGCCACACCCCACACCCGTGCGAGCATGAGCTTGAGGAGTACTTCGGGCCCAGGCGTCTCGTAGACGCACGCGACCCCGCCTGCGGTACGGTGAGGCGGCAGAGCGTCGCCGGCACGTTCCACCTCAACCTGTGCGGGGAGGGCAGTGGACTCGAAGGGCCCAGTGTGATGCAGATGGTGCTTCTCCAGCTCGGCCTGTACCTCTGCCCGGTTTGCACCAGGCGCATATGCTATTGGATCGTCTCGCCGATCCACCACGCACATGCCCCTAGTAATCTCGCCGACCCTGTGCACAAAGTCTGAGACATGATAAGAGATGAGAATACGTCTTTCTCACCGCTCGATCTGGAATTTACGCTGCGACGCTTTCCATCCGGGCTGCAGCTTTGGCACGGCGCCAGTGGTTTCTATTTCGAGAGGCGGATTTGCTATTGCACACCAGACGGCGACGATGTCGTGCAGCTCCAAGGCGTCCTTGCCGTAGCTGACCATGATCTCGCGCGTGAGCTCCAGGAAGGAGCTCGTGAAGTGCACGAGCGGAGACTTGCCCTCCGCTTGGGAAGGCCGCACCGTAGCGTTCTCAAAGCTCTGGTCTACGCGAGCGGCATAGACAGGGAAAGGCAACTCGTGCGGGGTTGTGATGTCGAGGGGAAGCAGGACGAAGCGCTCAAGCGCGAGGCCAGATTGCGGGTCGTCTGGCGTGAGCAGCTCCTTAGCAGCATATGGGTCCGCAAAGAAGTTGACTGAATAATTCATTCATTAGCGCGAAACATTGGTGAAGAAGTCTGACGCACATTCTGCGACCGGGCTGTGGTTTCCGGGAACGTCAAGAGCGCCGCCCATAGTTACGACGCGTCCGATGCGGTTTCTAACCGAGTCGCCTCCGAGCCGCAGCAGCAGTGCAAGGTTGGTTAACGGGCCTAGCGCTACATAGGTTATACTCCTAGAAGGTTCGCTTTGGATGATTTCCAGTGCGACCTCCACGCCCGGTCGCTCCGTGAGGAGTAAGTGAGAATGCTCTCCGGTCGGCACGTCGACGTTGAGGTCGGGATGGCGCACATTGATATTTCCCAAACCATCGCTACAGTAGGATTGCAGTTGAACTGAGGTTGTAGAGCCGGTGCCTCGACGTACCGGCCGTGAAAGAACTCCGCGCTATGAATCTCGCCCTCGACAGGTTTGCTGGAACCTTTGGCAAGAATAACTTTCCGTTCACCGGAAATCCCAGGGAATCGTGGCCTTTGATCAGGGTATTGCTCGAGATGCTTCAGCAGGACGTGATAGAGTTTGATGATATTCAGGCTTCGGACGTCAATGGGTTGCATAACTACATCACGGCATAGCACTCACTGGGAAGCTTCTAGAGTTGTGTTGCCTGGAACAGGGTCAGCTGATCGTGCACTTGGCACAAGACTGGCGGTTCTTACCGTAGGAGACGATTATCGCGCGAACATCTAGCTCCGGAGAGGCAAGAGCAAGTAATCTAGCATATGACTTTGAGCATGCTCTCAAAGCTGGACAATTCTAGAGTGTGAGCTAACATAGCAAGAACGTCATCTACGCCAGGATCCGTGTCGACTGTGCGATGGAGGAACTAAGTCGAAGACTGGCGTTACGAGAGTATAAACTAAAGTACTGACTGATTACGGGAGTCTTCATGATGGTGCTCGCTCCAAGGGGCCAACACAGCTGCTAGACAAGAGGCAATAACGGAAGTGGGCTACAACTACAAGGTCGTTACACCTCGCAGGAGTGGGCGCGGTGCGCTTCGTAGACAGCCGCTCTCAAGAGAACGAGCGTCGAGCGAGAGAACCCATGTCGCTTGAACGTCGCGCTTTGTATATCGCGATGCACGTGATCGCGACGCAAGCGCGTCGCGTCGAGTCACTGAATTGGGCGCAATTTCCGCCGTCTGAGTGGTGCATAGATGCACCATCACACGGCACCATGAGTACACCCTACCACCGTACGGAGACGTCGATACAGCATTGGGAGAGCAAACACTACGTGAATTGAGCGGATACATAACAGTGAGGACGCGGTTACACCACCGCGTTGAGCAAGCGGCTTCCAGACTGGCTGGTGCGTTCACCGTTGTCTGACGTATCGTCGCATACTGCAACGCCAAGTAAACGATACCTGCAACAGTGCGGTGAGACCTAACGTGCGTGAGCGTCCAGTTGCCTCGATCAAAGCGCCCGAACAGGTTGCGATTCATCCAGCAGTCTTGCTTAGTAACAGTCGATTACCATTGGCATTGCAAGACGGTTATATTGTAAAGGCGCCTGTTGCGAAGGGATGCCACTCACTGGGAGGAGTGCATGTCAGTATGAGCAACAGGCATTCCCGTATGATATCAGGTAAAAAGGTCAGAGATCTTGGTGGACAAATTATCTCATAGAGTCGTGGCTCTCTGAAGTAGCAAATATAACGGTTGATGCATCATGGAAGAGAGCTTTGCAAAGGAAAGGACAAGCAATTTTGGCGTGGTGACACATACCATGGGTTAACGACCTCCGGCTCCGCAAGCGTATCAAGAAGTCTAGCGAGTGGATTCAGCTCATGGTCCTGATCTTTGTCAAATCCAGTCGAAAACTGAGAATGGGTGAGAGATAATCCAAGAAATAACTGCATAGTAGTGCACAGTGCATCAACGTCACGCAGTGCGAGCCATGTACAGACGGAGAGCGCCGGTGTCGGCAGCTGCCGGCACTGTACAGTACCAGTCACGGTGGCTGTCACGCGCTTCTCGCGCCGACTAGAGAATATCGCAACAGCGAAGAGCAGCCCGAGAACGACGCCGACGCCTTTACGAGCCTCTCGTACACAACACCATGGAGTCTCTGCGCTATCTCGGGTCTATGGCCGGCCACAAGGGCTGGGTCACCGCCATCGCGACGTCGTCGGAAAACCCTGACATGATACTTACTGCCTCCCGTGGTATGTACGCTCGTATACGAGTTACGGCTGTATGAGCTCACTGCGTGTATAGACAAGACGATTATCGTGTGGACATTGACCCGAGACGAGGACCAGTACGGCTTCCCTAAGCGCATTCTCCACGGCCACAACCACTTCGTCTCGGACGTCGTCATCTCCTCCGACGGCCAGTTCGCCCTCTCTTCCTCGTGGGACCACACACTCCGTCTCTGGGACCTCAACACCGGCCTCACGACGCGCCGCTTCGTCGGCCACACCTCCGATGTCCTCTCGGTCAGCTTCAGCGCTGACAACCGGCAGATTGTCTCCGGCTCGCGCGACCGGACGATCAAGCTCTGGAACACGCTTGGCGAGTGCAAGTACGATATCAAGGAGGACGGCCACACCGAGTGGGTATCGTGTGTGCGCTTCAGCCCCAACGTCTTGAACCCTGTCATTGTCTCCTGCGGTTGGGACAAGGTGGTCAAGGTGAGCATTCATGTCTTGTTGAGACTGCGCCCGGTTTCGCCTTCCGGTGTGATGTTACAATATATTTGCTACTTCAGAGGGCTCGCCCAATGAGACCATTCAAAATCACCAAGATCTCTGACCCTTATTCCCTCCGCTTGTTTTGTATCCTCGAACCAACATTCTGACCGTCCTCGTCAGGTCTGGGAGCTCTCGAAGTTCAAGCTCAAGACCAACCACTACGGCCACACTGGCTACATCAACACCATCTCCGTCTCGCCCGACGGCTCGCTGGCGGCGTCTGGCGGCAAGGACGGCATCACCATGCTGTGGGACCTCAACGAGGGCAAGCACCTGTACTCGCTCGAGGCAGGTGACATCGTCAACGCCCTCGTCTTCTCTCCCAACCGTTACTGGCTCTGTGCGGCGACGGCCACCTGCATCAAGATCTTCGACCTTGAGAGCAAGTGCGTGTCGTGTCCTTCATTCGCCTTGTATCATGCCAGACGCTGACGGGCATTTCCTCAGATCGATCGTCGACGAGCTTACCCCTGACTTTGCCCAGAGCGCCAACTCGCGGGCACCGGAGTGCGTGTCCATCGCATGGTCAGCAGACGGTCAGACGCTGTTCGGTGGCTTCACTGATGACCTCGTCCGTGTCTGGACCGTCGTATCATAACCTGTATCGCCGCGCAATCGAGTTGTGCGTTGGCCGGGTCGGGTGGATGGGTGGCGCTGTTGTGCTGTTTATGTGTTTTCGACTTCTGCTTCCTGTAGCATCAAAATTAATGCAGCGCTCTGCATATGAACACCAGCTATATAATCGCGCGCTCCGTGTCATTCTGACTGCCTGGCGTGCAAGATGCGTAGTGAGGTATGTTTCCATTCATTATCAAGTATCTGTTATGTGGATGGACGTTACGCGCAATACTCGAGATTACACTGGACAACAAGGGAATATACAGTACGATACAGGCCATTCCGTAAAAGTCCATCTTCAGTGCTCATAGCTCATCAGTTCTTCTGCGAGTTTTCATCCCAGGGAAGTAACGCATCGGGCCCCAGTTGTCGTCGTACAATGAGCTCGCTGAGGCCCCACAGGTTCTTCCCCAGCTCCGGAGACTGCGCCGACCTGCTCTCCTCACTGAGCTGACCAGGGTCCGTGATGTAGTGGCCGTTCCACTTCGCAGGGTCCTCGTCAACCTCCTCGCTCGTCGCCGCCCAGAGCGTAGACAGACTTCCCTGTTCTGGGTTGCGCATGAAGGGGATGGTGAGGTGCTTCATCATCGTCCCGACGACGGTGCCGAACGTGTCCTTGAACTGGTCCTGCTGCGTCGTGTGCACCGCGCCGGGGTGCGTCGCGATGGCGATGATCCGGGAGCGCGTCGGGCGGAGGACGCGCTCGACGAGCCCGTACTTGATGAAGAGGATGTTCGCGAGCTTGCTGCGCGCGTACAGGCCCTCCGCGCCGAGGTCCGTGTTGATCTCGTCGAGGGACGAGAACTTGACCGTGGTCGCGAGCGCGCGGTGCAGCTCGGAGGACACGGCGACGATGCGGGGCGCGCGCGCGCCGGGCAGGTCCGCCGTGCGCCGCATGAGCGGGAGCACGCGGTTGGTGAGGTAGAAGTGCCCGAGGTGGTTCACGGCGAAGTGGCGGTCGATGCCGTCCGCGGAGACGTCGTACTTGTTCACGCCGACGCCCGCGTCGAGGATGAGCTGCGGAAGAGTGTGTCAGCGCGCATGCATGTGAGGCGGGCGCGTGGATGGACGGACCAGGTCGAGCCGATCCTCTTCCTCTCGGATGCGGTCACCGACTTGCCTGACATGTTCGAGGCTGCCGAGATCGCACGGGGTGAAGATAACATCGACCGTGGATCCGTGCTGGTCGGCCTCGGATTTGATCTTCGAGATGGCCTCCTCTGCGTTCTCGTGATTACGGGAGATGAGGAGGACGCGGGCACCGGCGAGTGCGAGGACCTTGGCTACCTCAAAACCTATGCCCACAGTTCCGCCGGTCACGACCGCGGTCTAGGGGAAGATCCCGGACTAAACACGTAATCCAACCGTGTCAATGTGTATGCTTACCCTGCCCTCGAGTTGCGGGACATGCTCCTGGTCGAACCCATTGACGCTGTTCGCATCACTTCCTTTGATCTTGTTCAAGACCGTCTGCATACTTCGTACGGGTGGCGATTCAGATATAAAACCACGAGTACCGCTGCCTCGACGATGAGTGAAGAGAGAAGAGAGACTGAGTTTAGCTGCGCGAGGAGGGTGGTGCAGGTGGAGTGCGACGCAGCAGCGACCGATGACGCAGGTCAGCCTGGGAAACATGGCGGCCCAAGATGGGCCACGGCCTCTCCATATATTACCCGCAGCGTCGCACGATGACGAGCCGCACGCATCCTGTGGATTCGGCGCATAACGTACCGGGGGGCGGATCGAACACACATTGCCTTTTCTGGCACGACACTGGGTGGCTGAATCGGGGTGTGTGTGTGCCAATGTGCGTCGTGGCGTATTGGTTTGGTAATCAAGTACACGTTCAAGACGACACGTTACAAGGTGCGATACAAGACAGATACGTTCTATAGGTGCGTGCAAGAGCTCAAGGACCTGCCCCCAGTGCGAACGGTGGTCCTCAGACCGCTTTGGCCTTGCCCGAGCGTCGCAGAGACAACTCGGAGAAGATGCTTCCGTCGTAGACGCGCCTCAAGTCTTCCTTCCTGATGACACCATCATTGGGCCACAGGAGCAAGTAGAGTGCCAGCCCTGCAGTGGGAAGTAAGCACGCTAGTTGATGGAAGACCTCTAGAGATGTGCGGCACCGACATTCGAACATAGCGCCGAGCGTGCCGAAAACGTCGAACAGGACACGCTGACCGCTCATGAGCTCCCACATGTCCCACTTGGTCAACGTGTCTTTGTCGCCGTACTTTGCGAACATGTCTTCGAACCTGACAGACGGTCAGCTTCTGGGTCGCCGAGGCCGCGTGTAGACATAGGTTCACTTACTTCTGCGGCACGAAACGCCCCTCGTTGTCGTACGTGCCTGTGTCGCTTCCGTGCTTCGCCTTGTGTATGTTCGCAAGGTAGACGCGGAAGAAGGGATCCGGCAAGTAGCCCGGGCAGGTAGGGTAGGAGAAGTTGAAGTGTATCATGAAGACGGAGAACAGGGTCATGAAGACATTGAACCCCAGGTTGCGGAACCCGCGGTACGTGTCGTGCGGCCAGATGATGCTGTCGCCGTCGGGGTCAAAGTAGGCGCAGTGCTGCTGTAGGACGGTCTGGCCGCTGTGTTTATCCGCCCAGCCACTGCTTTGAGTGCCATGCGGACTGTCGAGAGTTGGGGCGAGGCTCGCGTACGCCGTTCCTGTCGAGGCTGCCGTGAGGAACAGCAGATAGAACTATGATCAGGCGGCATACCGGCATTCTTCAGGACTCCATTCTCTTCCGAGGAAGGGTTGTAGGGACGCCTCTCGTACGTAACTGGGACCTGTCTGATGTACGTCTGTATCGCGTTGTCCTTGCTTTCGAGCATGGTGTCTGGGCTGGGGCGCGGGCAAGCGAGAAGGGTGGACGTACGTCTGAGAACGAGGTCGCCGGACGGCTGGCTGGTCGCGCGCTGTGAGCTACGGTGACGAGTCCTTTCACGGGCTCTTCACCCCGCCCTCGGTCCAGTCACACGGGCACGAACATCACAACGCATCTGCACGCCCGCCAAAGTGGAGCACGTCCGATCCCGCCCCGTACACCGCGTGCCAGTCAAACTCGCTCGAGTGGTTCTCCCCGCCGAACGCGTCTATCAACGCCGCCGCCTCACTTCCCCCGCGCACGACCGGGCGGGCGGCAGCGCGCGTCTTCCCGCGCGCGCCCTGCCCGTAGATGTGCGTGTCGCCCGACGTCAGGAAGGTGCCGATGTGGCGGAACGTCAGGCTGATGCGCTCCCCGCCCGCAAAGCGCTCCGCCGCGCTCTTGGTCTTCTCCGGCCGCTTGTCGGTGCGGATCCCGTGCAGCCAGCGCATGTTCGTCTCGAGGCCCATGACGAACAGCGAGTTGTGCGGGAGCGGGATCCGCTGCACCGCGCGGCCGTCGCTGGTCGCGGTCTTTGCGTCCTTTTTGGTGCGGAGCGTCATGACGCGCTGTGCGCCCAGGCTGACGTTCACGATCTTCGACCCGCGGACGACGTCGATCGTCTTGTCAGAGTGCTCGGAGATGTAGTCTGCGCCGGTGCGGTAGTGCTGGATCAGGACGTGGTTGACTGGGTGGTGGACGGCGCGCTCGACGTGCTGCCGGATGAGCTCTACCGCAGGCGAGAAAGGCAGGAGGGGAGGGGATTCGTCGGCAGGATGGCGGTAGATCGGATAACTGGGAACATGTCAGGGCTGCTCCGGGTGTCAGGAAACGTTCTGCGTCGCACCTGCCATCTTCGCTCACCAGTCCCTGTACCGCAACGAGTCGCGGAACCTCACCGCCTGCGTGAACGATGTTGTACTGACGCCGACGTGGTGGGCGACGTGCGTACCTCGGTGTACCATCTTGTGCCACTGCACCTCGTCCCGGACGCGGTCGAACGCATGCTCGACCAAGTCGGGCGGGAGGAAGTCTTGGATAAGAACGCAGTCTCCCTCGCCTATATCTTCGCCGGTCTCGAGAACAGTTTTCTGTACTGGCATTGTTCTGGTGGTGATTGAGGAGTATTCGATGATCGATGGGATGGGACGGGTTCCGCGTTATATGCCACAAACGTCAGCGAATGACCAATGACCACGACCCGGGTACGTGGAGTCTCGTGGACGCCCAGCCCTCAGGGTGATTCCCCAAATTCTCGATGGATCTAGAGACCTATGGGACGTCCTAGGCGACACCACAGAAGCCCTTGTGTGAGAGGACGGTGAGCGATTTCACTTGCAGTGCAGCTACAGTATATCTGCGTGCACAGAGGATGGAGACGCTGAGTCCTAGTCATCCCTGGTCACGATGATGGCTGGACTCGGATCTGGCGCTAAAGGTCCGGGACTCTCGGAGCGCCCACGATCGCTCATTTTGTCAAGTTACCGTGAGATTGAATCTTGCACTCCGCGACGACCAGCGACAGCGAGTCCGTCGCACCGTCACCATCTATCTTGACCCGCTTCTACTCGCGCCAAGTAGTGCGGCGTGCCACAACTTAGCGCATTTTGACGGTGAAGGAGTTGGCTGATACATACTCACTATTTGTCTAACTTCTTAATAAACACTTCAGAGCATCCTCGTTACATAGCCAAGATCAACGATGGGTCTCTCAGGCCGAAAAACTAAACAGCGCATCGGTGCGGACCCAAGGAACCTCACATGGGCCAACGGTCTGTACACCCATTGCCCTCTGTGTGCTCTCTCTTACTCGGCGTCCAGATGCAAGCAAGTTCGGCTCCGCCTATCTCGAAAAGTTCGGCTGGGCCTCAGGCTCGGGCCTCGGTGTGTCCGGCGAAGGGCGCACGAAGCACATTTCCGTGTATCAAAAGCTCGACATGCTTGGTATCGGCGCGGATCACAAAAATAACCAAGACGGGACCGCGTGGAAGCAGGGCAGGGATTTTGAGAACTTGCTGCAACGGTTGAATGCTGGGGCCGGGCAAGAGGAGGGCGCGGCAGACGTACCCAAGATTGGTGGCTTCGTACGGCCTTCGGCGTTGAGTGAGGAGAGTGGACAGGAGGTAGAGGTGCCCGAGGAGAAAGAGCAGGAAGAGCCGCGGAAGAGTAAAAAGCGAAAGCATGGGGAGAAGGGGGACGATGACGGCGACGAGGGATCCCAGGGGCGACGGAAGAAGAAGAAAGATAAGAAGGATAAGAAGACGAAGGCGAAGGAGAGGGAGTCTACAGGCGAGGAGAGCAAGAAGGAGAAGAAACAGCGTCAGCGCGAGGCCAGCAAGGATGAGACCTCTGCGTCGGGAGAGAGTAACGGGTCGGTCAATGCAGTGTCAGAAGCAACGACTCCCGCCAATGCTCGGGTGGTCGCACCACGCCCGTGAGTGTCACTCTACTAGTCAACTCTCATGTCTGATTTATCACTGACAATCACTCTTCCCAGGATGCGCGCACACCGCGCGCGGCATATTGCAATGAAAGGACTCGCATCCAAATCCTCTACCGCCATCGCTGAGATACTGGGCGTTTCCTCGTCCTCCGCTGCTACGCCCTCTCTGACTGATTCACCCGAGCCCTCCGCTTCCTCTACCGCTCTGGATACCCCCGCGTCTGCCCCGGCGGCGTCTTCCGCCTCCCTGAAGATGCAGGACCTGACGACCTCGAGCAAGAGCGTCATGGACTACTTCCGCGAGAAGCTCGCGGCGAAAAGCAACCGTGCGTCCGAGTCTTCGACTCCTGCCGTGGCGGAGACGCCAGCCAGCGACGACTATGATGACCGCCCGAGAGGCGGCCTGGGTCTGGGAGCCTCGAGGCTGCGTGTGGAGGTGGCTGGAGTGGAGGACTACGATGACCGCCCTAGAGGTGGACTCGGCTCGTCGATGCTGGCAGCGTCCTTGGCTACGATGTCATTCGTTCGGTCCACGTCAGAGGTGGTGCCTGCACGGACCATAGACAGCGAGCGGCCTCTGGTTTCCGACGCCGGAGGATCCGCGGCGAAACGGCAGTCTAAGAAGCGGAAACACAAAGAGGACGAAGATGGGGATCCCAATGGGGCGAGGCCTGGCTCCGAGGCGGTCCTCTTGTCTTCTGCGGTCGAGAACAAGAAAAAGAAAAAGAACTCATCCGCGTCTGATGATGCAGATATACAAGGACAAGAGGGGCGGAAAGTGAAGAGACGGAAGAAAGCGGCCGACGGAGTGGAGGACGTAGCAGTGTCGGAGGAGAAGTCGAAAAGGCGAAGGAAGAAAAATGAGGCGGAGGACGCGTCGTAATAGTGCGCATTGCCCTTTCTCTCGGTTTTACTGCGTGCTGCACCGCAGCTCTGGAAGACTGCTGTCGCACTGGACCTTACGATCCGGCATTCGTATTAGTCAGGTTATTTGGGGGCAACGCGTCTGACATGACTGACCCCTGGAAGTTACTACACGGTAGGTGTTCTTGCATCGCAGATCACTGCACGTTTTCTGCCGAGTTGCTGTGATATGGCTCCATCTTCGTGATTGCCTGGGTTCGTACAGTCCAAACCTGCCAGTACTGGTATTGCACAGCAATTTTGCGTCACATGCTGGGATCTCAGCGACGCGCTGATTGACCCACGATGCATGAAGGGTCAAACCGCGCTACATTGGTGCGGTAAGCACGTTTCACTTGATCGCCGCCTGCCTCCATTGACACTGTCCACTATCTAGCTGGAAACCAGAGCATTGGGACGACTTGACGTCCTGATCATCGTAGTGAGCTGTGATTACGGTGACGCCTTGAATCGGATCTCGGGTTTGGGTCGCTACAAGGCAAACGTTGTAAATCGGCGGACACGCAGACCCAATCCGCTCCGTGTCTCTTCCCACGCAGAACCTGCCCGGTTCTCGACCAGCTCATTTACCCCTGCAGCATCTGTCGGATTTGTAAGTGGATTTTTGTCGGAGCAAATACGACATGACTTCACCAGCCTTGTAATCGAGGGATTTGACAGTAGTCCAGGATTTAGCCGTCAGATGCACGCAGTGTTAAGTCGTTAGATGCACGCAGTGCTATCGTCTGTCGTTGGAGGCACCTTAACAATGACATGCTCACGACTATTTCTTGAACAGGATCGGGTTAAGCCAAGGCACCATCTGTCACTCACCGCTAGGACAGCCACATATGCGACAGAACGCTTGATCGATCTACGGCGACGTAGCCCGTGTAACTTGTGCCGTCGCAAACCTGCCGCCGTCTCGGGCACTGGCATACCATCTATGCATCTTTGTGAGCGTAGGGTTCTCCCATACTGAATATTCTGACATCCAATGAATATCTATGTACTCTTGGCACTGCCTCGGCGTGGCTATTCGGCGGTATCATGAAGGCTGCAGCGAAATCGATCTGAACACGCGGTTTTGTAGTCACATGGCTTCCTACTGTCGTCCCGTCCTTTAACCAATCCGGGATGGTTGTATTGCGCCCAATACAATGGCAGAACCATTGTCTTAGCGAAGTTAAGGCACTCGTCTCTCGGGATCTAGCCCAATCATCATCACCAACCTATCCGGCTCCGGCCTTGGGGGGCGCCAAACTCGTGAGTAGCTAGGTCCACATGTTTTGATCGTCGTTGAGCGCGCTCGCTGTCAAACCACACGAAAGTTGCGTCTACGCTCTCTGATGGGAGACACAGATTACGAGGGGCTCGATAGGCTGTCGGTCATTGCTCATCAATTCACTTCAGTTGCCCATAAGGTTGCAGACTCGTTCACTCTTATGCACCTGCTTTTCGCCATTCCCGGGTCGGTCCTTGATTCGTCTTTTGGTCCCCTTGACCGACATTTCTTCGTATTCCACCGTCTCCTTCACCGTCTATTCTAATGGTGGCTAGGTCGGCGAGCCGACCCGACATGGCGCAGGTCGCAACCGCTCCAGTCATTGATCCGACGGCGAGACATCCGGCGAGAGCTGGTACGGCACCCACCCCAGCCGTGGAGAGGAACACCCTTACTGCGTTACCGGGAACACGATCGCAGACTCTGCCAGCTTTCCCGCAGTTCAATCCATATGCGGTCAACGACTCCCCGTTAGCGACGCCAGGGTCAGTCACGAAACTGTACCCTGACAACGATACGGAACCACCTACAGCGAACTCTCCACCAAAGCGGCGATCGAAAATAAGACGAATTGCACATCGCGGATGCATCGCGGGGCTCGCATTTGTGGAGAGGCACTGGATTGTTGTCTCTACCTTATTTATAATGATTGTCGTTTGCACCAGCATTGCGGTCGGCTGGTCTCTACGCCTAGGCTCCTTCCGTGCCGCCCAGGTCCTCGACTCTTTTCTCGTCGAAGATTCTTTATGGGTTAGTGCTACACGTCGCCATTCATTAGTCAGCCGCTAACATGTAGTTTTAGGTCGAACTGGATGCCAACCTGGTCTCTGTCGACTCGGACTCGCAGTCCATTACGCTCGATTGGTTCTTGTATTACTATTGCCCGGACGGCTCCACCCCATCTACGGCGGAATGTCCAGATGTTGATATTTATTTTGATCAGTATGTACCGGCGAATAACAGTGCGATGGTCTTCCTAACACTTGCCATGAAACCTCAGGAATTTATTGAGCGGCCAGTCGACATCAACGTCAACGGCAAACAACGAGAAACCCATTCCGATTTTCACCATCAACGCTACCGACTATCAAGGTTATAATGCGAGTAGCCACCCCGACTACCGCGTCAGTTCGCCGCAGTTCAGAACGCAAGTAGACATGACGAACTTCTACTACGGCGGTCGGTCAGCTCAGGCGTATCCTTTCGATAAGTGCGCACGTTTGCGTTCCAATGAAATTACCCAGCACTTACCGACTCAACAGATATACGTGTACGTTGGCGTTTTTCGCGCAGTCGATCAGCGATAATAGTACCGTACCTCTTGGTATCGGTACTACCAACGGAATTGCTGTGTATGTTACATTTGTCATACGGTATGGCGCGCCTCGCTGATCGTATCGCCGACGTTTCAGTGGATTCAACGCAAAGCTTGACACGAATACGTCCGGGTTAGCTGACTACGACGTCTCTATCAAGAACTTGGTGGTCACTCGGGGACAGGTTATCCGGATGTACGCTCTGCTCATCGTCATCGCCATATGTGAGCGCCATACCGCGTCTCGTTGCGGACCGCCTCGCCTGATAGCCTTCCTAGGGATGATCACCATCACATTCATCATGGCATGCATCGTGTCGGTATTCTTCGGCAAAGGCGTCAGGGGCGACGTCTTAGTGTTACCAGTCGCAACTCTGTTTGCATTTACCCAATTGCGCGGTACCATGCCGGGCGCACCCAGTGGTTTCGGTAAGTCATATTTAGCAATTGAGAGATGGTTGCAGGGCGATGACGCGCGCGCATGTTTAGGTGCGGATATCGGTCAGTGAACGATCACTCGAGAGCGGCGGGATGTGCATTGCTAACATTGGCTTGTAGACTTCGTCGGGATACTTCCTTGTCTGGCCTTGCTCACTTTCTCGGTTCGTCTTCGCGTTGCCGTCGCCTGAGTAATCCGGAACTGATATCTAACTACGTCAGTCGGTTCTCACGTCTGCTGTTTTCCTATTCCGCAATCCGGAGGACGACTCGCCTAGGTGGCAGAAGTGGCGTGCGCTGGCGGCTCGGAAGCCTGCGCCAACGAGTCCAGCGGCCACGGTCTGATCCCTCGCCACAGTCGGATGAGTGCCGTCGCTATGCTTTCCCTCTATCTATTGGGGTTTGTCACAGTGAATGATCGTGTATCATTAATTATACCTAGTCTGAGATTGCGTGCCGATGTCAATACTCCCAAGTGACTCATAACGCTTCCCAGCGAGCATACTACTTATACAGCGTGGATGGCTATCATCATTGCGAGGTCCTCACCAGGGCCATCGACTTCAATTCAGGAGTTAGACAGCGCCCGGACATGCAGCCCGGGATAATGACCTCGTTAAGAGGGAGTTTGGGCGTGACGGCAGCAAGAACGCTTTGTACATCATGGAGACACCGTCTCCAGCTGGATGAGTACGATATATCTGTTGGAGCAGTGCAATCCATGCACCGTCCGGTCCCGGTAATGCTACGAGACCCGTGCGTGTACCGTATCTTATGCGCCCGCCTTGTGGTGTGATCATTGATGCGCCGTTCCCTTTCATTCACCCCGTCCGATGCCCGCCGTTTGCTACCGTACATTCGTTTCCTTTTCCGGGCATACACCGCCCGCCTGTACCTCATTCGCTCGCCCACTCATACCGTGCCCTCGCGATCTGTCGCCCCCAGTCTTGCTCATCTGCTCGAGCGGTACCGAGGCCGTCGCCTGTATTGTGCTAGACCGACTCGACTCACGCTATCGCCGCCCTGTTGTTACGATAATATCTATAAGGGCCTCCCGGGCACCTATGTAACATGGTAGGGGGCAGTCTCAACGCGCAGAACCTTTTCAAAAGACTTCAACCCCGGACGGTAGTGCAGCAACGCACAACCCGTCCATCATCACGAAAACACTCGTCGATCGACGTTGTACTTCTTCATCTACAAGACTAGACTTCCGCCGCAAAGCTAAGACCCTTCACTTTTGATCCGACCACATTACTGCAACCCCTCGATCAACTTCCATCGCAGAAAGCACACTCAGCACTTAAGGGTTATTCACACAATCACACAGAAGATATTAGCGAGACTCGCAGCCCAGAGCTATTCGCATTCTCATCATGACAGTACAGATGAACTACAATCCTGCTACAAAACATGTCATACCGTTCAGCGTAGATACTCCGCCATTTAGTCGAGCTCGTCGTAGTCACCGAACACACGGGCAAGGATCTCCTCGAATGCGCGCGTCTTGTGCTCAGCGGAGCCTTCCGTCGCGGACTTCGTGCCACCGTGCGAGGCAGAGTGAGTGTGCTGCGTGCCCGACTCACCACCGAGAGAGTGCTGCGTGCCGTGCGCCGCACCGCCGTGGGAAGCACCGGTGTGCTCATGCCCCTCGGAATGAGCACCGGTGCGCTCGTGCTCACCAGAGTGAGCGCGCGCGCCACCAGTGCGGGAGCCACTGTGCTCGCGTCCGTTCTGGCTAGCCTTGCTGCCGTGTCCGCTGTGGCGGCTGCCCTCGTGCTGACCAGTGTGGGCGCCCTTGTGCGCGCCAGCCTCGCCATGCTCCTCAGCGCTGTGCTGAGTGTGCGCGTGAGTGCCAGTCTCAGCACCGGCGTGGTGCGTAGCAGGCTCCGCGGAAGAAGAGGACGAAGTAGCGTCACCGGTCTCACGACCGTAGAACTGCTCATCGTGGTGGTGGTGGGCGTGGTGGTGGTGACGGTGGTGACCAAGCTCCTCGCCTTCGAGACCCTCATGACCATGGTGGTGGTGGTGGTGGTGACGGGGGTGACCGAACTCCTCGCCCTCAAGACCCTCCTCGTGGTGAAGACCATGGTGGTGGTGGTGGTGGTGGCGGTGGTGACCGACCTCCTCCGCATCAAACTCGCCATGCTCGTGGTGACCATGGTGGTGGTGGTGGCGGTGGTGACCAGCTTCCTCAGCGTTGAACTCGCCATGGTGGTGGTGGTGGTGACCGTGGTGGTGGTGACCGTAATGGCCAAGACGTTCCTCGTAGTGATCACCGTCATGGAAGAACTCGCCTTCATGGTGGTGACCGTGATGGTGGTGGTGGTGATGTCTGTGCTCCTCGAGCTCGCCCTCGTGGTGGTGGTGGTGGTGGTGGTGATGACGGTGGTGGGGGAACTCGCCGACCTCCGAATCCTCCTCGAAGCGGTGGTAGGGCTCACGCGCCTCAAACTCAGTTACCTCCCGGGCGGGAAGGAACGAATCCTCGCGAACCTCGATGCCAGTAGCCCTGTAATGAAGGCGTGAGCATTGAGCGACGTGAATGATCAAACAGCAATACGTACATCGTGATCGGGGCGGCGAAAGCAGGCGCAACAGACGCAACCGCCACGAGCGCAACGGGGATAGCGGTGTAGGAACGCATCGTGAATTAAACGGAGTGAAAAAGTTGAGTAGAGGAAGAGTTGAGGGAAAAGGGTCGTGAAATCGTAATGAGAGAGTGCGAAAAAGAAGTACAAGTAAGGCTACAGAAACAACTCGATGAGCGACACCGACAACCCATTCGTACAAGCAAAGGTTACTCACCGACCGGCACCTGTACCTGGGAGCTCTGAAAGAAAGAAAGAAAGGCTGCGAGCTGGGGAACTCTGATGCGTCCGTCGCATTTTTATACGCTGTCCGAGCGCAAAAATTCCCGTCCCTGCCAAGTTACAGGATGGCACGCACATCAGACGAGATGCCATCCAGTCCAAGCCGGGCGCAATGCCGGCAAGGCAGTGATTCGGCAGGCCACCTGGTTGAGAGTGATGCTGTGGCTGCGGTGATGAAACGCGAAATGATCGCGAAATGACCGCTCGGGAAGCAACGTTGGCCCGTCAGCGCAAAAATCGATGCCGCCGATGGCAATTGCTCGTCCATGTGCACCGTGCCTAAAGGATGTGTGTTAATTCTGTGCACCTTACATTGAATGAACAGTTCTGGGTAAGATGAACACATGCCCCCAGGCTGGCCGGTGTCGAAGTTACTGCTGTGCTCTCGGGACGAGTGCGCTCAGCGCTGACAAGGTGCCGGCCAGGAGCAGGCGAGATGCCGACGTCTATACCCGCGCCGAAGAAGATGTGACGAGATGCCGGGAGATTAAGCAGTGCTATAAGCGATCAAGCATCATGACTCACTGATCCACGACATCACAGTCCACGTCTTTTTGCGCCTTCTGCGCCTTTCAACACGTTTGGCGGAACACGTCCTGTCCAACAGCGCAGTGGCCACTCGTTTCTAGAACGTTGACAATTCGACACCATACAATAGAGATCGTACAGTTTTGTAGTAGAAGTACAGAGTCCCAAGCGAGATAACATGCGTGATGCGGGATGAGGGAATGCAGACAGTACGTACAGTATCACTACCAACAACGTGCGTGGACCAATGGAAACGGTAGGGAGAAAAGGAGGGCCGTAATCTTTCGAGACTAGCCACAATACCCGGAGACTGTCACGAGGTGTTCATGCGCAGATGCCCTCATCGAGTGTCAGACCACAACGAGCGCACTTGACTCTCCGATCAAGCAAGCAACAGCCAACGCCCAGAGGGAACCAGATGATGGCCGCGATGATACCTATATAGTAGGTCGTCAGCAAGCTCGCGATCCTTGAAGAGATCCGTGCGGACACACCGAGAATGCCGTAGCGTGTACTGGGTACATGGCCGCCTTGCTGCAGGCAGATCATTTGGGGGTGATCCGGAGGCAGTAAAGAGGCGATGTGTTCGCCTGTCGCGGGATTCACGTAGTTATACACCGTCGTGGCAGGCATGGACGGTCCGCGTGGTGAAGGACCTGGCGAGTATGGTTGCGGCGCACGTGGAGGCACCTTTCCCTGACCTGCCGTGGTCGCGCCTTCAGCAACGAAGGGGCCGGTCTCTAGACATGCAAAAGTCAGCGAATCGTTCAATAACATGAGCATATGCCACTTACTGGCAGCCGCCTTCATGGTCTCGTCGTAAGAGGGAGGTGCTTGCATATCGTCCTCAGATGGGGCAATCTACGGAGAGGGAATGAGTGAGAGAGCGTACGCGGCATTATATGGGGCGGGGACAAACCATCTTTGTGCTACTCGGGTCAACGATCATGGTGACTCGTGGAGAGAGGGAGACAAGAGCTGACAGGAGCTGCTGTGCGCCGCTGCAAAGAGAGGGCGGGTCTTGACTGCGCTGGGCTCCCTGCGGAGCACTGCCCCACGCAGCGAGCGGCCCAAGTACGGCTTCGGAGCTGCGCCGCTGTGGGGCGCGGCAGGACCGGCCCCAGCACGGCCCGCCGCCCCACTGCCCGCTGAGCGCCCGCCGCCCCGCTCAGAGCACGTGATTTGAATGCGCTATATCGGATATCCGATCGAGGCTTGCACGTGGTCCGAGTGCGTATTTTCTTTTGAGCACTTTTGTGGCGTAGGCGCCTGTCTGCCCTTACTTCGCGTCCGTCTGCTCTGCTGCTGCCCTTCATTCCTCCTTCTCAAATCAAAACTTGCGGAAAGCATCCCTGGCAATAAAAATGGCTAGTGCCGGACCATCGTCGTCCGCCACGGACGTGGCGGTGGACAACATGACTTCACGAGACTAGTTCGTTTGCCTCTTTCGCTGGCCCTGCAGACGCGTCTGTTCGACAGGGCTATGAGAGGGCAGATATTAATTTTGACATGCATAGCTATGCAGATTCGTACGCACACTTTGGTACGCGTCGCGTCCGTGCATCTCGAGAACGTACCGCTGATAATCACTGGACTGTTGATCACAGGCATCCATGAAGAGATGTTGAAGGACAGCGTCCGGACGGGATCATACCGTAACGCGATCGTTAACAACGCTCATTTGTTCAAGGGGAAGACTGTGCTCGATGTTGGCTGTGGTACCGGGATCTTGAGCATGTTCGCGGCGAAGGCGGGCGCAAAACACGTCGTTGGGGTACGTACAACCCCGCGCTTCTGGCCATTTTCTCGCCACCTGATCCCGTCCACTGCAGATCGATATGTCAAACATCATCGATCAGGCAGTCAAAATCATCGAGGCCAACGGCTTCAAGGACAGTGAGTTCGCCATCTCCCCGCTCAACGATCGCGTGCCAGATGCTTGAGTTGTCTAGCGATCACACTCGTGAAGGGGAAGCTCGAAGAGGTTCCCCTACCAATCCAAGAATTCGACATCATCATCTCGGAATGGATGGGCTACTTCCTGCTGTACGAGTCCATGCTCGACACCGTGCTGCTCGCACGTGACCGTTACCTCAAGCCCGGGGGCCTCATTTTCCCTGATACGGCGACGCTGTACCTCGCTGCGATTGAGGATGCGGACTACAAGGAGGAGAAGATCAACTGTGGGGCGATTCATTGTCAATTTGGCGGACCGTGGTGCTAACCTGCCTATGTCCAGTTTGGGACAATGTCTATGGGTTCGATTACTCATGTATAAAGGACATCGCACTGCGGGAGCCTCTCGTGGACACCGTTGATCTGAAGGCGGTCGTGACTGACCCTTGCCTTGTAAAGGTGCGGAGCTTGGTGATCTGACTCTAGTGCTATACTAAGTTTCTCTGAAGCACATCGATTTACTAACGGCGAAGAAGGAAGATCTGACCTTTACGGCACCGTTTACGCTAAACCCTACGAGAGACGACTGTGAGCCGTTGCATCCTCACCTTCGCAATTCAGTACTGACGTGCTTCTCCGCAGACGCGCATGCCTTCCTCGCGTGGTTCGACATCTCGTTCGAGTGCACGCATACGAAAGTGAAATTCTCGACCGGCCCTCATGCCAAATACACTCACTGGAAGTAAGTCGCGTTGAGCATGTACTTTCGGACACTGTACTGAGCCTTCCTGCAGGCAAACTGTATTCTACACGCCCGACACGCTCACTGTATACCAAGGACAGCCGGTCGCAGGCCGGCTATCGTGCGCACCGAACGCGCGCAACCCACGCGACCTCGACATCATCATCACGTACCAGCTCAACGGGGAGCCGGAGGCTGAAGTACACTACAAAATGTGCGTCTGTCTTTCCGATCTTCGCTGTATAGCTCGCCATCTCTGCAGGACGAACGCTGATCGGTTGTCAGGTCTTAATCTACTACATTGCTCTACGCTGGATTTGGCGTGCATATATAATGATGACTGCTGTGCGGATGTGGTGTTCGCGCCTATAGGTATTAGACGATTGTATTTTTTGGGACTCTTGAGCCGCAATGTTCGGCCGCTGCAATACTTGATCCTCGTTAAAGTTGTACATGCGTGCCTACTTATTCGCACGCCCTGCTTCTGCGTAGGTGATGCTGTAAGTATCAGAAGGCGGCATCAGGCGAATAGAGCTTGTCTGAGGGGAATTTCTCCACCTTGCAAGCATCTAGCCGAAATGGGTGAGAGTGCGAGTCGTAAGGCGAGTTACGTGGGAGCGCGCCGGACGCTCTACGCAGATGCGGCGCATGCAGACATTCAGAAGTCCCGGAGGCTTGCATATGGAGTGCTGGGCTCCAGGCGGTGGACAGCGCTGTCGTTGCTGTTTGGATCGTGATACGACCGCGCTCCATCGGCCGCCAGTCCGAGCCCCCGAGCATCCTGCAAGTACATAACGACCACCGCATCAGCCATATGCCCTGTCTGTCTACGCATCTCCCACACGCAGCGCAGCTTCAACCACATCTCTGTTATGGAAGGCGTCTCCGCCGCACTATATCCTGTCCAACGGTTCTTGAGCTGGCAACGTAGTCCACCAACACCCCGCCTGAGCCTCAATGCGCTACCCGCGGACCTCCTCTTCGAAATTACGTCCTACCTCAACACGTTGTCTGATGTCCTCCGGCTGAGCCTCGTTGTAGGTCTTCCTCTTGCTCTATCTGGCTAGGCTCCCTGCACCGGACGACCCTATGCTCATGCGTCGCCGTGCAGTCGTCCGCTCTCTACTCGAAGACCATCTCCACGATCTATGGCGCTGTCGAGCTGCACGGTCCCAGCCAATGTGAGGCCACGTTGCGCATGCTCCAGCGATACCCTGGCATCGCAAGGCATGTCCGCAAGCTTGTCATACGCCCCGAGAAGGAGCCACAGCACCGGAGGGCTCGTCAACCGACCAAGGAGTGGGACATTGCGGGGGACATTTCCCGTATAGTCGCAGCTATTGCCGTCCACTTGCACGATCTGCATGAGTTTGAGTGGGATGGGGAGGATATGTTACCGGACGATCGCATGTGGTCGGAGCTCCAGCGCAGGTGCGTTTCGAGACTGCTAGTGATCAAATACCGAACATTGACTGATCTACAAAGATGTCCCGAGTTGCGACATATCGGCACGACCTTCGGATGCTTCCTGCCTCGCCCCACGAGCCATGTGCGTAACATTGTAGAATGAAACATCGCTGAGCTTACAGGAGTCTCGGCCCCAGCTTTTCAAGTTCAGCGACCTTGAGGGCTTCTCGCTGATATTCAAGAATGGCTTCTATGGACATCAACTACATCTCGCATCGCGCGGTGAGCATTCATCCGCGCATATAGTGAGCTTAGCTCAGACCCATGCATGTTGCAGAGAGCGCACCTGTCTTCTCGCGTCTGTGGGACATGCTCATCTGGCGGTGTCCATACTTACAGTCTCTGGAGATCACGGGGACTGCAGTCGAGGCTTCGGATGTATTCCCTCTGCATAGAACACGCTGGCCGTGTCTGCGCTATCTTACGGTAGGCGACGCTGTGCTGGGCGACTTCGATTCCCCCGGTCAGCCAGACCTCCGCTCCTTCACTGACTTCCTTGACTTCCTTGAGCGTCATCCTACGCTGGAAGGCGTGCACATCCTTGGACACACCAACATCCACCATCTACACCTCGCGCAACTCGAGGAGGATGCTCTTCCGAATCTCACGGAGTTCACCGGGTCACTCGAGCATCTCCGTGCACTGATCAGCCGAGGTCAAGGCCAGGGCGGAGCAATAGCGAACTTCAATGCTCAGATACTCTGGGGCCAGCATGTCCCTCTCAGCGACACACCGCTGTCGAAGACCCTGAAGAGAGTGTGTCTACCCGAGCCAATGCAGCTGAGGGAGCTCACACCGCTCTCAATGTCGCGTGTGCTGATGGACCTCACGGCGTTGACGTCGCTGACGATTACCTTCGCGCTGCATAGTGGATATGACAGTAACGGCGTGCTTCGCACCATCGTCGCCTCGTGTCCACAGTTGTTGCACCTAGACCTCACATGCACCAGCAAGCCTTCCTTCTACCTTGTAGGTCACTATATGCGTGTCTACAATATAGGCTGTACTGACGGCTACCCTAGGATTCCTTCTCCCGATCCGTGAAGAAGCTCGCGCGGCTCCGCTCACTGAACCTCACGATCGTCAAGTTTCACGGCGAGGAAGCTATGCACTTGGGCGCTGCTCGCATCGCGCTCGCCAACCCTCGCCTCATCCGCTTCACCATCAATTACATCTCCGCGCACGCGCCGACCCTCCCGCTCCCTCCGCTGCTCGAGACCGGCTCCTTCGAGCTCCTCAGCGACATGTACGGCCTGCCCGTCAACCTGTACGTCTCCGAGTGGCGTGCTATACTTTCCGGTGGGGGCGGGGGAGGCGTGATATGGCGGAGCATGGTGAGCGCAGCGATGCTGCTGGGCATCGGCGTCGGGACGGGCTGGCGCAGGTCGCACAGCGGGTGGACGAGGCAGTGGGTGTGCGAGCTCCGCCCGAGCGGACATCCGGACGTGGCCCGGAAAAGTGTGAGTGAGTTGCTCCTCGAACGGAGCCAGGCTGGCGAGGAGGCGCGGCTGCTGGCTCTCTGTTTCGGCTTGTTGCTGCTGGCGATGTGGGGTGTTCTCTGGCGAGCCTTAATGTATGTGCCTCTAGTGGCGTCCAGTGTATAAATGAACGTTCCACAGTGTTGTAAGTACTATGTACTCGGACGTCAAGTAGGATATGTACAGTAGTAGTAACAGTGTAATCCGCCGTCATTTACCGTCATTGCAGCTGCTTGACTCAAGACTGTCGTTGAGCTGACAGAGGCCTCACGCAAGTCACATCTACAGTACATCAGGTACATCGGAGAGGTGAGATAGGAGACAGATATTCATACAATTTCTACGTATCCACGATGAGCATGAGGAGATACTAAATGAAACAATAGTGAAAGAATACTCGTATCAGGCTATGTCTGCGACCTAGGGTATCGAAGTAACGGACAATGAAGGATAGACAAAACGTATAATCATGATAGATCTCATGATAGATCTTGAGTAAGGTGGTGTAGATGCCATAATAGATAGTAAATGCTACATGAACAGCTACTTCGTCGCCGTGGCCTCTGGCCCAAAACTCGTCATGGCGAGGCAGCCTAGCCACGCCATTTCCAAAGCGGCCCTTCCGATGGGAGTGAGGTTCCAGATCAGTTCCTCCTCCTCCGCTTCTAGCGAACGCTTGACGCGCTCGCCGGGAGAGGTAGCAGACGGCTCAGACACTGCCAGGCCTACCTTGGCGAGCCCCTCTGGTAAAAACTCGATACCCTTGTGCCGCGAGCCGCACACACCGATGATCGCACACGGCGTCTCCAGACGCGACTCGCGAATGGCAGCAGATGGGAGCGCACTGATGGCCTCAGCCATCGGACCCGTGATGGACAGCCCGTCGACAGGTATCCTCACCCCGGTACCAAGGAGATCATGGTAAGAGATGAGCCTCGCGCAGACGGAGAAAGAAGTGAGCATGACCGTCTTCGGGTGCGAATCAGCGGAAGCATGTTGAGAACGAGACACGGAACGCGCTCGTTTCTTGTTCTCCGGCTTCTTCTTACCCTTGTCCGCACGCTCGGGCTGGGGGACGTAGTAGACGAGGAGGTACTGACGCTCCTCGACTGGCATATTGTACACCGAAGGGTCTTCGTCGGTGAGAGAGGCCGGATCGGTCTCTCCCGGCCAAAGGGGTAGGAGCATGTGCAGTGAATCCGGTGGGACGTGAGAGAAGATGTTGACCTTGTCGTCGTTACCGTGGCCCTTCCTCTTCCCACTACCCTTAGCTTTGAAAGAGGGCAACAAACCGACGTCCTTGAATGACTCGTTCAAATTCTGGATGACGCGGTCTCGCTCTTCTACTCTAGACCGCGGTGCCATCGTCATCCAGGGCGGGGTGTAGTTGCTGTCAAGCGCTGCGGTGGGAGGACCAGAGGGAGGCCTCGACATGACCTTCACCGCGTTTTGGCCCAGCAGTCGTCGCCTCAAGCGCTCCGCGATGCTGCGAGAATGCGAGTCGTCCACCACACGCTGTTCAGTCCGACCACGGAAGTACTCGATGCTGTTCTGATCGAGCGTTGCAAACGCTTCAGCATGCGATGTCCGAGGCGGCAGATGTTCATCATCCTCGTCCACGACCCGGGTGTTCACTCGAAGGACTGCACGCTCAGATGACGCAGTGGGGGGAGGGGAGCCGTACTTGCTATACGACGGACCGGCGGAAGAGCGAGCCGCTGTATAGTCCGAGTCAGAGACCGAGTAGGCGTAGTGAGTTTCGGCGATTGTTGGTGAGACAGGCGCAGAAGGACCAGAGGAGGTGGAGGAAGCGTAGTTCTTTGCGAAGTGCAGTGACGATTCTTCGTCGGTGTTGCTGCTCGAAGTCTGACCCGAGCTCGCCGAGGGATTGGGCACAGAGTCCCTGCCCTTGCCTTTCTTGTCGATGGGACGACGACGTTTAGCGGCATCGCTGGAGTGGCTACGGCCAGCTTCACTTGCCCGAGTGCTCTCGGTCGCGCTGCTCGCTGTCTGCGGTCGAGAGCGGTCGTCGCCATCCTTCAAAAGACCATGTGAGTTAAGCTGGCTAGTCGTGCGTGTGCTGGTGTACTGTTCCTGAACGCGCTTAGTCGCCAGCAATATGCTTGAGCTCGTCGGCATGGAAGTGCTTCCTCCTCGTGACTTGGAATGTCGACGGTTGAATAGGTCATACTTTCGGAATATGGAGAACGCAACAGCGCGGGAGTGTTTGTGCACCACGGCCATGGGTCCTCCCAGTGTGTTGCCATGCGAGTATGGATCGACGATATGACGGACATTAACGCGCTGGGACGGCGGTTTTGACGGATCGTCGACAGCTGTTGAGAGGCCACGCGGAAACGTGTCAATACCATACATCGATCGGCTCTTTCAATAATTAGGGCGCACGTACCTCTCATCAGCAACTTGTCCACCTTGAACCGTCCAACGTGCGCCTGCCGCCATATCTCCTGTGTGCCCGGAGCAATTGCTCTTGCGGAGTTCTGCACCCAGCGCGTTCCTGGCGCCACATCCTGTGCAGTACCGTCTGCGTTCTCCCGCTTGAACGTCCAGTCGAGGGCACGCATGCTGGACATGGGGTCGTACCGCTGCAGATGGCGCATGAACGCGTCCTCGCCGAGACTGCTGACAGTCACTGTGCTCGGACGCCTCCCGGATACGCCAGTCACAGGTGCACCCCAGCCCTGGAAATCGAAGGCCTCAAAGTCTGCTGGCGGCCTTGCACCGTCCCCAGGGATAGGAGAGACATGATGCGGGTCGACGTGCATCCAGCCGGAACCGGCTGTATGCCAGGACCGCTGGTCACCATCATTGTCCGTGCGTGAGCCGAGAATGTAATTCAGGTTGAAGCCGGAGAAGGGCTCTGAGCCGTCTGAAGCATGATTCTGTGGCTGTAGTTCTCGTTGGCTCTGCGGGGAAACCAGTGCGCCTGAGGGGTCAGACGCGTTATTGACTTGGTCATCCTCGCCCGTGTGGCTGGCGGGTTCACCCGTTAAAGTCGCTAGTCTGTCCTCTCTATCTCTGGAAGAGACGAGTTCAGGCGCCTCTGGGGTCGCCCATGGGATACTGCCTCGCCGCCCTTGCACCACCGCCACATTACCTTGCGAGTCGATGGTATATTGGGTTTGCGTGACCATGGGAAGCTCCGGCACGTCGTCGTCGTGTTCCGACGCCTCAGAGACACTCATCCTGTCGTCAGAGTGTCCAGCAGTGCTGGAGTTGTAAACGTATTCCCGATAATCACCTCCAAAAGTATGCTGCGATGCGGCGTCGGACATCTCGGTACTGCCGGACGCAGTGATGGCATGGCGGTCATCCATCTCGACGTCTGTGTCGAAGTCTCCCGCCTCGGCATCATGCTCACCGTCCTCCCCGTGTGTTCCAGATTCCGTCTCCGCCTCCGAGGTCTCAGGGGTGCTGTCCCGTCCTCGGTCGAACGGATTTTTGCCAGCTCTCTGTACGGAAGTCGAGGCCGACGGACGGCGGGGAGAACGTGACGTATCGGACGGGCGAATATTCATTGGGAGGGATGGTCGTCTCGTCCCGTCGTTCATGGCGCGCATTTTTGCTCGTGTCTGCTGCTCTGCTTCATCATCTTCGTCGTCCGCCCTGCATTCCTCGTCTTCCGGCTCTCTTGCTCTCGTTCGAGGCGTACGCGAACGTGTGCTGGAGCCTGAATATGTGCTAGAGTCTGGGCCGGAAATAGAGGGCCGAGGCGTGCGATCGGCGCTGCCGGTACCAGACAGAGCGACAAGCGGGTTCACCATTTCGGAGTGATCTGAGCGACTCGTGCGTGCTGAGCCAAAGGTGAAGGAGGATAGGTTAGAGTAGAGGTCATCGGGGCCGCCAATACAGCTATTCGGGTAAGCATAAGGCTCAGGGGGAGGCGCCGCTGCAGGTGGAGATGGCTGGAGGTGGATAATAGGAAGCGAAGGACGGCGGTGCGAGGACACAGAAGACGAGGAACTGTGGCTGGGGCGCCGACCGGATGTCCTGGTGTAAATAGGAGGGTGTCGGAGAGCGGTCGTGCCGTTGTGTGAGCTATAACTACGGGTGATTGGTGACTAATCGGAGGGACAAGAATTACAGGGCGTACTGGCTCGGGATCGACCGCCTCCTAGTCGCTGAATAATTGACCTCAGCTTCGTCACGGACATTCTGTGTAGGCACGATGGGACGACCAATGTAACGCAGGTGATCTGCAGCGCGTTCTCGTTCCTGTGCTCGGTCGGCGTGAGCGTAACCAGGGAGAGCCGACCGTGGAGAAACAGACATCTGATGGTCAGTGTCTGTGAGGCTCGCGTGGGTCTGTTGGCAATGGAGAGGAGCGAGCGGGGCGCGAGCAGGGAGGTGGTGGAAGAGATGGAACGAAGAGGTCTCGGCGGAGTGTATCTCGGGTACACTGCCGCGCCGGTATGCAACCGACGAAAATGGTTTCTGAGCTGATGCAGGCCGTTCGTGAGGGTCGTTGTGGACTAGCTGAAGCATGGAGGGCGATGGAGTAGGAGAAGGGGAAGCTGGAAGAAGGGCGACAATGGCCGCTCTTCAATGGCAGGCAGACCGCCCACGCGTGCCCGCCCTTGTGCCGGATATGGTAGGAGGCAACTGAGGCAAACAGCCGTCGCGGCGCGTGGCACAGCGGGACAAGCCCTCGTTAGCGCCCAGCTCGTGCACCCTTCATGTCTCTTTCAATCCGCCTCTTTTTCGCTTGCCCCTCCCTCCCACTTCCTACCTGCATCCGACAAAATCAAGCCTGCGTCCTAAGCCTTCACGTCTGCGTCTCCGGTGCCGCAACGACCCGCGCACTGCGTTGGATGAGCGTCAGGCGCTGATGAAACACATGCACACTGCACAGCGACCGCGCGGAGCGCCCGTTCGCGGCTTGTATCAATGATATTGATCAGTCTCGTTGCAACGCCCGGGAACAATTGAGAGACAACAACGCCTGCATTGGGCATTGCTCCTGGACCGTCACAAGTGGGAATGCGCCGCGGCTTGTTTGTTTCCAAAAGCTGCGACATTGTTTGTGAGCAGTCTACCGCGTTGCAGTGTTCCGCTTGTGAACGTCCATGTCATGGTACTGAGCGACAAATGCAAGCACGAAGCCGCCGCACTTTGACGAGGGCTTGTCATCCAGCAGAGCCCAGACCATAGACGGATGTGATGTACGAGGCAATACCAGTCGTCCTCCAGGCCTCAAATTTGTATTACCGTTCCTACAGAGAGATGGTATCCACCTTCAAAGCTTCACGACTGATAACTCTGCTTTCGGAGCCGACTATGAAGGCTTGAAGGATGCGCTGGGTGTAACTTCGGTGACTTACCTGTCTTGCGCCAGTGCTTTAATACCATCTGAACACCAAAGATCAGTCCTGCTTGGTCATTAGTAGGCCCCGTGCTGTCCAGCTTCGTACTACGCAACATCCCAATTAATCACGGTAGGTCCTCCACATTGCACCATGACACAACGGCCCAACGCTGGCGACCCTGTCAAGTATCTCTAGGGGTGATAGCATACTGACAGGTTGCTGACCAGTGCACCCAGAAGTTTCAACATAGTCCTTATGACAAAAGTAGTATAGAATTCTTGACAGCGGTGACAACTGGATCTTGAAATTGCCATAAGTACCGCGGCCGGAAGCCTTGCCGTCATATCACGTGCTCTACGCCAACGGCCCGTTGTCGAGCGTCTGCGCACTACGCACCGCACTCGCTGCGTGCTGCATCCTCAAGACTACAGCAGACCATTCACGACCATATCCACTACACCCACAGAGAAACATGAGCTGGTCTGGGTATGCCCGCTCCCTTTGCATTTTTACTACCTCTGACGAGAGTCGGCAGATTCAAGAAGTCGGTCAATCGAGCAGGGACGACGGTATGTCTCATCTCCCGAAGCACATCAGATCCGAATGGTGCGGTAAATGCTCCGCCAGGGTACTCACATACCCTGTTGTAGCTCCTGCAAAAGACCGGCCAGATCGAACGTACGGTGGACAGGGATTTCGCCGATGAAGAGGCGAAGTACAAGGCGTATGTCTCGTTCATGATTGACTCCTGTCTTCTGCTGAGACGTTTTTGGGACAGGTATGAAAAGGAGTGTCAACAGCTGCAGAAGGAAGCCAAGGGCTACCTGGACGCCATGCGAGGTGTGTGCTCGTGTATGCCTTCGTCCGAGGACTGACCGGACGCTGTGTAGCCATGACCTCTGCCCAGGGGCGGCTAGCGGACACCATCGACGTCTTTTACGGCGCTGCGGATCAGAGCTCGGAGGGTGCGATGGCGGCACACGCTTACAAGCGTGCGGTTGATGATTTGGACACCGGCGTCGGGAGGGAGTTGGTACGATGTTTACTCCGTGCCAAGCGTAGCGGTCGTCCTGATGCCTTCATGCTACTCCAGGATGCCCCGTATAGGACGACTGTCATGGAGCCTCTAGGCAAGATGAACGCGTACTTTCCCGTAGTGAATGAGCACATAGCGAAACGTAACAAGAAGGTTGCCACGAGTTTCATGCCTTGATTTGGTACCTTGCTCACTGGGCACCCTAGATGTTGGATTATGATTCTGCGCGCAGCAAGATGAACAAGCTTATCAACAAACCGAGCGAGGACCCGACTAAACTTCCCAGAGTATGTCCCTGGATGATTGCTTTGACGTCCAATTCTTCGCTAACTCAGTGTTTAGGCCCAGCAAGAACACGATGATGCGAAGGAGGTATTCGATATGCTCAACGACCAGCTCATCTCCGAGCTGCCCCAATTACTCGACCTCCGTGTTCCTTTCTTCGACCCAAGTTTTGAGGCGATGATCAGAATGCAATGCAAATTCGCGGAGGAGGGCTACGAGAAGCTTAGTGGTGTTCAGAGGTACATCACACGTCGCGATTGTGGAAGCATGTCTGCTGACATGAGCTCAGATACTTCGACGATAACGTTCGTGACGATTATGCGGCAGGTCAGCTCGATGCCCAGGTAAGTCATCTGGACGGGCAACCTTCCGCCGCTGACATCGAAATCTGGCCGATTAGGTCGAGGGCGTCCTGCAAGAGATGAGAGAACTGACCATCTGCGGTGCGCAATAATCGGATCGATGGGAACCGGTGTATTGCTTTCTGTACCCGTGTATCATGTCCTCAGTCATGATTTTCCCGCCAATGCATCACAGGCATAATTCCGTTAATTTGAACAAGATGGACTATGTTGTTTGCCATTCACGGATGTACAGATATCGTTTGATGTAGAATATGTACCCAGAGAGACAACATGAGAGACAACAGAGGAGTGGCGCGCAGCAGACCCGGACAGAACGCAACAGAACAAAGCGACTAGGACACCAGCGCGTCTGTACGACAAGAAGTAAAGGGCACATAGAAGAGAAGAGAACATATAGCGCTGCGCGCTGCCGGCACCTCCTTCCCGGGGTCACTTACATTGATGAGAGTCGCGCACCCAGACCTTCTTCACCCCCAGTCAAGCGCGACTGAAGACGGTGTTGCTGTCTCCCGCCACCTCGCGTCGGGTTGCCCCTACCACGGCCTCGGCCCCTGGGAGCGGCCCCCCGACTGCGCGTGGGTAACTGGTCGGCTCTGCGGGCATTGCGAAACGATGCTTGAGCGTTACGCATACCTTGCTGGCTGTCGCTGATGCGCTCGAGTAGCGTATACTCTGTAGTTGCGATACGTTGTTGAAGAGGTAGGCTCTGCTCTGTAGGCCACGAAGATGCTTGCGGAAGCGATTCGTTAGTCAACGCCGTAAGAAAGTGAGAGTATTCGACCTGGCGAGCTGACTCTGACGGTTGGAGGTAACGTTCGTTGTACGCCGGTGCATCACCGTAACTGTTCTGCGCGTAAGTTGATTCGTAGGGAAGACTCTGACCTGCATAGTCGTTATTGTACGAGTCGGTTGTCCACGAAGGGGACCAACGACCCATCGTTGACCGGACGGGCGGCTCCACGGCGGTGAGGCGCCGCCGCTGCGAAGTCTCATCGGGGGACACCCTAGCCCGGTGATGCGGGGGTTCCCCGTCGTTGACCCATGTATTATCGTCGGCCCTCTGCCGCTTGCGAGGCGCTGGAGACCGTTCTCGGCGAGCAACTGGTGGGTGGCGGGGGGTAGGCGAGTAATGAACCCACTCTCGCGACACTACCCTCTGCGGTCGGGGAGGAGTCACTGCTCGTGGCGGTGAGTAGTGAACGTATGCAGACCGATTGTACGACCCTTCGTCGTGGGTACCAAGTCGTCTATGGAGAGGTTCGTCCTCCTCCACACTAGTGGTGCTGACCCAGGCATTCATCTCGCTGGCGGCGTCGAAAGACTCTGGACGCATCTCAGAAGTCCCGGTAGGTTGGAGCCTTGCAGCGAGGAGCCGCGAAGTAGATGCGTCGTTCTGAGCTGGAGACGTAGGCGGGCCTGGGTAATGGTTGGCTCTCGCATCATTTGGCATCGACGAACGCACGGCACGGTCAACCTGATTTGTGTTTTCGGCTTGGAATCCCACGGACGGCTGTTCTTGAGTGGTACCTTGCTGTATGACACCCGCACATCGCGGGTCCGCAGATCCGTCGAGAGACCCGATTACAAGGTCACTAGACTCTTCCCGTTTGACAACAGGTTGCTCCGCTTGACTACTCGGAGCCACCCTCGTCAAGCTCTGGTTGCGCTGAGCCGCTCGCTGAGCTGTTTCAGACGCTCTGGCTGGTCGAGCCGGCAAGCCGCTCGCATTGAGGGAGAGGCCTTGCCTATCCGCGAGTTGCTCGGATGTAACGGCGTCCATCGCTCCTGGCGCAGGCGTTCCAGCAGGCAGACGAGGCGTAACGGTCTCAGGTTTGGCGTTAGCCTGAACAATACGCGTCGGCGTATGCAACTCCGATCCCGATTGAACGTTTGGTTGCAGTGCGTGCGTAGTCTCCTGTCCATGCGTCCCATGTAAAGCATTGGGTGATGGGACGCTCCCACGCAGCTGAGCTGGCTGACTGACGTTCGGTGCTGCGACGGCGGTACTGTTTTCCTTCGCTTTGTTTTTTGTAAGTTGTAATCCAGTGGACCGTGAAGCCTTGGAAGCGACAGGCTTGGGAGGAAGAGCAGAATTCACCGAAAGGGTGGCTGATGGTGAGCCGGAGGGCGTAGAGAGCGACTGGACAGTAACTCTGGTAGCCGTCTTGCTCATGGACTCACTGCCGTCCGATGTGTCCTTGCCAGGCTCGATATCTACCTGAGGCCCCACGCTAGCGGATGAAACGGAGGCGGACCGAGAAGTGACCTCTCTCTTCTCCTTCTCTAGTCTTGCTTTGAGGTCTTCCTTCGCGGTCTTGGGCCTCTTCTCTTGCTGTCGAATAGCCTCGAGCCTTTGGGCCTCGATATGAGCTCTCTTCCTCTCCTCCGCCTCTGCGCGTTTGGCCTTGTAATGCTTCCGTCTTTCTTCTTCGACGACCGCCTCAGCTGCAGCAATCCTCCGCCGCTCCTCTTCAGCTGCAGCCGCCGCTGCCGCCTTGCGCTCCTCTTCTACTCGACGCCTTTCCGCGGCCTCGCGTCTCTCCTCCTCCGCTTGCTGCATCTGTGCCTCTGTTGTACGAGCCTCTTCTTCCGCGATGCGCTGAGCTTCTTCCTCCGCCGTCTTGCGCCTCTCCTCCATCTCCGCATGCGTTAAGCGTTCTCTCGCCGTCACCGCTGTTCTTGCAGCCTCAGCAGTCTCCGCGGCTTCACGGGCTTGACGGTCAGCAATGACCCTCTGAGCATCTGCGAGCGCCGATTCAGCTTGCCGCTGCTCTTCCACAAGACGCTCCTCCTGTCGAAGAAACAAGCCCACAAATTTAGTGAACGCGGTATCGACGATGGCAGATACTTTCGACGCCTGTTCTCGCTCTCTCTGGTATGCGCGGGCGGATTCTTCATTTCTTTGAATGAGCTCTTTGTGTTCTCCGCGGTATCTCTCCATCAAGGCTTTCATTTCGCCCCACTCCGCCTTTTCCAAGGCAACGTGCGATATACGCGCAACAAGGTCTGCGGGGGTAGCTTCTTGCGCAACGAGTACGCGACAAGCTTCCCGAAACGGGGTGGAGGGATTCATCCCGGCGGATGCAGAGGGAGAAGCTCGTGGTGAGGGAGTATTCCTGTCTGCGGGGCGGAGAATAGGTGCGCCTCTCGCGGGAGCGAGGGAGGAGTCCATGCCGTGAACACGATCTGGCTGAGCGAACTCGGGGTACTGGCTGCTCGGTTCGCTGGGATCCATCATGCTCGAGATCGTAGGATGCGCTGGAAGTGGAGGTGCTGAAGATAGACCGACAATCGGCCCGGGAGAAGCACGCGCGAACGAGACTTCTCGCAGACGTGTTGCGTTACGAGGCGCTGTTGTCAATGAGACCCCTCGAAAGCTACTGGGGGTTGGTTCTCTGGATGCCGCGCTGACAGTATGCTCCTCCGGTAATGGTGGCGTCGAGGGAGACGAAGGGTATTGCAGCTCCTGTTCGTGATCTGCGCTGCTTAGGCGTTTCAACAAGGAAGGCTGTTGCCCGATGTGCGAGAAGGAGAAGCCCGCCAGGAAGTTCGTCCCGGGACTCTGCTCCGTTGATAGGGTCTGCGAACGGGCAGGCGTTCCAGGCACCTTCTGGTTGCCAAAAAGCGTCAGTACCATCCAGAGGAATGCTGTTCTGTTGTCTTGATGTGAGATTCGATGCTGTAAATCTTGCAATGGTTCTGACGTGCAGTACGTAGGTCAGTATAACGACCGTGGGGTAATCAGTCGCGGACTTGAAGTTTGTCAAACTTACTCCGGTCTGCGTTACGAGTGCTGTCGTATTTATATAAAGAAGCGAGTCGGTGTCCCACTATGTCTTAGGCACGGGTTTGCCACGGACAAAGCGATGTGGCGGTCGAGAGAAAGGAGTACTAGGGTGGAACACCCATGGATCGATGCCCAACGGCTATTGCCGATGTCTTTGGAGTGATCTAAGCGCCGAATCTAGAATAAACGCCCAGTGCTCATATGCTTCCTCGAAGTCAAAGCGCTCGAATGCGTCTGCTACCTCGGAAAGCTACGAGCGAATCCGGGAAATTCATAATGGATTCACAGCAGGGCGGTGCATGTGTCCTTGCAAACGCTCGTATACCACTATCGATGACATGCGGATGCAACACCACATGCTACGTAAGGGTTTTTTTGCTTGAAGTCCCGGAAAGCTATCGGAGCGATACTGCACTGAGCGGTCCTGGAGCTCATCTGACACTAGCTTCGCCACCGCAGATGGCACTCGTCCCATGGGAGCAAAGGAAAGAACACAGAAAACGCATGTCTGGTCCTACCGCGCTTTCCAGACCACGGCTCCCTGCCAGCGAGCCGAAGTCTGGACCGGTTGAGACCCATCGTCCTACTCGGTGTGAAGGTGAAGAAGCGGTTCGTGTTAAGATATTGCGTCACTACGGGCCGGAGGTTAGCTTGAAACCTTCTTGAGGGGTCGTCGACGTACCGCGCCAATTCTAGCCTGTGACGAGTGTCGGTGTAGAACCAATAATCTAGCTGACGCAGCAAACGTCTTTGTCTGACCGGCGCCCACTCATCTGCCGAGATAATCCACCCATGCCAGCGAAGCTCCACGCGGTGTAGCTGGGGAAACCGGTCTATTAGACTGCGGGCCAATTCCCTCGTCCTCTCTTCGTAGCGGCTGGCGAGGTCTATCGGATCCGGGATTAATACAAGTCCTAGCACTCTGAGGGAGTGAAGGCGGCGGAGGGAAGGCTCAATACCATCCAGGAACCCCTGCATCAAAGTCAGTTAACACGCTGGACGATGACTGCATGACAAATTACTGCTTACTCCAAAAGTATCCCATGTCACGTCGCAGGGGCTGGGGAATCGTAGTTGGAGTGCTAGGACACTGAGAGATGGAAGCGTCCGACACAGCGTACGGACCATCTCCTCAGCAGTGGACATATTCTCGACCTCGACGAACAAACGAAGTTGCGCCATTGACGTTGCGGAATCTTGAAGCGAAGCGATGACCGCGGGCAAGACATTAGGTCCTATCAACGCTGGAAGACCGAAGACAGACATTGGCCGCCCCTGCGTCACGGCGATGGCGACTCCGGCCTCCTCGGTATTGATGGCAGAAAGCTGGGGTAGGAACCGGCTGGACTCGCAGGAAGCCTGCCACAAGGTGTGAAATGTACTCTCGGTGGTGCGATCGCTAACCCGGAGCTCCAGCGATAAGAGTCGCGTGGTTTGGCTCAACGCGTCCAGGAGAAGGGGGATGGTCTCTCCATTCAACGCACCACTGACCGCGAGGTGCCGGGCAGCATTGGCAGCCGTTTGCCTGGTCGTGAGTGTTGTTAGACAGCGTATGGCCCGACTGTCAGCCACCTCTTCAAATAGAGGGAATCTGAGGATGATGTCTGCATATTGAAGCCGTTCGGCTATGCCATACCATGCGCGGCGAACCAGCATCATGGACACGAGTTGGCTACGTTCATCCAAGCGGCTGAATATGTTAAACAGTATATCTTCGGGCAAGGCAGGAAGGGCTGGCTGAGAGGCGGCCATTCTGGGGTGTTCGAGATGTGGCGTCCACGGGAGAATGGGATGCGGGCCTTATATATGGCACGCGTAGCGAAGTAGCGCCTCCAAGAAGGTAGGAGCCGACAAAACGGAGTCGGGTTTGAACATGTCTGAGACAGATTTGCAGCGAAGGTAGGGCATATATGGCAAGCTCGAGACGCACTAGGAATCAGACAGTCTGACGAAGTCCGCACCTACTGCCCCGAGAAACCGGGCGATTCGGAGCGCAACCGCATCTACCTGTCAGAGTTGCACAGAACCGAGATGGGGTACTGTTATGTGGGATATGTCAGCCTTCGTAGCGTCCGCAAAACGCAAGTTATATCGTTTCACGACAGTAGCGCAGGCAGAGGGAGCGCCGCCCTCGCGAGCGGCTGTACCTACAACCAGAAAGCGGACCGTCTTTGGAAGGAACAGATGCATTCATTTCCCGTAAGTATGTACATCGCTCGCGTGGCAGCCGGCGCTTCAGCCTCTGCCACCTCCGGAGCGCGCTGCTGCTAACTGAGTCTCACACGTCCTCTCTCGCTTCCCCTCACACTCTCATCCACTCTTGGCGTTGGCGCACGACAAATTTCCATCTGAAAGATTTACGCTCGTTGCAACGTCTTGGTCTGTCCAACATGTCGCGCTCATTCACCCGCGCGTGCCTGCTGGGCGGTATCCTCGTCTCGCTCTTGCCCACGACGCATGCGTTCTATCTCCCCGGAGCCGCACCTCATGACTACGCTGAGGGAGAGGTCGTGGACCTGTATGTAAATGCCTTGACACCCATGCTGGCGGGTCATGATAATGCGAAACTCGTATGTCGGACTGCTCCTTCCTGTCATGCGTCCGTGCCTTACTCGTCTGTGTCTGGGAGCATAGAAGTCGTTGATCAACTGTAAGTTAAAGGGACACTATCTCTCCATCTGCTGAACACGCTTCCGTATTCAGACGATTACTATGACCCACGGTTCCACTTTTGCGAGCCAGAAGGGGGCCCGCATAAGGAGCCGGAGTCACTGGGCTCGATCTTGTTTGGCGACAGAATTTTTAACTCTCCATATGACGTGAGTTCTATGAACGCGCCGGTGTACGCATTTGTAATTTGTAGCAGATCCGTATGCTCGAAGGCAACGGCACATGCAAAGTCCTGTGTAGGAACACAATAAGTGGGGAGGATGCAAAGTTCATAAACGACCGAATTA
Organism: Daedalea quercina L-15889; assembly: GCA_001632345.1. Classification (NCBI taxonomy): domain Eukaryota; kingdom Fungi; phylum Basidiomycota; class Agaricomycetes; order Polyporales; family Fomitopsidaceae; genus Fomitopsis; species Fomitopsis quercina. The sequence goes on along the minus strand of KV429042.1, from coordinate 132,506 downwards.
AAGAAGATTACGCGCTCAACTGGCTAATTGATGGACTGCCCGCTGCTGAGGCGAAGGTGGATTTGAAGACTGGAGATCTATTCTACGACATGGGCTTCAACTTGGGTGATGACGAAGGTGAACGGGCAGAGACACCGGCATTGAACAACCACTACGAGATAGTATTTAGGTATGCGACGTGTTGTTTACCCACATACCATTTACTGACTACACATGTTCCAGGTACCATACTCCGAAACCCGGCATCCACCGCATAGTGGGCGTTCTCGTGTGGCCCGCGAGGTAGGCAAATCCAGCAAAGATACTGCTGTCTCTCTGAAATTTGCTGTTCAGTATTGGCGGTTCTCAAGATACCCTAGGCGACTGTACACCAAATCAGAATACGCCACTCATCTTACGAGAGACCGGAGAGAATGCAGTGCAGTATACGTACCGCATAACCTGGAAGGCAGGGCTCGCTATCTCCACCAGATTTGAACGCCTCGTTGAAGTTTTCACAGGAATCAGACACTCCCTGGGCGACTCGATGGGACAACTATCTCCACATTTTTGATCCAGTAAGCGCTCATCCTTTCATAGTAGTCTGCTGCTCATTACGGGGCGCGGTAGCGTATTCATTGGTTCAGCTTGATCAATTCCATCGTAATCGTCGTGTTCCTTTGCTTGATGGTCGGAATGATTCTGTACAGGACGGTGTCCCGCGACGTCAGTACCCGCATGCTTTCATTCTTACCTATCTGAGAAACAGCCTAGATCTCCCGGTACAATGCGATCGATCTGAGCGTAAGTTCTATCCCGTCTACATCTCCTCATTGCTAAAACGACGTATGATTACTAGGAAGATGTACAGGAAGATTGGGGATGGAAGCTGGTGCACGGCGAGGTGTTCCGACGACCTCGCAATCCAATGATACTGTCCGTTCTGGTCGGAAATGGTGCACAACTTTGCGCCATGGTCGGAGTTACGCTTGGTTGGTTGCTCTCGTGAGGACGTATTCATGAAGCCTAATCCTGTCACAGTTTTCGCTCTCTTGGGCTTTCTATCACCATCCAATCGTGGTTCCCTCGCCACCGTCATGATGGTCTGTTGGACTTTGTTTGGCGGGTGAGTACTCCAACTGTTAAGAGTCATACACTTTACTTAGTGAAGCGATCTTACGCACAGCGTCGGAGGGTACATCTCCAGCAGGGTGTACACTTCTTTGGGAGGAGAGAACAGGAGCAAGAATTCGTTCTTGACAGCCACAGTCCTTCCGGCGTGAGTTTTTAGCGATCCTTCTAAGTGCGAAGTTCGTCCTTAATTGCATCGCAGCGTGGTTTTCGCAATCGTTTTTCTCCTCAATTTATTCCTCATTTCCGCTGGCTCTTCTGGCGCTGTTCCATTCGGTAGGAGTTGTTGAGATACCATACTACGTCAGGGGTTATCTGTGACACTCCGTTACAGGTACAATGCTGCTTATTGTCGTGTTGTGGTTCGGAATTTCTGCGCCACTGTCATTGATTGGCTCTTATCTAGGGGCGAGACATGGAGTACGTATCTTTTCCTTGGCACCCATCCGGCACTCACGGAGACTTCGCAGGCCATCCGTCATCCTGTTCGAGTCAACCAGATCCCACGTCAAATACCTCAAATACCAAGGTACCTGCAACCCTGGGTAATACTGTTTGCTATGTCAGAAATCGGTGGCGATGTTGATAGGTTGATGTGCACAGGCGGCTACGTTGTTGGCTGGCATCCTTCCCTTTGGTCAGTGAGAGCTATCATCACTCGATGAATCACCCCTGATTTTCCTGGTTTACAGGGGCTGCCTTTGTTGAGCTGTACTTTGTGATGTCGAGCTTATTCGCATCACGGGCCTATTACGCCTTCGGCTTCCTCGCTCTTACTGCTGGAGTTGTGGCGCTGACCACGGCGACTGTCACCATTCTCTTCACGTACTTTCTCCTCTGTGCTGAAGAGTACAGGTGCGTACAGAATGATCTGATGGTATTTGCCTGACACTGAATTCCTCAGATGGCACTGGCGTGCGTTCCTCACAGGAGGCGGCAGCGCCTTCTGGCTCCTGGCATACGGCGTCTTCTATTGGGCATCTCGTTTGTCCTTGGACTCCTTCTCGAGCGTCATGCTGTACATGGGCTATCTTCTCCTATTGGCACTACTCGACTTCCTCGTCACAGGTATGCATGCAAGCATCGGTGGTGCTGCGAGTGTTGACCACTCCCCTGCACAGGAACAATCGGGTTCCTGGCAACATATTGGGCTGTTCGGAGGCTGTACAGTGCGATCCGGATAGACTGATACGGGCACACGTCAAAGGGGCCGGACGTGACTTGGTCGAGGGCGTAATTATCATTATGGATCAACTAGTACTTTTCCTCGTCCGGTATTCCCTATATTGTAAGCTAGTGCCGTTGCAATGCAATCACTGCTTGCTTCTGCCTGCCTGCCCGCAAAACGATCAACCGGTTATCGATCAAGTCTGCGATGGTTAACTTGAGTTGCGCATCGGTCACCGGTCGGTTGTTGACATAGAGGCCTTTCGCGGCAACGAGCTGACGTGCAGCGCCTTCATACACATTAGGTCAGCATGCAAACACCGCGATGGTTCCCGTGTCAATGTACCATTCGAAGTAGCAATGCCGCAGCGGACAGCCAGTTTCGGCACCGGTGTACCAAAAACCTCGGTTTCATCGAGAGTGTGCAAAACAGGGAGCCCATCGAGAGCCTCCACCACGTCGGAAGCTTTGACTGACGCAAAGTCGCCACCGTATAGCACCGCCGTCGCAGCGTGTGCCTTACGAACGCCGTCTTCTACGGACGAAGTGAGCATAGTGCCCAAGCACCGACGTCAAACGGATCCAGACGTACTACCATGTATCAGCTCAGTCACTTCTTCCGCCAAAAGACGTTGGGCCGTCCTCGTCTCTGGTGCAGCCTGGTCGGAGTCACTACCAAATGCCATGTCCTAAGCGAAACACTTACTCGGTGTGTTTCCATGACTTCATCGATCTCGGTGACAGGTAGGAGAGTGAACGTCTTCAGATACCGCCCGACATCAGCATCTGCTGTCCTGAGGAAGAACTGAAGGAATCTTCAGTCATATTTACGAGTTTCATGCGAAGGCATGTATCGAGGTACCTGGTAGAAGTCCAAGACGTTCGTGACGGTCTCGTCAAGGGACACTGCGTTCCCGGCGCTCTTGCCGAACTTCTCTCCGGTCGACGTAGTGAGCAACGGTGTCACAATCCCGAAGCCTGCATCCGGTTGCCCATCGGGGTTGCTGGCTGCATTGACGTGGTGGATCAGTTCGATGCCCGCGACAATGTTCCCCCATTGGTCCGAGCCACCAAGTTGTATGTTACAACCCACGTCCTTGTGCAGTCGCAAGAAGTCGTAAGACTGTAGGAGCTGATACGTGAACTCTGTGAAGGAGATGCCCTGCTGAGACGAGAGACGAGCTTTGACGCTGTCTATGACATGAGCGAGCTGAGAATTAACGATAAGCGTAAGTACCTCTCTCGTGCTACCATATTGTTCACCCTGTGATGTATGCCGACCATACGAAGGAACTCCAGGAGGCCCATACCCTTGAACCAATCCAAATTGTTGCGGACATCGGGCGCCGAGATGTCTGTCTTCGAGGACGGCAATCTATTCCGAGCATATTCCAACGCCCCAGCAAAGAAACGTTGGATAGCCTGGCTCAGCGCTCGGACATTATCTTCGACGACGGTCGCTGCAGCGAGTGGTCGTTCCGTGGAGCGACCCGAAGGATCACCAATAAGACCAGTAGCACCACCTATCTGGCAAGCGTCAACAATCCTCACTACCAGGCGAAACACCACGCGTACCAGCGAAATGACCTTGTGCCCACGAAGCTGGAAGTGCAGCAAACACAATAATGGCAAGAGGTGGCCGACGTGGAGATACTTGGCGGTCGGGTCAACACCAGAGTATACGACTTGCGGCTGTCGTTTCAACTCCTTCTGAAGCTGCTCCGGTCTAAAACATCTAAGTCTGCTTGCAGGTATTGACGACGCAATCTCGTACCTTGTGATATCTGCTACGAGTTCCCTCGCCTTGAGGTCTTCCAACAGATCAACTTTCAAGTGAAACGGGCGGGACGGAGCAGTACATGCTCGACGAAGTTTCAACACTTGCAGGCGCCTGAGAACATGGCAGCGATGCTGCATACCTCGCACAAGTCTCAAGCACGGCGTAGGGATTGACCGTGTCACTGGCCTTGAACGGAGTTGCGCTGGCTCGGGGTTGTGTCGGGCACCGTCCCAGAAAGGTGGGGATAGATCCGATCGGGAAGCTATTAGCCTCGATGTACTCCGAGTCCTTCATGTTATTGAACACCGAGCTTCCAATCACCACTTCACCCCAATCTCGTACCTCCCTGTTCATCGTCTTGTGTATTGATTCTTGCTCTAAAATTCTGTAACTTTCGCACATCAAAATTGGGATTTCTTGACCGCATATATACTAGCGATATGGCGGCTGCTATGGAGTTCGAGGTGTTGGCAAAATGTCCGATCACGCGAGCCAGAGTATCAAGAATGAAGCTTCCACGTAAGTGTATGTTTAGATCTCCAGCTGAACAGTTGCGTTTACATGTGCAGATGGCGTGACGATGCTACCAACTTTCATGCCCGTCGCGACTCAGGCCGCTATCAAGGGTTTGACGGCACAGCAGGTTGAGGCACTCGGCATAACCCTGATCCTCAACAACACATATCATCTCAACCTACGGCCTGGGACCAGGACACTGAAGGATGTTGGTGGAGCGCACAGGTTCCAAGGCTGGAGATATAACCTCCTGACGGTACGGCATACATAATATATATGGCCGTGTCCGGGTTAACCTATCATGCATGCAGGACAGTGGTGGATTCCAACTGGTCTCTCTTAACAAGTTCACGCAAATTACCGAGGAAGGCGCGCTATTTGCAAGCCCGTTTACAGGGGAGCCTACCATGCTTACTGTGCGTGATTACTCGCGTTTGCAGCATACTACACAAGCCGATGTATAATAGCCAGAGGAGAGCATATCGATTCAACATGCCATCGGCTCTGACATTATGATGCAATTAGATGATGTGGGTAAGCCTCTCAAAGCGCAAATGTGAGAGTTCACGCTAACATTCGTACAGTACACACGCTCACAGTCGGGCCACGTGTGGGCGAAGCGATGTGGAGGACGATACGATGGCTTGACCGTTGTATCGAGTTCCACGAAAAGTCGGGGAGGAAGACCAATCAAAACCTATTCGCAATAGTGCAGGGTGGCATTGACCCCGAGCTGCGCGATCAGTGCCTTGACGAGATGATAAAAAGAAAGGATCACGTTGCCGGCTATGCTATAGGGGGACTCAGCGGAGGAGAGGAGAAAGGCCAGCGAGAATCAACTCCTTGATTATCTATGGCTGACGAAGAGAGAATAGATGTATTCTGGAAAATGTATGGTACCTCTTCATTGCACATCATGTGGAGTTAACAGTTGAAGCAGAATCAAACAATGCGCAGACAAGCTACCTGAAGATCGTTGGTGCTGAAATCGTGAACAGCTGCTATAGACGCTCACTACTGTCTCAGGACCACGATATTCTATGGGTATTGGTTTCGCTGAAGGTGCCTTAACCCATCGTTCACTGACCGGGTCAACATGAGTGACCTAACGTTCTAGATCTTCTCGTATGCGTCGCACTCGGAGTCGACATGGTGAGTCCTTCTATCATGTACTTGACGTTCCATAGTTGGCGATCAATTATGACGATTAGGCAGATTGCGTGTTTCCGACAAGGACAGCTCGTTTCGGGGTAGCTTTAACGTTTAATGGACCTCTCAATATCAGTGAGGGACACAAGCTTCGCGCCCATGCATCCAACTCATCGTTGGCTCATCCAGAACTGAAGAAGCACGCCGCCGATCTGCGAGCCATTGACGATACATGTCCATGTCCGACCTGCTCGAGCGGGATGTCTCGAGCTATGCTGCATCACATCGTCACGTTGGAAACGGCGGGCGCGCATGGTGAGCTTCATTGCCCGTTCCCCGCTACGTTCACTATACTGCCTGCCTGAACAGCCCTCACGCAACATAACATCGTATTCCAAGCACGAGTAATGGGCAGTGCGCGGGACGCAATCATGACCGGTACCTTCCCGGCATACCTTAAGACTTTCTTCGCCACTTACTTTGGTGATGCTGGGTATCCTGAATGGTGCGTGAACGCTCTGCGGAGCGTCGGCGTAGACCTGCTGGAAGATAGGCCAGAGACAGAGGTCATACCAGGTGACGGAGCAAAATGGGAATATTCCGATACAGCATGAACCAGTAGCTTGACGCAATCGGCAGGTATCTACCACAACTATGTGCACACCGTTTTCATCGTCTGCCCTTCCTCTTACTTGGGCGAGCATTTTTCGCTTTTCGATTCTCCGAGATCTGGCGGGTTTTCCGTATCTGATCCACGGTCTTGAGCTCGCTCCTGACTTTGCCGACGGTCTTGCCACCATTGCGTTTGCCGAGTGCCTTCCCTTTTTTCCCAGGCCTTGGTGACGGTCGGGCATCATCATCAGCCCCGGAGTTCTGCTCTTGTTTCTTCCTCTGCCTGGCCTTCCTCTCGTAGTCCTTGCTGAGTCTGTCTAACGGCTTGGACGCGGCGGTTTGGTGGTGCTTGAACTTCCTGCCCCCGACCGAGGAGTTACCTCGTCGAGGACCGTCCATCTCGGCCTCACCGACCTTCGGTAGGTACAAGCGGCTCTTCGCTTTCCACTCGTCGAATCGTCCACTACGGTAGGTAGCAGGAAGCTTGACGCCGCTTTCTGTGCGGACGAGCTTGACATTATCGGCGCCCTCTCCAGCACCCTTGATGAACCGTTTCTTCTTCTTGTCCCAATGCATCTCGCGGCGCTTACGCTCTCGGGTGCCTTCATCTCCGGCGAGGTCGAAGGCAACATTTTGAGCTTGTTCCGCGAATGTGGCGCCGTCGCGAAGCGAATATCTGCGGAGAAAAATAAGCTACTAGCTCGACTGTCGAGAAGTCGCTATGCGTACCCCTTTTCTGTATGAGCGTCCTTCTGGTAATGAGACATGTAGAACTCGGAATCGCGGAAGTCGTTCTTGCTATCGCCCTTCTTATGGTAGGAGTCGAATACGGCCTGTCACCATGGTTGAGCACAGTGGACGGCGTAGCATGTAGAGCTGGACGCACCGCAATCTCTTCCTCGTCTGCCATTTCCAGAACTTCTCGAGTCTCAGACGCGGATACAGCCTCGTCATCATCATCCTCCCGAAGCGTCGCAGGGGCCGACGTAGATGCCAAAGACGCCCGTTGAGCAGCTTTGCTGAGTGCCTTCCTTCTCTGCTTCATTAGAGCCGCCGTTTCCGTATTGCCCCTTGCGCCGATCTCGAGCACCGTTTCAGCGGGACGGAATGAGTTGACGGCCTTGAGCAACGCGGCCCTTTGGGCCTCTTCTTCTAGTCTCGAAGTCATGATCCCACCTTTCTCGTTCCGAAGCAAGACGGGATGAATTCCAGAGTCGGTGGTGGCGAAACCCCATTTCCCTTCCTTCGTCATGTCTTTGGCACGCTTGTAACTCGCCTGGCTGGCTTTGCCCTTGCTGCGCTCGTACATACCGTGTCCCTTTCGCATGACATCGCGCAAGGTACCGAGGTTGTGGTTCTCGTGGTCAAGTTTCTTAACGTACTCGACCTCCTGATCCAACGTGTCACGTTCGAATGGGCCGAGGATGAGCGACTCGGTGAAGACTTGTTCCCCCGAGCCAGTTATCTCACTTTGTATGGCTCGACCCAGAAAGAGTTGCAAGTCGAGCAGGTATGGGAGTTCGGTGTTGGTGACGAAAGACCAAGCCCAGCCTTGACGCCCTGCACGGGCGGTACGTCCGACACGGTGGACGAAGACGCGAGCACCTTGTGGAAAGTCGTAGTTCACGACGTTCTCAAGGACAGGAATGTCGATACCGCGAGCCGCGACATCAGTTACGACGAGAATGTTGGTATGACCGCGACGGAACTGCTCCATCTGCTGTGTCCGCGCAGTTTGGTCCAGGGAACCGTAGGTGTGCGAAACCGCATAGCCGGCACTGGTGAGCAAAGCAGTAAGATACTCGACGTGATGCTTCGTCGCAGCGAACACTAGCGTCTGGTGAGGCGCTGTGACCTGTTCACGGTGCTTCGCCTTCGCCTTTCCTTTCTTGTCGACAGGCGGATCGGTGCCGTCCATATGCGAGTTCGAAGAGCCCAAAGGCACACCGATCACATCACGAAGGAGGACCAATAGACAGGCATCCTTCTCCGCCTGCTTGACGGAGAAGAACGCCATTTTGAGGTCAGGGCTAATCTTGGACTCCGCATCTAGCCGGACGAGCTTCGGGTTCTGAAGGCCCGCTTTAGCGAACTCGACCAGACTTTTGGGCAGAGTAGCAGAGAAGAGAAGCGTCTGTCGGGTCGGAGGAAGGCGATGAAGGATCTCGGTCAGGGCAGTCTCAAAGCCCATCTCGAACAGTCGATCTGCTTCATCAAAGACGACATATTGAACGGATTTGAGGTCCAGGTTCATCTCGACTATGAGATGCAGGAGTCGACCGGGTGTGGCAATGATGCTGAAAACCAATGAGCGGGTTGGTATTCCAAAAGGCCGATGAATACACTGACATGTCAGGATTTTGCGTGATCATCTCGAACTGCTCATCCATGCCCTCGCCTCCCACGATGAGACTCCATCGGAGACTCTGCCCTTTCTTTCCGTCGTCGTCAGTCTTTGAATCTCCTGCGTGTCCTCCTTCTCCTGCATGCCAACCCCTTGCAAGCTCCTTTCCTACTTTGAGGATCTGGAGCGCGAGCTCACGAGATGGGAGTAAGATCAGAGCGCGAGCCCCAAACGTCGGTGAATGACGGCCGCCTAGCCGCTGAATGAGTGGAACCATGTACGCGAGAGACTTTCCGGAGCCCGTCCGTGCCATCCCAACGAGGTCTCTGGGAGGGCTGGCGAGCAGGGCAGGGATAGAGAGGCGTTGGATAGGTGTGGGTATCCGGAAGCCTTGTAATGTCAAGGAACGCAATAGCCAAGGATGCAAGCCTCAAGTCGACGCGTTAGCCATTAGATACCAGCGATGTGACCAGGACACACCCATGCTCTGGAAGCTACCACCACCTACTTCCCCCTTCGTCATCTTGGCTTTCCCCTTCGTCTTCTTCAGGACATCCGTCCCTCCTTTGACATCACGCTTGCTGATTGACTCTCGTATAAGCTCCTGAAGCTCCTCATCTCCCTCTTCGTCATCTTTCGAAGCTGTGATGCTGTCTTCGTGACGTCGTGCCTTAGTGGGCTTCCGACTCACAAGAGCAGAGGAAATGTCTACTTCCTCTTCGGAGTACTGTCCAAACTCATCCATTGAGGACAGTATTTCATCCTCCGATCCGGAGGAGCGTTTGCGCTTTGCAGAAACCATAAGAACTGAGTAACGTCTAGATATCTCGGTAGCTCCAGCGAACAAGTGTGGGTTGCAATAGCAGCTGAAGACTTGGAGTCGGGAGAGGCAATGAGAATGAGCGCTTGTGCTTTGCGAACGCGATCCAAAATTTGGATAACGTAAGCTTGATCGTCCTCATATGATTGGCCCAGTAATCTTAATTAGACGCCCTTCTTACCCACTTCATTCTGTGATCATGAGGTTGCACAATGTCTAATATATTGTCTGATATGCGTCGTTATTGCGCATGGAAAGTATATGGCAGCTACGTGCGATGAGATCAACGGCGAGTAAGTCTGACTTGACGCCACAAAGTTCCATGCTACATCGGAATCTGGTCTAACTCCTCTAGTTTCCAGTACTTTTTCATATTCTCCGCCCCCAGGTCCTGAACCTGCACACAACACGGTGGTTAATTATGAGCAATCAAATCTATTGTATCCATGAATTTACCTCTTGATCAAGGTGCTCGAAGAGAACCTCCCTCCAGCTGTCCAGACAACCCTTCATCTCCGCAGGACTGTACGTCTTCGTATCCTTACTCCATTTGCTGATGAGTACGTCGAGCTTCTCCAGTCCTGAAAGGACATCGATGTAATGCATACAGGAGCGAGCTTACATAGGTCACGCACCTTCGTGGATAGCATGATGAGCTTTGATATGCTTGTCGTCTTCACGGAACTCTGGCATGCGCTTTGCCAGCACCGGGAAGACATAACGTTCTTCGATAGTATGGTGTGCTGTCAGGTCTGCGAGCGTATAATGAAAACAGGCCGTGTTGCGTGCAGCGCCGTACTATCAAGGAGGTTGTACTTACGTCTTACGAGCTGACTGCAAATTCTCAGATACATGTGCAATGACATTCCCCTGCTGTTGAAGGTGCCATCCGCTAACTAGCTGCCGATTAAACGGCGAAAGATGCTGAGGAAAGCGTCGCGTACCTTGTAAATGTTGTTGACTTCACAGTGGCACACAGTCAGCGGAAGCTTAATGGGCGAAGCGTATCATGTGGTGCACTGACATTCAACCTTGAAGTGGTCGTGGAATGACTGCATATGATCCGCTATCTAATTCCGGACATGCGGCGGATTAAGTCGATAAGTCTTCGGCATGAGGATTCCTAGTACGTACACTGTTCCACTTGGCTTCTTGCATTGCTTTTGACAAGCCCCGACTCTGTCTTCCGAACATGATTGCTGCGCAGCGTACGGCCCCCGGCGGGTGGCAGGCAGCGAGCAAACTGTATTGCAGAGCCTTCTTTGGCGAAGCTTTGTGTAGACACTGCGTAAGTAGGAAACGTGTCAATGGCAGGGTTTCTGAGAGCATTTATCCCTTCATAAGAGCAAGGACAGTCAACTGGTCAGCATACTCGCGAGGCGTAATACAGGTTGACATATCGCACACTTTTGGCAATTTGAGCACACGGGGTGAGGAACCGCGCATCAGCAAGCAAGCAACTTAGCAAGCCACGTACGCGTACTTATTATGACTCTGTCGTAAGGAAGAGCATGTTTCGCACTGCCTTTGGCCTCCGTGTCGTGTTGCGATCAGTGGGAACGAAGGGTTGGTTGCCGAATTTGGCCATGGCCGAATGGTTTTTGTAGCGCACGCGAGAAGCCCGACACATCGGCATCGTCGATCTGGATCTGGCTGAATCTGTATTGACTCGTACCTACGAGCCGGTCTGTCACGGTGATTTTCTCCCCTGTCACCCTTGACGTGAAGAATCGACAGAGTGACTCTGGGACCGCAAGCATGCCAAATGGCTCAATGCAATCGTATTCAACCACAGGTCGAGACAGATCGCGGCCGTCGAGACGGAATCACTTCCAATGCCGAGGACAACTTCTTTCCTCACAGCGATAGTGTCATAAGGACACCACGCACCGGGAAGATAAACCTCCGATTGTGTCTGCTACCTGGACCAGCGGCGGCGAAGAGGAGACCCGGGTGCGTAGAAGACGGCTCCCAAAATACCACATAATGCGGCGAGAAAGCTATCTCCAGGAGAGATCTGTGATGAAGAGCACATCGTGGTGTATGAAGTAAGGGTTCACGGACTTCGCCGGCAGTGGCTGCCGTTGTGGACGGGATGGGTATTTGCCCGGAAGGTGATTCAGGCCCCTCCGTATGTCCTAGACAATTTCAGTGATGATAGAAAGCGGAGTCCTGGCCGTCCGAGTGGATATTTCAGGGTAGGCTGTAGCAGTAGGTTCGAGGTCGGGGTCGGGTACATTCATATTGAAGACGAGTCTGCATATCCCCATGCTTTGGACGGATCGATTGACATTGCAAATGACCCCTCGGCCTGACAGTGGCCTGGCATGTCGCAACAACGTGTAGCGGTTAGCGTTTGCGAGACTTCTGATAACGAATACCTGGCTGACAGGCGTGTACTTGACTGTTTTGTTCATCAGCCGGGGGGAAATCCACGCAGGCCACTGAATGGACATCATGACGACAGCGGTTTGCTGTTCATCTGAATTGAAGGTCACACCGACTTCGTGACGTGAATGAGATACGTTCGATCCCGCGCCTTCGGTGCTGCCGACCCTGTGGCTGGCAGTTGGAAATGAGTATGCGTCGTTCTCATCCCACCCATTTCTCAATCGCGTACCGTCAGCATATGACATATACAATCTAGTATGTCTCGATGAATGTACCTTGCTGGTCATTATGGTATCACAATTACTCTTCATTTTCCGAGTGCACTGATGCGGTGTGAGCCGCTGTCTTCCGCAGTTGGTGAAATATGGTTCTAATGCTGCCAAATCATCTAGTGGTCCCGCTCAAGCGATAGCAGAGTCAATAGTGAACACGCTGGCGGATGCGTCATCTGGTTGTTCCAATCAGCCACACTCACCTATGATGTGTGGCTCAGGTTCTCTAACTAGCGGCACGTTATAAGCTCCATGGGCTGTCGCTGACGCGTTGGATACGTTTTTGTCACCTGTGTGAGATGCTCATGGTCGTAAACGTACACGACAACTGCAGCACGACAGAGCTGGCCCTGCACTATGTCGATCTGAGGAGTAACGAAAACGGGTCCTCGTTGGTGACGCCGAACCATCAAAAATGATCATTGTAAGGAGCTCCCGGCGGAATGATATAGATAGAGGCGCACAGACGGAAGTATCTAGAAATCTGAGACCCGCCCCTTGAAGCTCCAATCCCCCTCGTCCCCCCATTTGCGCACAGGCTCTTGCTTCGGTCCACCCTGTTCTCCTGTCGCTGGGTTGATGTCTCCTTCGAACTCGGCTTGTACCGGTCGGCGAGCGTCCGGATGCAGGGAGAGGTCAACTTCAACGTTCACTGCAGCGTCGCCTCTGGTTGGTTGAGCTAGAGGAGCCTGTGCGGCTCGCATAAGTTCTTCAAACTCGCGTTGCTGCTCACGAGGCAAGGGTGGTGGCGATGGTCGGTCAAGAGGGCTGCGTGAAGAGTACATTCGTGCCTGGAGCATGGGATTCGGGTGGACTTGACTACATGCTCGACGCATCACAGCCACTGGCAACGAGAGTGCAACTCGTACGCTCGGCATCTAAACAGACATCGTGAGCAAGTCACGCAATTGGAGATACTCAAAGCGAGAAAAGTACCTACAGTTGCAGAATCCAGTTGTTTGTGGAAGGTTGCTCGCAAAGGTACGTCGATGCGGATATGGAAGTACGATATAGATGTCAGACGAGCTTTAGACGAGCTGCATCCGTGTGTGGGCGATCGTGCAGAGCCGTGCACGTGGTTTGGCTTGGCGATGAATCAGTCGATTGACTAAAGTTGACTAATCAACGCCGGCCGATCATGCACTGGACTTTGCCGGCGGCTGGTCCTAAAGCGGAAGAGTCCTGCCGGGGATTTGCCAGAAGGGGACCCTCAGCCACCGAAAACACTATCTGAGCTTGGTCTGAGAGTGAATCTGTGAGACGTGGTTGGACCGGGGCGACTTCGGAGGGGAGTCGGCATCAGGTGCGCGGGCTGCGGGAGGTGAAAATCGTGGGAAAGGGTGTGGGGAAGCGCGCCGGGAAAGATGCGGCGGAATGTCTGGAGAGAACAAGGATCAGACTGAGACTGGCCTCTGAGAGTCTGTCACGGTCGTTGGCTCCCTCGTACAGCTGGCTCTACATCTTGTTCGCTGTCCCCAACGTCTTGCACGTTGACTTCGTCCGTGGACCACCCGAACCCAGTTCTATGCTCAGACTCGACTCTTTCGAAAGCGAGGCCGCCGATATCCATCTCCAACCCAATTCCCAATTTGTACCTCACTATTCGACGCCAGCCACCTCTCGGACAGCTCAGACGCCATGTGCGGCGGCCGAAACGCCCTTAGGCGAACATAAGTACAAGAAGCGCAGACTTGATCGTGCCTGCGACTTTTGTCGCAAGAGGAAAACCAAATGCGATGGCCCCATTATGCCCGGCAACATCTGTACGAATTGCATACAGACGGGACGGACGTGCAGCTATGTGTAAGTTCCCATTCCCTTTCCTAACATACCTACTTCTTCGGAGCGCTGAACGGCAACTTATCGCGCGCAGAGAAACGTCCAAGCCTCGAGGGCCTCCGAAGGCGTGAGTGCTTTCGATTCTTCCTCGTGAAGGTAACCCAACATCTGTGTAGATATGTCGTGGCTTTGGAAGATCGCGTAGAGCAGATGGAAGCTTTGTTGAAACGCGTAAGTACGAATTACCCTGTTGCTTAAACATGTTACGCCCTCAATGTCCTCGAGCTCAGTCCTATGCGACTAACCATTTGTACAGCTTCGTCCTGAAGCAGACTTCACCACTGAACTTGGTCCCCCGATCATCCGTGATTCGTGGAAATCGGATTTCGTTGAACCCTCAGCCGAGGCACAGTCGAATTTTGGGCGCGTCGACAGCTTGGGAATACCCTCAAGCAGTCACAATCTTCTGCCTCTTGCTGCAGCGATACCTCGACCTGGGTCGCCATCGGCAGAGTGCAGCACACAAGCACCGGGTTTCCAACGTTCATCCCCGCCGTACCCTGGGCCCAAGCGTTTTCGTAAACCCAAGTCGCGAAAGCCATGCCCCCTCGTCGACCCACAAATGGCGTATGTCACTGATGATCCGTCATCTAACTCTTCGTTGTCCGGTTCGGAAGAGGAGGAGTCCGCGGTTGAGCTGAGTCTCGTGCAGGGCATCACTCAGTTAACACTACGTGGACTCCGACCAGCTAATGTCGCTGCAAAACAAGGCGTCGATGGGCAATGGCGATTCCATGGGAAGAGCAGTTCGTTCAAGCTCATTAGTGCTGCAAGAGAGCTCAAGCAGCGGCACATGGACGAGGTGACAGGGTCTTCCTTGCCATCATCACCTGCCCGCTCTTCCCCCGAGCAAGTCCGTCCTGGCTCTCGGAGCGGTGCCTTCGCACCCAGGCGCGAGCAATATTGGGGTTCTCTTCCAGTAAGCGTTTCTTCACCTAGTAGCGCGTTGTCGCTAAACGTAGTCATCGACAGTGGGAGATTGCCTTCGAAGGTGCAGATCACTCAGTAACGCCGCCGTTCATCATGTCGCATTTCCCTCCTCTGGATCTAGCGGAAGACCTCATTGAGCTGTATTTCGCTCGTAATGACAGCCTTTTCCCCCTTCTCCACCGCCCCACGTTTCAGAAGCAGTGGAACGCTGGCCTATACAAGAGCGACATCTGGTTTGCTTGCGTTTGCATGGCTCTATTCGCCGTAGCCAGCCGATGGAGCGACGACCCGCGAGTCCTTCCCAACAACACAGCCCCTACTGCGCCGGACGTGTCGGATAACGGGGCGTGGGCATCAGCGGGCTGGGAATACGTCGACGCAGCGTTAGGTGTGTTGATAGCATCTCTGATAGCTCCGCGTCGTCTGACAATCCGATAGATGTGCACCGGTACCGTCGCAGTCTATTCCTTCCGCCGAATCTCTTTGAGATCCAGTCATTCGTGGTAAGTACTTTGAGTCGTTGCTATCCGCTTCTCTGATGACGAAGTTTTCAATACTTCATAGTTGATGGGCATGTATTTCCGAGGAACTATTGGGCATGCCGAGTCCTGGACGATTATCAGCATTGGTATCATCAAAGCGCAAGACGTGGGCGCCCACCGGCGAAAGGTGTATGGCCGCAAGCCGACCATCGAGGAAGAGCTCTGGAAACGAACGATATGGCATCTCATTGCGATTGATCGTTTGGGAAGCCTGCTCATAGGCAGACCGTGCTGCTCGAGAGAAGAGGAGTGAGTATTTCCACCTTGACTTTAGTGAGTCGGGTGTTGATGCACGGTCGACCAAGCTTCGACTTAGATTTGCCATTGGAGGTTGACGACGAATACTGGGAGAACGATGATCCTGATCTGGCGTTCCAACAACCCGCTGACAAGCCTGCCCTCATTACAGCGTTCGTATACTGGGTTCGCTTGAGCCAAATATCGGCGTTTGTCTTGAGGACCTTGGTCAGTATACGCTGTTATATTGGTGTAAGTTGTTCTCACACCAGACTAGTATGCTATTGCCAGGTTCAAACAACCGCTGGGCCTCGTGGGACCACGTTGGAGGGAACAAGTCATCGAGCGGCTGAATACTGCATTGCTCGAGTGGATCGAAAGTTTACCTCCACACTGTAAGTATACGTGTCATTCGACTCAACACCCTAGCATTGACATCGTGCAGTGAGATGGTCGCCAGAGATGGAAGACGACATACTCGCATCCCAGTCAGCGATGCTGTATCTCACATACTACATCGTCCAGATCACCATCTACAAGCCGTTTCTCTCAGTCGCACGGCCTCACGTGTCGGTAGTAGACCTTGAATCCCAAGAAGGCAATGAAGGGTCCCTCGCGGCGCTTGCGATCTGCACGAGTGCGGCGAGGGCGGGAACACGTATCTTGGAGGTGCTACTCCTTAGAGGACTCCCGCAGCATACTGTTGTGGTTCATTTCACTTTCGTGTTTGCCGGTGTCTTGCTCGTCAATCTCTGGGCACAAATCGCAAAGGACGCTGAACAGAAGGGCCGTGGGCCTGATACGGACTTCCCCCAACCATCTCGTGTGGACGAACACACTAAGGACTTGTTCTCTTTGATGAGCATGCTCAGTAACATGCGGCCTAGATGGGAGCTCGCCCGTGAAGCATTGTCAGTGTTTCAACATCGTGATCTCATGGGGACTAGCGTTAATGAGTGATCTATCCACAGTGACCACATTCTGCAAGCCTTGCCGCCTTCGGTGCTCCCTACAGCTTTGGCGCGATTCGAGCCCACTTCGGAAGAGAACCAGGCTGCGGAGGAGCCTGCCGTCGTGTATAACGATGATAACGTTGCTGATCACCCACCTTATCGATTCTTTTACCCTTCTTCCGGCCCTTCGTCTTACTCGTATCCCGGACGGTCGCAAGATACCTCCTTTGCACCACAACCGGATCCTGCATTCATGTCGAGTACTCAGCATGTGCATCATGGGGACCCGCCGGGTCACCGTCCCGAAGTCTGGCCCATGGCTTCATTCGCGATGACAGCATTTGGAGATGGAGACTCCGTGCCCTCGTCGTCTGTAGGGACGGATCTACATCATCATCGGATCCCAATGTCGCATGATCGCCAACGGTACGGGGGTCATGGTCTGCCCATGCAGGAGATCCCGTACCATCGACCTTCCGAACGCGGTGTTCATGCGTCGGCTATACGTGGAGGAGGCGCGGAAACTTCTTCCCATCTACCCCACATCATGGGCAGTGCCGAGGCCGGTTATAGAGAACTGCCGTACGTCAAAATCGAGCACAACGACGACACTGCGACGTCGCAAACGTTGTGGCCTGAGACCTCCCACTACCCCGCGTCGCAGTCGATCCGGCGATACTCAGGCAGCCTTGGCGGAGGTTATCAACATCAACAACATACATCAGAGGATCATGGACAATGGCGGCATTGGGAGGACAGGTGTGTGAGCTGTTATCTGGATGCCAAATTAAGGCTGATTAACTGGCAGTAGGGGCTCACATTGGTAGTCACAACCATCCACCTGCTCGACGGGCAAATGCCGCCGTGGCCCAGAAGCCCAGCGTTGAGCATGAGTACTACTTGTTTTCGACCGGCTTAACCGGGGATGGCATGTCCATCCCTCGTAGTCCGTGGACATGATATTGGATTAAGTATGCTAATGCTGTGTCGCTCGACGTATTCTGCTAATATACTATACCTCTGTTGTATCTAACTACGGCCGCCGGTGTACTGATAGTGTTCATCTGCATACTCTGTAATTGTTTCGTGACCGCGGTGTCACCTCATGCCAATGTTTCTTGCTCCATTAGCCACGGAGCGCGCGAAGAAGAAGTGGCGGTGGGTATAGTCAGTCTCTTACTTCATTCATTGTCGGTGACGCCAACAGCAAGCGCATGATTCCTCAGCAGCTTCTTTTGCCAGCGCCATGTCCATGCAGTCCGCAGCCACTGAGGGCTGGTTCCGACAAGCGCACCAGAAGACGAGATGGGCCGGTGATCGTTCGACTCCGTTTCCGCACGGGTGGTTAAGGGTCCAGCGGCTTTATTGCAGGCGGCTACCTCAGTCTCGACGCGCTCACTGGTCAGATTGCTATGAACGGTCCAGACTGGGTACCGTTAGCCCGATACGATGTCATGATATCGGCAGAACAAGAGAACCTTGAGAATCGCCTTTGTGGCGCATACCACATAAAGCAACGCAGACAGCCCCAGTCCAAGGGACCATGCTCCATAGGCACGGTACCTAAGACGGAGCCCTCTGATAGGCCGTTGTAGGTACGTCTTGTCCGCCATGATGCGCAATCAGCCACTAATTTGTCGGAGAGTTGGAAAAATGGGATTATGACTCGGAGAACGAACATCGCATGCTGCTGGTGGCTAGTAGTAAAGTTGGGTATTTCGTATACGAAGGCTCGTTCCCCACATGGCAAATACAGCCCGCCCGCGCCAGTAGGACGAGCCGATACATGGAAGAGCATCAGCACCCATGATCGTCGTTGATCGAAAGGCAATAGCGCCTTGTGGTTTAGTCTAAGCAAGTCGGAGAGCCTGAAAGCCTTTAGGTCGCCAAAACAATGCAGGGCGCGGGTCTGTCAAGGACTGGGGTGCATTGCGAGCCCTCTAGACTGTAGTGTGAGTCAAGCGCCGGCATTGTAGGAAAGATCAAATTCTGTGGTTCAGTCAGGGTTCCATTGCGCCATCAGCTCCTGCAAAGCATGAAGCCGCGGGAAGTGGAGTCATCCCCCGACCAACGTGTCGGTACCTCGGACAGCCAGCCGTGGCTGAAAGATACTACTTGTGCTCTGTTGAGGATTGACGGCACCAGTACCTATGCTAAACTCAATATAGCTATAATGAGCGCGAGTACCAGGAATGAACGATGTTGGCTATAGTAATGCACACCGTCGCAGGCCGGAGTAGCGCTTCGCTTGCCAAGAAAATCTCCCCTACTCCGGGAATCTGCAGGAAGGTGTACCATGCCATGGCCCCCAACCGAATAAAATCTTATAATTGCGAAGCCGACCGTCGCTTCGAGAGCTTAGCTTCGAGCTTCTCAAGTTTTGCATGTGCTACTACACTCAGACTGTCACTCAAGGTTCTTCGTGTTTATGACCACAGGCAGGCGTGAAGTTGCTTGGTCGAGCCGCGTACCCTATTCGACTAAAAGGACAAGATACTCAGAGGGTGATGGCTGGATAGATGATCAGGAGGGGCGGCAATATGGACGCCTATGGGTGCATCGGCTGTCCATAATTGGAAACACCGAGTGATGCGGGCGTTCTCGATCTGAACTATGTAAGTACGATCCACTAGCCTCCGCGCACATCTCAGCCTCTACCACACTGAGTGTCGCATGCGGCATGGCATCCTGCCAAGGCTAGGCCGCCTGATACTCATACTCAGTACAGCTAGCGAGAGAAGGTCACGTGCCCAAGCTTCCGTGAGGACCGTAGCGCTGAATACCACTCAGAGTCACGGGCCTGAGATGGTATTGACGAGGCTTTTCAATTGTCTTCGTGCCTTGGTGTTGTCAGTCATCAAGTTGGACAGTGCCATCACTCTGACCAGCCGACCAGCTCCAACCTAACGCAAGCGGAAGACATGGGAATTTGCGCGCAAATTAGCGACCAGGTTGAGCGACGCCACGACGCTCGGGCACCGCGTGCTGTCCCCAGTTGGTCAGTACCTTTGCCAATTGAGGGCACAGTAGTACTCATGCAATGCCCCCGGTCACCGCTGTATTTGTCGCAGACGTGTCACGTCAACTCTCCCAATCTGTGACAAAGGGCAGCCGCGCATTTGGCAATGGTTCTCCCTCAAGCTTGCACGCGCCCTATGCATGTGTTAGCAGCCCGGACGAAGCTTCGCACTCAACATGGCTTGGCACGCTGTGGCGCTGGAGAGCGGTTCTTTCGTGGAGACTCCGATGGTAGACACACATACGGTATGGCCTGCCAGGTGTGTTCCGGAATGCCTTCTGTCGTGCATTGTCTTCCAGGGATGCCCCCGGTGGCACACCCAGGCTGCGAACGACAGGACGTGCTTTCCGTAATGCATGGTCTCACATGCGGTCCAAGTCATAAGCTACAAAATGATTGAGTTCAAACGCTACCTTCGCCCATCGCATGTCTCTCCGGTGATCGCAACCTCTATCGTTCTGCCTTGAAGCTAACCCTGGTATTCGCAGCCCATACGCCACTGTTGTTGCCCCACGGTGCTCGCAAATATGCATAGGACCTGGCTGAAAGCGTTTTGCCAGCGGACCCATAGTACCGGCATGCTCGCCAGAATAGCCATCAAATACATGGATGACAATGGAGTAAATCATCCAAAAGACCGGGTGGGGCTTCATAGCTCTCAGCGTTCAGCTGGCGGGATCACCATCGAGGTTGGGCTAGGGTCGTCAGTGTTGGAACGACCGTCGCGCTAAGGCCATGTGCATGAAAGTGTGACGGTATGACACTTGTTCGTCCCTTTTGCACTCTGCTGCTCACCCGCAAAGGAAATCGGAAAAACTGAGCAGGGGCCCATTCGTCATTCGTCGTCAAGGGATTGGTGGGATCGAATCGGTACTCGTCACTGGGTACTGGCGAGGGCACCCCGAATGTCACCGCTGAGCTGCCATGTCAAGCGTCTGGTAGTTGACAGCAAGCCGGTACGCTTCGTTCTCTATAGCAGGCCGCGGCGTGCCGGCGAACCACTCCCAGAACAGAATGATATTCTCAAGATCATATTCCTACTAGTCCTTGCTGCGATGCTCATGCAATCAATGGTCTAGCAGCTATGATACGACTTTTCGATATGATCCCAGGCATTCTGCAATGGGTAGCATACGGCTTACAACGGGAATCCAATGCCACGGCGAGCGAGTCATAGAGTATATACGACGTGAATTCAGAGCAAAATTGGAACTGCGATCATTTAGCAGCAGCGGCAGCGGCTGCTAATCTCTTTGTGACGATTTCTTCGGCTCCTTCCCATATGCCTGGACCGCCTCTAACCGCCGCCTCCCACTGACGGACCACGGAAGTAGGTGCACATTCGGCGGCAATCCGTAACGAAGGTCCGCCAGTCTGTATGGCAGCCGCATTGATAGCGTCAACAGCTCCGCGCGCTGTGGAACTGGCGACCAGCCCTCCTATCACCTGGACGAGGATCAGCTCGAGTCGGGGAGCCTTCGTGTCTTCCGACGTAGTCTCGCGCAGAGCCAGCAACTGCTGCAAGGCCGCGAAAACCTCGTTTGGGGGAGTACACGGGGAGTGGCGGTAGATGATCGCGAGGTGGGTGAGCGATGATAGCTCGGCGAACCGCTCCCAGCCAGGCTCGGATGGGTTCCCGGCCCCCGAGGGGAACGGGAACGGGTCCCCGGTGTTGAAAGACGTTACGTGGATACGCAGATGCGTGACGGACGGTGCGATGACAGTAGTATCCCAACCGTCACGACAGGACAGCCCAAGGAGGTGTTGTTCGCGCGAGCCCCGCAAAGCTTGCAGGGCACCGCAGCCCTGGACCTGCTTGTATCCTGGAAGGTTAAATCCGCATGCGAGGCTATCGACGCCTCGACACGCGTGCAGAACGCGGTCGATACTCTGGACCGGTCCAACTGCGAATATGCCAAGATGCTTGACACGGGTGCGCACGAACTCTGCCGGTTTGGTGGAGATGGCGGCCAGGAATGAGCGCAGGCTGCGTGACGAGGACAGGACTACCGTATGGTAGAGGAAGTGTTCCGTCCAGTGGCGTATCGCGGACGAGACGAGCGATAATGTACGTGCCGTCGCAGGGTCGGAGGCAGCTGCATGCTCGAAGATGTCTCGGAGCAGCTCTGCGGGGAGGTTGGAGAATACGAGGTGCTCGGTGGCAGACGACATAGCAAGCTGCAACTGAGTACTCGAGAGGGGGATTTTATCGGATGCCGTGCGCGGTACAGGGTTGCAGACACGTTCGCGTAGGCCGAGTAGCAAGGCAAGTAGCACGGCAGCTATGTGTTGCTCGTCGAGACTATACAGAGCGTACCTCGCGCCCTACTCTCCTTTATATACACAGCATGGCTCGGATCCACCGACTTCGGGTAACACAGAATGCCACAGATTGCACTTTTGGGGGGCCTTCGTCGCTGGGAGCGAACGCCCTATCAGAGCGAAATCTTCACCCCAACTTGGTGGCGCGCGGTACATTGAGGCACAGACGAGGCGAACAGAATTGCAAGGGAGCATTTGGGAGGGTGGGAGCAGCAGAGATGAAGGTGGGATGACCGACGATGCTCAGCGACGGGCGAGGAGGGCGAGGAGACCTGCTCGTCATGGCAAACGGCGACGGGAATGGCCTGGAAAGCGCAAGATGGTCTTGCCTTTTTGGGCCACTCACGCTCAATCTCTGCCACTGCAGCCAAACTTGGATAATCTCCGTGCGGCTCTTCCGTATGGGGCCCTGACGAAGACGCCCCGAACGCGGACAAACTGACTTTCCGAGCGCGTCTCTTCGGCTCGCTGTCGCTAAGATGCAACATTGAACCAGCCGTTATAGTACTTATGTATTGAACTGCCTATCCTTACCTACCGAGCGTATTACGCACAACACACCGTGATCTATGAATCGGAAGAGTTACTGTTATGCCAATAATATTAGACAAGACAGCCTCCTGCAGCCTCTCCCACTAAGTCGCCGTCGTCGGATCCGTCGCAGCAGGCACCGACGTCGGCGCCCCGTTCCCGACAGCGGTGCTATTCGGCGTCGCGCCATCCACGGTCACGCCTCTCGAGGTCAGCGTATTCAGAATCAGAGCGAGACCGTTCATCTGCGCTGGCTGCAACGACGCGACATTGATGTCTATCTGCACCGTTGTTGCAGTCTGGGACTTGAGAACAGCAGCAGGCCGTGGTTGACCCGCAGGCGGCAAGGAGGTCACGGGAACGGGATCTAGTCCGATAGCTTTGAGGGCAGGAAGGTGTGTGACCGGGAGTTGAACTGGGATTGCGGAGATCGTCCCGGCCGCACCGCCCGCGCGAGGCCTATAGTAGGCTGGAGGCGCAGATGCGCCTGTCGCGGATGTTGGAGTCGAGGATACAGGTGATGTGTGTGGATTCGTAGGGGTAGAAGGGGCCGATGCGGTAGAGATTGACGTAGTGGTAGGTGTAGCAGGTGGATACCCCGACCCGTACAGCGCTCCGGTCCTCTGAGCGCCAGAGTGATTAGGCGCGGCAGAATAGACAGTCGTCTGAAACGCAGGGCTAAGCGTGTATTGTGCAGTGCCGTACGGCGTCGCGTAGGGATATGCATATCCTCGATATTGTGAAGTATAGGCTGAGGGCGTTGAAGCGGTGCCCTGATAGTAGGTAGTTGATCGAGGTGTAGTGAGAGGAGGCGCTGCGGCTCGTCGCTCGCGTTCGAGTTTGTCAAGCTCAGAGCGAGCGGCTCGAAGCTCTGCGTTAACAAGCGTGGTCTCAACGCGTTCTGCCTCGAGTACAGCTTGCGTCAATAGGTAGGACTGGTCGTCGGGGGAAGTACGCTGTCAAGCACAGGCCCTTTAAACACTGTATTGAAACAGTAACGAGCCTCGGCGCACCTTTCCTTCCTGGATCCGCGCTCGCCGGAGTCGTCGTTCTAGTGCTTTCCGCCTTCGCCAACATTGGATCGCAAATCTCGTCTCTATAGTAGACAACTTGTCGGCATCTACCATGAAGCCTGCTGAATGGATCGCACCTGCAACTTCTTCACGGATATAATCCGCTTCCGTAGCCTTGCTCTTACCCTTCACAGAGGAGAACAAAGGCCGCCGGACAGTAGCGTCCAGATCTTGCTTTGGTTGCTGGAATATGTGATATGGCAGGAGACGGCGTATCACGTCCTGGACATCTGTGAACGGTTCGTCCACATCAGGGTATAGGACGGCGCTGTGGTCTTCTACCAGACGAGACGCAAATCTGGCATAGACAGTTACAACGTGCTCGACACATGCTGCGCGTAGGGACACACCGTATCGCCGTCTGCGTCATAGCATCTTCGTCGTCTGCCAACCGACCCTTGGCCACAGCTCTCCTCTTTGTCCTTGCGGCCACAGCTTCCACATCTGGGAATGGCATATACCTTGCATTCTTTTTCAAGTTGTTGGTCGATCGCACAGGCTCATCGTCTACAGTGATCGGATCTACCTCCAGAGTCGAGCTGGAGGCGAGGATTGGTGTCTGCAACTCTGGTGCAGGCGTAGCATACGCGGAGTCACAACCGTTGGACGGAGCATATCCACCACTTTCGCCATTGAACGTGGTAGAAAGCCGGATGGACGAGGGAGTAGGAGAAGGAGATTGCGAGCTAGCTAGGATTTTGGACATCTCAGCCCTTGGGCGATTTGTTTTGTTTTGCTACGTTTGCTGTCCTCACTCAGCTCGTGACCGCGTGACCGTGAGAACTGTGGCCTCATGCTTCAGGGCAGGCGGCTGATCGTCCGTGAGAACTGGTGGAAGTATGATCGGGTGCTTACGTGACGCGGAAACATACGTACTTATCAGGATTACTGTACAAAGCTCTCCTACTTTGACCAGCTGAGCCAAACATGCAAACGTAGAGTGCAATGCTTCAATTTCTTGAATAATCAAAGTATCAGACAAACTCTGCCGAAACCCGAGCGCGAGTCAAACACCACCCGTCTGACTTGAACTACCGGCACCATGTTGAACCTGAGTTTGAGTTTGAGCTTGACTCTGTGCCTGGGCAGCGTCTGCCTGCATCTTCGCCAACATGTTTCTCGTTTTCTTGAGGAGCTCAGTCGCTTGGGCTACTTCCTCTGCGTTACTGGAAGCTATCGGTTCCAGGAACTCTTTCGCCAAGGCCAGGTCGCCTCCGCCGTGAATGATGTGGTAGCGCGCAACGTAAACGGAGGACTTGGCATACTCAGCCACTGGTTTATCTGATGCAAGCCAAGGTGAGAATGCTGTCAGCATGATACTGGAACAGAAGAACTGAAGGCGAGAAAACAGCATTTCTGTATTCGAAAAGTAGCATCAAGAGGCGCAGCAGAGAGTACGTACTTGCGGCTCGGCATACATCCACCACTCGTCGGTGATAGCCTGCAGCTTCCGCGAACTCGTCCAGGTCGTTATGAAGCTTGGCTAGCTTCAGGTGAATAGTCGTTTCGTACGGGTCTGCTCCAATAAGCGCGCGCTTGAAACATTCCATGGCTTCGCGCGGCCTGCAATAACGTAGAACGCATCGGAGCAATCCCTTTCAGTCCTATTGCAAGGCGTATATGCCTATGTTGAGATACTGACCGTCCCATCTCTTCATAACAAATGCCTTGTGCTTGCCAGATACGGACATCGTACGGCCTGTCGCGCAATCAATGCTCGGTCAGTTTACCAGCGGCGCTTGTCATCGAAGGAGCGGATAGATAGGGGTTAGGAAGCAATGAACAGGGGCGTACCGTAGCGCCGTTGCACGTTGGTAATAGTGAAGCGCATACTGATGCATGCTCAGCAGTTCGTAAGCCTGCCCTAGGCCGTACCACGCGCGATAATCCTTCCGATTAACATCTACCCCCGAGGGGGCATAGACATAAACAGTTAGTGGCTCGATGACATTCTGGCAGATGGTGGAATGGTTCCAACAGTACCTACGGCTTTCCGGTAGGCCTCGATTGCTGCATGGGAGTTCTTCGTCTCCACATACTCATGGCCCATCAATGTCCAGGCTGACAGATACGTTCTGTCCAGCTGAGTCGCACGTCGGAAGTATTTGATAGCCTTCTCGTGTTCGTTTCGCAAGGAGAAATAGTTTCCTACGGTCAAGTCACGTCGTCAGGGCGGAATGGCTCAACCGCACGTCTTCCCCGTGGCTGTCACTCACCGATGAGACAGCAAATTTCCGGACGGTCTTTATCGATGACAGTGAATTCATGTGCCACTGTAGACAGTGCAGCCTGATCTTCTGTCACGTAAAGGATGTTGGAATAGATGTCAATGTCATCAATACGGTAGGGGTCGACGACAAAGATCTTCTGAAATTGGTTGGCGGCCTCCTTGAAGTCTACGACCATTCAAAGGTGAGTCAAGTCATGAGTAGACCTAGAGCACAAGTACTTTACCATGCATATGATACAGAACCTCGGCGCGAAGAGACATAATCCACAGACTGCGAGGGAAGAGCTCCTCGCCCAACAGTCGATCGCACAGGCCTAACTCATTCTCGGCCGGACTGTGGAAGATATTCAGAGTCTTGATTTGGAACATTTGTACCAAAGGATGCGTCGGCGGAAGCGGAAGTAAGGGCAGCATTGACGATAGCTGTCAACGACCTAGTTAGGCGAGCGTCGCCTGAGGCACAGCATCACCTGCCTCTTCGCCATCCCCCAGACAGTCGCCCAATACCATCCATGTTGACCAGTTCCACGGATATGCAGCGATAGACAGAAGAGCGCTCTCGATGGCCTCTTCTCTGCGATTCAGCCGATAGAGGAACAGGGCTTTCCTAAATGGTACTGAGTATATGTGATCGCTGGTCCAGGTTGACGCTGAGGATGAACGCACAGGAAAAGCAGGAACGGATCTGTCGCATTTCTGACCATCTCGAATAAGTCAATGAGAGAGGTATTGACAGGAAGTGTAGGCTGGTGTCGAGTTTCTACAGAACCCTGCTATTTTTCGGGCGCGAACTAAGCAACAACGCGGACTCACTGTCCAACTTGTACCAATCCCTCAAAGCTTGCTTCTCACTGGCCTGGACATATGCGTTTTGTGAGAGGTTATTACGAGGGAAACATATGCTCACCATATATTGACTGTATACATTCAGAAAGTGCGCTTTTGCACTCTTGCAGGTCCTGAGCCAATGGACTGCTCTTACGAAGTCCTTACCATCGAATAGGGCACGTGCAGTTGTGATGTAGTCTCTGTCCTCCTCTTCCCACTCCTTCTCCTGCATGCGAACGTGCTCAGGTGGAGACTGTAGAGGCGGGGCATGAGGATGTCTGGGTTGCGTGATTGGTGCTACGATGGCCTGATTCGCCGGAGGTGGTGCTCGACGCTTTTGATCAGGAATGCCGAGGAGAAGTTCGGATGCCCTTCACATATCAATAAATTTCATAAGTTGTTCAAAGTCAGAAGCTGCGCATATCTGACCACTTGGACGCGTTGATCAGTCCTCTGTCGCCACACTCACGTACCGCGTCGCGAAGAGCAGCGACCATGTCAGCGTCAACGATGACTGCTGAAGCCATGTTGATTGAGTAGTCGTAAGTCCGCCAGCTACACAAAACCTTGGTTCCGTTCTGGAAGAAAGCTATACGCAATTGTTGTTCAGCGGTGAGGACAAGGAGAGGAAGGGCGGTGTGGCACAAACAGTACTCAAACAATGCTAGTCGCGATGTACTTGCATAAGCGCCGGCGACGCGTCCAGGACGCGCACCCAACTCCGATCCGAGCCTCCGACGCGTGCTCTCGACGGCCGTGCCCACTTCGCCCCTCCTTCGTTTCTGAGCACACTGAGCCTCCGCTGTCAGTCGGTGAGTAGTGCTCCTAGAGTTGGGAGTTTATGTGTTTATAAAGTCGAACTTTGACCCAGGATCACCCAGAAATCTTTTGAGTCGCAGAGGTGCCCTAGGTTGGCCGTGGCTCGAGACTCAGCGGTGATCGTTCCGAGGACAAATGACCCTCGGTCTTCTTTCCTCCTTGCTCTTGGCTTGCTTCGTGTGTCTGCTATGGCGCATATCATACGTCGTTCTGGTGCAGAAGCTGAAACCTCGGCGTACATGGCGCCGTTCCGACCGCTGTCATCTTGCAGTCTTCCTCGGATCTGGTGAGTGTCTTCGTTCTTGTCGATAGTCCGGACACCCTCTGATGCATCTGGAACATAGGCGGCCACACTAGTGAAGCTCTGATGCTACTATCGGCCCTTGATTTCAGCCGCTATTCACCTCGGACCTACATTATCAGCGAGGGCGACGCCCTCAGCACGAGGAAAGCAATAGCCTTAGAAATGAGCAAGGCGACTCCGGAGGCTCACACTGTTCGTACATCTCCGATATCAGAATACGATTACATGCAGAGGACTTATTGCGCATTATCTTTGAAGGACAGAATGCGAAAACCTTACGCTATCCTGACAATTCCCCGTGCTCGACGGGTCCATCAGCCGCTGTATACGACCCCAGTCACTGCAACGCGCTGTCTGGTGGCATGTATATATCATGTGAACTTGATTCCCATGGTAATGCACACATCCTTTGCGGATGTGCTTCTTTTGAACGGCCCCGGCACATGCTTCGTCCTTTGCTTAGCAGTGTATTTGAATCGAGTGCGTGCCGACTGTGAAAATTTGCCCCAAAGCACTGGTTAGGTTGACCTCGCTTGTCCCTTCAGATCCTCGGCCTCCCTTCACCTCGACTAGTCTATGTCGAGTCTTTCGCACGAGTACGCTCGTTGTCTCTATCTGGGAAGCTGCTCAGACCCTTCGTTGACAGGTAATTATCGGGTTTTCGTAATAAGCATGCGTGCTCAGGTATCTTTAGGTTCATCGTCCAATGGCCCGGATTACTGGGACCTAGCCGACGCGGCAAGTACCTCGGATGGCTCGTCTGAAGTGTCTTTGTCACCCTCGGCAAAGAACGTGCTTGCGCGGTGGATACCAATCACACAAGCTTCCGTGACCTCGTAGTGGCTACGAATGCCTACTGGTGTGCCACCCAATGTCCACTTACTTCCGGATAGATCGGGAGGCAGTGCGACGATTTCTCGACACATTCCATCTCGCTGTCAATAGTACAGCTCCATACAATCCTCGAATTGCGAAGTCGAAGGTGCGTATCCCGTGAGTGCTTGCGGATAGCAATCAGGCGACATCGCAGTGGTTTTTTGCGCATCCGATACACACGTATCACTGTCATTGACTGGAATATGTCTCGGGCTTTACGTCTTTGTGCATTGTGTTAGGACCTCGCCGAGGCACGTCAATACAGGAGCCGAAGGGCAGGTTCATACAGACTAAGGAACGCATTACATAAAGAGTGGGAAACAACCTATATCTGCTACCACACAGGGCAAGATCTTAGTACTAAGCAGGAGGCAGCGGGGCAGAGGAATGGAACGCTGCACTGCTGGTGTCCACTCGGCCTCACTTCCGAGTCCACCTATCTTCACCGTCACTACGACCTTTCCGGGATGGGGACGCGCTACGTCCGCGTCCTTCCCTCTTCGTGGGTTCCCATCCGCCACCGCCACCATTCTGCTGTGGGTGTAATCTCCGTTCCAACCTCTGACCGGCCTGAAGGGATTTGACAAGGTCCTTTGAAGCCAGTCGGAGATGCATGAAGTTACAGAAGCCTCCGCGGTTACACTCTCCATTCTCGTTTTGACGGCAACATGCCTCACGGAAGTCCGTGACGGGTGATAGTTCGGCATATAGTGGACGGCCTAGTGCCACTCCGTTAAGGCTGTGTTAATCATGACATAAAGCAAGAATACTCACCTGCATACCAGCGATCATTCAAGTTGTCCACGGCCGCCTGTGCCTCCGTCTCCCACTCATACCGAGCGTACACGTTGCCGATGAGGTGGTCGCCTACATTATCACATACCTAGATCGAACCGTCAGTTATCTTAAACGCGGACATACGAAAGGAGACACACGTGTAGCTCCAGGAGATGCCCAAACTTCGCCAACTCGCAGTATAAGTCCTCGTATACCGCGTCGAAACCCTCTTGCAGCTCCTTGTCGGTCAGCTTGCAGACGGGGTCGTGAGCAGGGTTGTGGTAGACATTGGGGAGAAGAATTGTCTGCGAGAAGGCAGGTTTGATGTGCTTTCGTGAGCAGCGGTCGCCGTGACGGCATGCACCGATCTCCACAAAACCAGTGAGCCTGCAGAACTTCGGACTAAGTACTGGTGCCACTTACTTTGTAGTAGAAGGAACAGTTGACGCGATCCTGCTCTGTACCAAAGATATTTGCCTGAAAGGAGTCAGCATGTTGCATAGATATGAAGGGTAGAGGCGGCGTACCAGATGTGAGGCCATGTCTGCTGTGTACCAACGACGTTGGGTGCGAAGAAGACCTCCAGCGCTTAAATAAGTGGCTGAGAATCGCTGACTAAGATAATGGAACACCCATGTGCCGGATTTGGTAGCACGCTCTAGCAGTGTCCATGTCTTTCTCGTCGAACTCGGAAGTATCTTGCTCGTAAATGTGTTCGATGCCCCGGCAAGAACTCAGGCAGCGACCGCGCCTCCATTGATGGACATAGATTGAAAGTATCGATGAGCTCTTGTACAATGCACCGGCAATTGGGGTGGCGCGGAAGCATACCATGATAGTTTAGACGGTGGTCGTGACCAGTGACGGTGCGACGATCCCTAGAGGATCGGCTACGGACTACTACGGCCACCATTGACGCATATTCAAATTCTTCTCTCGTACTAGGGATTGCGTTTATGCGTGTAGAAAGTCAGCGGTGCGTAAGCAACGTCAGTGTTCTACTGCGTCCGTGTCATCAGCTGAGATATCTTCTAGGGTGGTCTATTCAGCATACCCTGGATGCGTTCAATAGCTTGCACTTGTATTATTATTTTGTTTGGATAAGACTGAGCGAACGTTGGTAAGTTATATGGTGTCGTGGGATCGCCGGCTACAGATGTCGTGACGATACGAACCGTCCAGCGTTAGGGTGCGCCGTCATGGTTTGGATCCCACCAGTCGTATCTGTGCACTCATGTCAGCATAATCAAGAAGGACGACAGGCTGTGTTCTCAATATATCCGACGAATGTGCAACTGACCCGCCATTATGTGGCGGCCGCTCGGTGTGTTCACGATGTCAGCCCTGGACCCTCCTGACACCGTACCTGCAAGGGCCACGACTCACGAGGTGCGTGGATCTTCCCTCATTCACTTCCCCTACTCTCCGTTAATCAGACTCGATCAGATGCCCTACAATTGCTGACTACAGTGGAAGTCTCGCGTCCCCATTGAGCAGCTATTCGGCCGCCAAAGATGTCGAAGGCCCTGAGGCAGTACACTCAGGACATCCCGTAGTTCTCGCCCCCATGCCACATCCATCGACCAAGGGTTGGCAGCCTTCGGTGCATGTAAGGCTCCACCGTGTCTTTGCTCGCTCAGCCGGCTTGGCTGCCCCTCATGAAGCTTCGTGACACGGCTCTCCCTAGTTTCGGAGAACGTCTTCTCGGAACTCTGTGAAAAGGACTCGAACACCTGGACAGTCGCCTGACCACTGGCGTTCGCCCAGGTGCATCTTGTCTTACGGCGTCCCGCAGGCATCGATAGTTTTCAGACGAGTGTCTCCCGTCCCGCCCACTGGCAGCATCCTCCATAGCCGACTTAGATGCACTCTGGCTCGGCATTTCAGGCGTTCTGCACCTCTCTGACCGCAGTAGTTGCCCGAGTCCGCTTCCCCTCTGATGAGAATCCATTGCCCGTCGTAAGTCACGGTCTCCCTGCTTCGGCTGAGAACACTCCCGTAAACCGACGGTCGCTCGGAAGAATCAGCTCCCCGGTTCATGGTACTATTGCTCTCATTTCTTGTACCGCGCGCTGTGTAGACGGCATTTACGGGGTGGTCAGCCCCATATGCTACGTCTGGCAGACATCGCATGGGCCATCGTCGCTCCGGGTCCCGTTGTGGCCAGTATTGCGAAGAAGCCGGGACCGAAACAGAGTTCTTCCGTTCCGAGATGCAGTAGGCTGTGCATTGTGGGACTGAGCGATAGATTAGATAGCAGGAGAAGAGAGCCTCTCACGGCTGTATTGACTGAGAAATATGCCCGGCAGTGGAGTGGACGGCGGCCGCAGGCACAGGTTCGGGCCCGACTAACGCGGCGCGCGACTGCTAAGTTAGATTCTGCAGCGAGCTTGAATGAATGCCAAGACCGTCCAGAAAGGCTTGGCAGCTTGGCATGCCGATACGGCAATGCTCTGGATCGCACAACCTTCCTTCTCCTTGGCCGTGCCACCCTCGTGCCGTGCAATACCGAATTCGGCCGGCGGCGCGCCCTTCGCTGGAGGATGGGAAGCGCCACGGGCGACAACGTAAGCGCTCTGGATGATGCCCTCAACTTGGGTTGAACAGTGCTCTCAGCCTCTCTCCGGCGGCTTCGATGCTAGCGACCACATGTGTCTCCCACCGTTGTGCTGAGCTTTGATGGTCGTACCGGCGGTCCGCGGGACACGTATCGATATTCCATTTCACTCCGTTCCCGACTCTGCCTACAACGTGATCCGCCGGCCAAGGACCGTTAGGTGCGTCTACCCCTCAATCTTAATTGTAAGGTTAATCCGCGCATAGTATCCACGCGCTCCAGCCGCCCTAAAACACGGGCCATTTGATTTTTGACCGGCTTTCAAGTGGTCGGTGAGACGATAATCCGCCATTGCTGTCGGCGGTATCGGTGAGTCATTATGGCGATGTCCCCATCAGCCTGTTGGTCAAGTATGTAATGTATGCTAGACACACCGACCTGGCAGCGCGCTACATTTTTCATCGTGCCCGTTTGGTAAGGCACTCATCAGGGTCCAGCATATTCTCCCTACCCGCTCCACAGCTTGCTCTACCCTTCTGCTCCGTAAGGGCGCGAGGCGCGAACACCGGAGGGCGCGCGGAGATGTACCAAGTTTCCGATACCTCAGACGCCCCGCTCGATAACGCCATTCTATCCAGGTTATCTACCATCATCCATGTTTCCCTACAGCCAGTACCTCTTGCTGAGGCTGTTATCAGATTTCCCTCGGGGACAATGCAGTGACAATGAGTAGTGACTAAGGCGCGCATTCACCGGTCGCCCGGAGAGCTTATCTGCCAATTTACCCCGCGGGTGCCCTTGTAATTGCGAGCCTCGCTGTTGGCCTTGTTCGATGCTAGAATGGACGGCTGGTTGGTCGCGCTAAGGCGGCAATAGATATCTGCCGTCGAACTTGGTAGTCAACAAAGCCTGTTTGGGCCAAGAGGGGATATGATCTAGATTGCGCGAAGCCACGCGGAATCAAACTGACGATCTAGATGGCTCTCTGCCCTCTATCATATCAGGCGCCGCTGACGCCATTGCATGCATGCAGCCTTATACAGAACACAAGGATGCACACGCCGTCCGAGGCCGACTTCCTGAGTTGGCAGTAAGCAGGAACACTGAGTAATGCTTGGAGGGTCACTGCATGGTTCAACGGTACGTGCGTCCAGGTGCAAGGCGGTTCGTGGTTCTAGTGAGTACACATGCAGCCAATATACACGGTACTGATACATATCGACGCCTGCCCTTAGCGGGTACGGTCCATCGAAGATCCCCTCTATATACGCAGATCCTAGCCAAGTACATCCACCCCAGGAGAACGCTCGGCGTCGTCATCCCGAAATCCGTCCAGTACATCGACTAACCGCCCGTCGTCTCACCGACGCTGAGGCATCCACGACATGAACGGATCCTCCCAAGGCGGGCTGGGATATGGCGAGGCGGGTTTGTAGTCCCACGGCTTGCCTGACTGTGACTGCAGCAAAGGGGGAGATACGGTCACGCCTTGAGTAGATCCACTCGGGTTTGGCCGAGTCCCGAACGTGGTGTACGTGGCGCTGGTTGGCGCCGAGATTGTGGCACCGTTCGGATTGGCGGCAGTCCCGAAAGGATCCGGGGGGGCGCTGATGTTCCCCAGGGCAGTTCTGCGATTGAGAGCAGCGTGATTCAGCGTTTGCACCCGGGCCAATTGAGATTGAGAGGGGATGACTGGACAGGACTTACGACGTGAATCTGTCGAGTTCGATAACATTCTGGTTGATCAAGCAGCTGGAGGTTCCCGAAGCGTGATTCATGGAGCGCCCGAGGATGTCGGCGGCCTTCCGGAGGCGCAACGACAGCTCGAGGATGGCATTGTACGTCGCGGGGTCGCTGAGACAGCCGCAATGCTCCCCTGGTCGAACTGAGTCGCAAGCGCCACCCGGGGGGACGAGTCGATCCCAGATGTCGGTGAAGAAACTGTCCTCTAAGCCTGTCTTCTGCCCAGAGCAGGCGAATAACGAGGAAAGGTCATAGTCACTGTTCAGACCGAGCCCACATGAGAGATGAGGGTCAAGGGGGGATAGGGACGTAGGGGAAGGAGTCGCAATGGGTGAACTGTCGGCAACGGAAGGACTGGAGGGTACTCTCAATGGCCCGATGCCCATAAGAGGGGAATTATGTGATGAGAAGTTGGGGACGCGCGGGACGGTGGTGGAATCTGGGACCGGCGAAGTACGACTCGGTCCAGCTGGAGTTGAGCCTCTAGGAGAATGTGAGGCGGTATTGATTGTCAATGCCGGTGACGGCGAGTTTGCGGTGTGCTGCGAGCGAACTCTATCGCTGTTATCTTGCTCGGCCACCCAACGTGGATGTGGTTTGTTCTTCAGCTGGAGAAATAGCGGTTAGATTCGCTCGAGACGGTTCGTGAATTTGTCTCACCTCACGAATAACGCTCTCCAGTTCTGCTACTCGCTTCTGGAGACGGCATTTCTCATCCTGAGAGTCGCCGCTGGGAATTCTTCACGATAAAATTACTCGGAGTCCGCGAAGAAGGGCCAATGTACCCACCTCCTACTCGGGTCGTCTACTTCGTAGACGCACAGGCCGGTCTGAAGGGGGACGAGTATGAAAATCCAGCTTCGATAGCGTCATTTGACTCTGTGACTTACCAAGCCGAGCTGAGTGCAACGTCCGCAGGGGCGCTTACGATCACACTACAGGGTGCAACCGGTGAGCACAGCGGCTTACAATGTAATGGTCCAACCCACCATGCGCTTGGATGTATGGCAGTTGAGGCATGATTGCGTTGTGCGATTACGACGCTTACCTGCGGATCAAAGTTTGGTTAGTGTTCCGTGTACTAGACGACACGTTGTCGAGAGTGCATACGCCGGTGATCATCCTCGGGCGTTGTTCGCTGCTTAACGGAATCAGCGGCACTCCTCTTCTTCCTGGCTTGAAGCTCGACGGACATGGCTTAGTAGGATTTGGTTAGAGCTACTGGTGGAGTAGGACAATCAGCCAAGAGCGGGACGGGTGGCGGGGTGCGGCGCGTTTATGGGGGAAACGAGGACGCGGGAGGGTTCTATTTATCTTGGCGTGCATGCACATTGTCATACGAAGAACTGGTTACGGAAAGCAGATACGGACTCGGACGTGCGAGGCCTCGGAGAGCCAATGGCGGGGAAGTGAATGACGGGGCTGGGCGCCCAATCAATTGAAGGAGGGAAGACCACGCAGGGTAGGGAGACGCTGGCTGAGACTGTCCATCAGCAGGCCGGTGACTGTTGCAGGCTCCATCGTATCCGGAGAACAGGAAGGGCAGACTCGCACGGGTTGCAGATGCGGCCCGGGAGAATGGTACAGATGGCATGGCGCCAAGTCGGCGCCAAGCCTGCCGAGGATTGACAATTCAGAGAATCCCCGGCTCGGGTAGCCCTGGGGAAGGCGCATCTTCCTTCCTGCCTCTCTCAGGCTCCTCCCAGCCCGCCTCCGTCTCGCCTGGCTCGCTGGCGCCCGCTCCCACCTCCTCCTCAACCCAGCGGCTGTCTCCTGCCCGGCCCCGCGACACCGCTACGCGTCACATCCTCCATCCCGCCGTGACCGCTCGCCTTGGGCTTGTCACGGCCGCCTTGCTTCCTCTTCCTCTTCCTCTCCTCTTCTTCCTCTTCGCGCTGCCTCCGACCGCATGGCACGTCCTGCTCTGCCTTGACCCGATGCCGCAGGCCCAGAGGGGCATTGCGTACCCGTCCGGGCGCAACTTGGCAGGTCCCCCCGCACAACCTAGGGTGAGTGATCCTCGTGCCCATCGCGCCTGCCAGCTGCACCCGCCAAGCCGCTCGCAAACAACAGCCCAATCGCCAGATCGAGGAGCGACACAAAGGCGCAGGGTGATGCTCGAACTCTATCATCTTGTCCGCTTCGCCTCTTGGCTCCTTGGCACGAGCGTTCCGCCAGGCACCGAAGAAGGCTACTACGACTCCCAACGCGTGCTCGGCCGGTTGGGCGATTAGCTTTACATGGGCAATCCGAGCCTCGCCCGCAAGTTGCCGGCTCGCGCATGTCTTCTTCCCTTGACCAGCGCACGCCCCGCGCTCGCGGGGCGGATCTCTGGTCCCCTAACATGCACGGGGCCTCGGTCAGCCGGGCAGAGCTGCATCGGGATGCCCCGCACTCATGGTTTGCGTCCCCCGCATCATTTATCGCGAGCCTGGCCGCAGGTGGGGCACAGAGGCGATCGTTATCCCGCGAGCGTGTTCAATCCAATCCACGATGTCATCCTGCTGTCGCCCACCTTTCTCCAGAATGACGTCCAGGCATCCGGGGTCGGCTACTTGCGGGAAGAAGACCATCGCAGTTGTCTGACTGGACACTCGTGGTGGCGACTCACCGTCCACAGTACGGCATGGTGCTCACATGTGCTCGGACACAGTGCGACGCTCCCGCTGAACCGCCCCCTCCTGCCCTCCGGTAGGGTCAAACCGGTTGCCTCGCACGACCGCCGATGACAGCTACTCCGTGTTGCTACGTACCGCGCGCAGGGCTTACTTGACATGCCTAACGGGTCAAAGGGATTCATCACTTCTCTGTCTTCTGCAACGTGAAGCAAGACACTGATATCACAAAGGGTCTGCTCATTGTGGCATTCATGGGGCATCTGCGAGCATCGTCATCTGCTGAGGGTGTCGCGGAGTGCATACATCATTATGCATTCAGCGAACTCAAAGGTGTTGATGCGAGTAGTGATGCGGTTGTGGATCGTCCGAGGCGCTCGCTCCCCTCTGTCAGTGTCAAGTCGCTTTCCCTCCTCGTCCCGAGGATTAAGGATGCCGGGGGTCACACCGCCGACGCGGAAGGTCGAGAGGCACAGCGAGCGTTGAATCCACCCCGGCGTTGAACGGACATTAGTAGGCCCTCCTCGCTTCA
Source organism: Daedalea quercina L-15889 (assembly GCA_001632345.1). Classification (NCBI taxonomy): domain Eukaryota; kingdom Fungi; phylum Basidiomycota; class Agaricomycetes; order Polyporales; family Fomitopsidaceae; genus Fomitopsis; species Fomitopsis quercina. Next base: position 95,618 of record KV429042.1, on the reverse strand, counting down.
TATCATGTGTGAGTGTAATGAAAGCTGTCAGTGGATTATGTACGAGTGTAAATGAAAGCTGTCAACGGATTTACGTTGACTGTCGTGCACGGCAGTTTGGAGAGGATCCACAGGAGGCCACCTTCAAGAGGAGGATCAAACACGATGTTAGTATAGTCATAAACCCGCCAGTGGGCCGGCAACATCGAATGGGTCACCTTCCAAACCAGGCAGCTGATCAGCAGGGCGGTCCCATAGCTGGCTCCAATCTGCTCCAACGAGCCTAGGCGAGCCTACCCGGTCCTACGTCTGTAAAAATGCCTAACATGGTTATCGGAGCAGCCGCTTTGGGAAGGTGACCCACCAGATACGGTGCTGGCCCACCTGGGGGTTTATGACTGTCCCATGCCGATTAGACGGTCTGCTCCTCTGGTGATGGTACCGATCCATGGGCGCGCCAACACCTGTCGATGGGATGTCAGTTGTCAGTATTATTGCCCAATATGAGTCACACATCGGGGACATCGCCAGTCCGGAGAGAAGCAAGGGTTTGCCAACCCTTTCCAACGGGTGATACCACACACGGTGGACGTTGTCCTTCTCCACTGTGGTAAGTGGGGCATGTCAACACTGAAACCATGTGTTATGACCTATATATGACATACCGAGCGTATGTTTCCTTCAGCGCAGGCCATATAATAGTAGTGGAGTACAGACACTGATTGCCACTTACTCGACAAAGATAGGATGGTTTACTACGAGTAACGTCAATACGGATCCAAAGAGTCCCTCAGCTCGTGTGACAAGAGATTGTGGCACAATTCCGTTGAGGAATTGGAGCAGATCCACATAGGAGGCGCCCAAATCTGAAGGTGTCTCAGGAAGCGAGGCTTGACCATACGGGCCATGGTGCCGGCCCGGGGTGGTGAGAACAACCCACGGCAGCTTAACGTTGCCCAACATTACGACATGGCTTCGTCACGAGAAATGTCGGCGGACTCGCCTTCATTCGAAATTCAATGTCTCGAGTGTGAGGTTTAGAACTCATGTGCGTCGTCTCAGGCTTGCCATATAAGCAAGTCCTGCTAGTCAAGGTCACGCTCAGCCTGTCTGTCGTATCGCGTTTCTCATACGACCAGCGGACTTGAGAACAGAGCATATGGCAAGTCTCACGGCACTCACAGCACATCGATATCGACGTCGGTTGGCTTGTCGGGCTCGTCCGATGGTTGCATCTCCGCCGTGGTCATGTCACGCAGTAGCACATAACCCATTCATTCGTATTGAGAATAAACAAGCGGCACCTGAGACGCTCGCCCGCTTTTATGCTCTACAACAGAGACTAGTGGCGCCTATGAGATCGTGATTTGCAGAACTTCGCGGGCGGGTATACCGTCGTAACTTGAGCGAATGGAGTAGGATCCAGATAGACCTGGACCGGATATTCGCAGCGCGTTGGTCTACTAGAATCAGACCCGATTACGGCCGATCAGCGTAGAGGCGGGAGAAGTACATCTTGTGCTAATTATAAAGCACGAGAGTGATGTTAGGCCACGTACATTTGCGATCCGTCCCTTCGTCTCCACGGCCCGGATAAGTCGGACTGGTGGTTACGCAGAGTCGGTGAATACTGTGCAGTATGAATGGCCAATCCATGGATTGACACCTATTGACATTGCGCCATTGCAACCCCACAATGATGTGACCAACAATCGAGATACACGAGGTGCCATGAGCACGTAATTGATCGGTGGTATCGGTTTTCTGCCTGAATTGGACGGTAACTTCAGTGCAATGCTGACATAGTACTGTTCCCGCTCTCCTCACGTACCTGTCGAGAGAGACGAGTGTGCAACCGGTAATGTCACACACAGAGCGCGCAAGCCGCTGCTGTAGAGCATGCGTGCACCGTCGAACGCTTCCGAGCGATAAGAACACCGATTGTCGCAGAGAGGGCCGGTGATGCGGTAGTCCCGTAGCTCCAATTGGGATTCGATGGTGGCCTCGGTCGTTCGTGGAAGAATGAGGTATTGCAGAGGTATGAAATCCGAAATGATATGACGTGCACGGTCGAATGATGTGTGGCGATGGGCGCAACCATGAGGGCGCCTCTGAAAAGGACGAACCCCCTCCGATGCCCTTCCTCCCCCCAGACAAGGGTCCTCCGTGGTCCGATGTGCGCATGTGCCCAGTTATTATTAGGTCGTGCTAGAAGGCGCGATATGATCCAACGACTTGCTGATCTCTGGAGTCCTCCCTTTTCTTGTTTGTGACGTTGCGGGCCATGATAGTGGGTTGCCAGGGCCTTGCACTCTCGGTAGTAAATTTGTGCCACAGCACAAGGGAAAGAAGTTAAAAATGCAGCTAGGATGCACATGAAGAAGATGGACGAGGAAGCAAAGTGTGGATCCGTCTACGTTGAATGACGTCGAAGGGGTAGCTACTTGGGGTATGGTGGGCGGGATGAAGGCTAACTCAGTCCAAGAGTGTTATTTAGCCGACACAAGACCAATAACATGTACCCTGTTACTCGCCTTTCGTCGTGTGCCCATGAGCTTTGAAGCTTGAACTCTGCGAGAAGCTCGTGAACGATGACTCGTATCAAGCGAGTACTAGCTATAGGCTGAACTCGAATTCAACCCATCGATATGCAAACTCTGACTTGGAGTTTCATCCGTGTCCAATCAGTTCAACAACATAGCAGGTTAGGCTGTGTTATTTCTGTCCTGTCATCAGTGAGCGTCAAGGATCTACTGTAATGTTGGTGGGAAGTTAGTACAGCCAATCTGACAGTGTGATAGTTACTGGGGAACGTTACCGTCCCATTGGGCTATACGAGAGGTCAGTGATCTAGTGGATAAATTGTCTCTTGACAGCGTGGACGGGCAGGTGACAGAGATCGTGCCGTAGGATACTTATCGTCGTTGAGGGTATGGATTAGGCTTGGCGGCGCTCAGAAGCTGAGAGACCATGAGACAAACAGGGCAATTAACGCTACCATCGCAGTGATGTTGCGCCTCCTATTTTGGCTAGTGAAAGGAACGTGTTGGCTGTTCTAGAGTACGCGTACTAATCTGATCCCGCCGACTGGATATATTTACCTAGCACACGCAATGCAAACAAGGCCTTGAATTTTGAACTCAGCCTTCTGCAGCTCGTGGCCTACCAACGCCAGCCTGAGTAGTGGGACACTTTCTTCAACTGTTCCCGCAGCGCAGAAGAAAACCTGAGTGCGGGGTCTGCGGACACGAGTCAAGAACTTGCCAGCGGATTGGCGTATGTTAGCTGCTTTATGCTCACGTCATGATCATCTCACCTCGGGCGCTGAAGTAGCTTACAGTAGTATATTTCCTGCCTTCGATGCTCTTCCAGCAGCCTGCTGTTGGACCGAGCCAGATGTCCGCGTCAACGCTGCTCTTCGGCCACGCCATGACGCATCTAGAGTTCCGGGGCACCCGAGGGTCCCCAATGTGAAAAAAGATATGGAGCCTCAATTCTGCAAACTATATATGTTTTCGGAGAACTCAAGTTTGAACATTTTGACATGGCCATGCTGACAAACCCTCATGAGCTGTTGCTTTCAATCAGGTCCACATGAACCAAAGGTTCCTCGCTCATGGCCGCTCCTGTGCATTCTTGAGTGACCCCTTGGGCATAAACCTTGTTATCGGGTAGGGAGACCAAGCTATCATCGTACTGTCGCCAATTTCAAAAGTATGGTTCCTGACAGACCTCTTCCGATGCGCTACGAACGCGAAGCCCCCGAGACTTTCGAGATGGTCGAGCGATTTGCTTTTCCGTTAGCAAACTTAAACAGCAATCGCGTGCTAAGACACATGGGAATCGGAGAAATCTCCGCTGCGACATAGCGGCCTCGCGCATACAGGTTGAGCGCTAATACGACACATCTTCACTACGCACGGCTGGAACAGGTCTCCAGGGTTCCAGATACCATGTCCCGTACATGTAATAGATATCGTGAGATACAAAGGATGTATATTACAGGTTTGGGACCGAGACCTTATAAGCACACCACACACTTGACTAGGCACTCATCGCCGGCGCAACGGTAGCAAATACGCTCGCGATACCACCCAGTAACGTGATCCACCACGCTCGGTAGAGCGCAGTCCAACCCTCTTCTGCGACGATGCTCTTGGCGCAATCAGTGAAGCTGAGGTACGGGTCCTTCTCATGACGCAAGCTACAGCAAAGATGTACATTAAGTCGCACGTTTCAGCGATCAAAAATAGCGATAACTGACCCAATGACATCTTCCTCGGCGCCGGCATACTCCGTGTACGCTTCACCGTCCATGCCATCGTCTTCGACTTCCTGCTCCACCGAATTGTATTCTGGGGCCGCATGATTACGCTGGATGGCGAGCTTCGTGGTGATTACTTCAAGAGGACAAAGAACAGCCGTGCTCAAGATTTCGATGGCGAGGTAGATCCCGAATCTGAATGTGCTGAAGGTGTAATCATCTGAGCCCGGCCGCGGTAAGAGCAGCGAACGGAGGCCAGAGAGGAGAAGTGCCGTGTACGCGACGTGGAGCACTTCTGCCGTAAGCAGACCAGGAGTGAGGTAGATAACCCAAGGTCGCCTGCGTTCTGTCGGAGTGAGGAGAATTCGGAGGGAATAAAGAGGACGGAAGAATGGCAGCTTGTACGGAGTGGTGATAGACCTGAGGAGGCCAGTGAGATTCTGTCTGACGCATAGATGATGTGGGCGTACCGGTACGTTATGATGGCTGCTGGCAGAGAGACTAGCATAGATAATAGACTGTACATTAGCGTCCCTGTCACGCCAGTTGCTGGTGGGTCAACTCTGCCCGTTCGGCTGGGTGAGTTCGCGTCCAGAACGGTTACAGCGAAGATGGTCAACACCAGGCTGAAAAGCAAGGTGGGCACTACAACGCATTTCTATCAACCAGTTCTACGTCAACACGGATTATAGGCACATACTGAATCCTTTATACAGCCCAGCCCAGCCCTAGAGAACAAGTCAGATTGACGCAGGCAAGCTAGGCGAATATACACTACTCACCTCAATCCGCTTGACGCGCCTCAACATGCCGAAGAAGGATGTGACCACAGGACCAGTGTGAGGCTCTATGTTACCTTCTGCATCAAGCTGCAGACCCCGTGGGTTATAGTTTGCTGCAAACGCACGATTAAGCATTACGCGGAATTAACGACACCAGGTAATTACCTCGCAAGCGAACCAATGCACCCGTGAGAGGCACGGTGATGAGCAATGATATCCCAAGAGAAGCGGCCAGAATGCCCGCCAGCATGATGAAGTTGATGAAGCCCATGACTGCGGTAGAGTGAGGAGATGGTGGGTGTTGAGAGGTGGTTGTGCGTCTCGCCGGAATACCCGCCACCGCTGAGTACAGCCGGCAAGGCTGCGGAACGGTGAGGCTGTCCACGTGATCCGAAGTCACTGCGCCGCGGCCGCATCCGCCGTGAGCGCTTCACTCCTTGTTTACGACCACCATCTTCCTCTTATCTTCCCTCCCCTTTCCCCGTTGCCCGTCCACAGGGCTGTCCCTTCTGTCTTAGACGACGTTGTTGCATTGCGTCTTCACATCTCACGTATGTTTTATCAAGTTGAGGGCCTGAATACAATGTCGATGTTGTATGTGTGGTTATCATTTTTCTTGTCCCAGTGTGCTGACTGCAGTATCAGAAAAAACTATTCTTATTCGTCGATTCCTGCACGATAAAAGATATTATCCTGGAATCAGGTTTGATCACGTGTTGCTGTAGTGGCGATAGCACTACGTATCATTGCATTGCATCTCTAATCTTTAGACTTATCGAGAGACGTACGACGCTGTTTCAACACCGGTCTCGATTCGTCATGTTGCGATTGAAGCTGGCGTTTTATACCCAAATTACAACGTCACCGTTCGATGCGAGGCATCTGACAGTAGCCATTTTAAGGCTTTTTGGTAGCCATGTATCATCGGAGCATGCCTCCGGTTATGTATGAGCTACGGACGTATCCCCGGGACTGATATTTCCCGGCTGGGAATGAAGATGGGGGAGCGAGATTCTTGAACACTGAGTACGCTGCTCGATTCCTTGCGCATTGATTCCATTGATCCATTTGTTCCTCACAGCCTTCAGCTCTCGAGTGCATGCATCTGCATGCTTGAGACATTTCACTCGTGTCTTTCGTCAAGTGAAGTCCCAGTAGACCTCCAAGTAAAAGTGTATGTGTGAGTGACCACTACATCTCATGGCGACGGCGAGCTATGCGAATTCTCGTCTTCACCTTCACAGCTGGCTCTTGCCCTGCACCAGCACCAGCTCGGCGGAATGCTACACATGGATGCTGTCCTCGTTGGGCCTTGTTTAACTCTTCTCGCACGCACATTCCAGTCTCTTTGTTGCAGGGTGTTATCGTTGCTGAGGCATTGTCCTTTGCGTGCCCGGTGAGTATATTGCTGTAAGTGACAGGTCTGAGCTGACACCTACGCCAGCTTGGTCATCGTCCGCTCACTGTGGGGCGACTGCAACCATCGTTTCCCCTTGTGTGTATGTGTAGCCTCTGGCGAGGCTGTGTGGGCTCGATCAACTGGTTTTCCTTACTCTGCATACCATGTTTATCGTGCTTGTGTATGTACTTACCATCCTGTCTCGTATTTGAATATATGCGAACGTGCTGTCTCTGTATCCTTGCCTCCTGTGTGTCCTCATCAACCATGTTCGCTCAAAGTTGCCCCCCGACAACCTCACGTCTCCAGTTTTGATGCTAACAGACATCCACGCGGACAGACTATGTATTTGACTTCGTAGATTTGCTAGTCTGCTTCACAACACAAGCTGCTGTGAGCTCGTAGCCACAATTGTTTGACTCTCCGACACGGGCCAGCTAATTAGAGTTTTCCTCTTGTCGCTCGTATCGCATTCTCCCCGGTCGTCCTCCCAGGAGGCCAGGTCATTTCCTCAGTGCACAATACCTCACTTAGCCGTACAAGGATGTCTTCTGGACCAGTTACGGCTGCTAACAGAGTCAGTATCGTGTTGTTTTTGTGGTGGTCGTGCGTGTCCTCACCGTGGTGCATCACACTACATCCCGTCATCCCAGAAAGCAGCCCTGGAGCAACTCAAGTTCAAGAAGGTTCAGAAGAAGCAGAATGCTTCTCTGAACCATTCAAATACCATGGAGAGCTCTTCATGGTCAAGCAATCAAGCGACGTTCGACGGGCCACCGCCTCAGTCGCGCGACGCGACGACATCATCGCGGTACTTCTCGTCCGCTCCCGTACCTCCCGGCCACGTCTTAGTACCTAACTCATCCCCGACGAGCTATGATTCTGCTCATCGCTCTCATCCAACGTCATGGCAAGCTGACAGTGTCGGCGACGAGATTCCAGGTTTGACACAAGCCGGAGCCCATCTACGCTCGTACGCTCCCCGCGCCGACCCCCTCTCAGCCCCAAGCGGGTTTGTGAGCGGAAGTAACGCGTCTTACGCGTCGTTCGCGCGTCCATGGGGCACCAATGGACGCAAAAGATCGGATGTGGAGGATTCGGAGGATGGGGACCGTCCTCGCAAGAGGTTGAATCGAGGCGAGTCCGAGGACCCTATTGACTTTCTCGGCAAGCGTGATTCCCCAGGCGTACGCCGCCCTGCGCAACCCAAACGCTTTAACGACTCGGTTTCCATGTCGTCGGTTTCTTCCGACGAGTCCTTGCCGGACGTTGATGATGTCGTCGCTGGCCCCTCGAGATCGCGCATCATCCGTCGGATGCCTACACCCCCGCCGCCGCCATCTTCTGAACCCCCGCCATCTTCGGAGCCCCTGCCATCTGAATCCGAGCCCCCACCGCCTGATAAGGATCCCAAGTTCATCACCTTCAAGATTGTGAACGGCATGGGTTACCCGATAGACGTTCTCCGCGCAGCATGGCAGCAAGCTAGCGGCGACGAAACCAGGGCGACCAGTCTTCTCAACGACCCGACGTTCAGGCAACCTTTCGCGACGACTCCCGGACGTGCTGTGAAGACCGTCAATGCTAGCGGACGGGTAAAGGAGATTGATGATGCCAGTAAGGCCCAGCGGGCTGCTGCTCGGGAGAAGGGCAAGAAGTCTATGATCTATCAGCGAGCGCATGTAGAGAGCAAGTCGGTATCGACACCCCCGACATCGAGCGCGGCCGCCCTCAAAGGCTCCCCTCGAACACCAGACAGCCCACAGGTTGTCCAAGCACGGGGAAAACGATTGAAACGGAAGGTCGTCGACTCAGAGTCGGAGGCCGAGTCCGCCGATAGCGACCGGTCGATACATGTCAAACGAGGCAAGGACGAAGCTAGCGATGAGCTGCGCGTCTTGAAGTATTTCAACGTGACCGCCGTAGAGGGCTTGCAAGAATTAACAGGTCAGTGCGTCTTGATTGCGTTCTCCGAGTCCCCCACATGGATCCCTTCGTCAGGTTGTACTATCGAGCAAGCTAAGAAGATCATCGAGCTCCGTCCGTTCTCGTCGGTCGACGATTTGAAGACGAAGTTAGGTCAGGGCAGAAAGAAGTCAGGACCGGCGGGCATTAGTCCTCGGATGTTTGAGGATTGCCAGACCATTTTTGAGGGCTATGGCAGGGTCGACAACATCCTACAGGATTGCGAGCAGATCGGTGCCGAGCTGAAGGCAGAGATATCCCGTTGGACTAGCGGCGGTTCCGTCAAAGCAGGGCGCGTGGGTGCATCCTCATCTCGAAGTTCATCCATCAGCGCCGACGGTGAGGGTGCTCTTGCCCTTACTGCGCAGACCATTGCCCATCGCAAACCCTCGTACTACCTGACGTCGCAACCTTCTCTGATTTCCGAAGGTGTCCAGCTGAAGGAGTACCAACTAGTTGGCGTCAACTGGCTGAATCTACTGTATCGCAAGAAGCTGAGCTGCATCCTTGCAGATGAGATGGGTAAATAGTGCCCGAGTGTCCGCGGCTGTGATAGTGCTAACTTGTGCTAGGTCTCGGCAAGACCATTCAGGTCATCAGTTTCATGGCCCACTTGAAAGAGCAAGGTCGCAAGGGTCCTCACCTGATCGTCGTACCGTACGTGCGCATCGTGTGCCTCCAGCGCGTTGTACTGACCTGCGGTGATCACACAGTTCGTCGACATTGGAGAACTGGTGTCGCGAATTCCAGCGGTTTGCTCCTGACATCAGAGTCAGCACGTATTACGGCGCGAAGGATGAGCGCCCTGCGTTGCGCCAGGACCTCCTCGACACCATGGCTGGCAAGACCGACGATGGATGGGAAGTCTTGATCACAACGTATAACCTTGCGCAGGGTGACGAGAAGGACCGCAAGTTCTTCCGTCGCGTATCTTGGGATGTGAGTGACTCGTCATCGGGGTTATGGTGTGATCTCATTTGAATACTGCAGGCATGCGTCTTTGATGAAGGCCATGTCTTGAAGAACTTCCAATCTTTGCGCTACCAGACTCTTCTGCGCTATGAGTCGAGGTGGCGACTGCTTTTGACCGGCACTCCGCTGCAGAACAACCTTCAGGAGCTAGTCGTGCGTGTGCTGGCACCCTTATCGTACTCTCAGCCATGCTAACCTTCGCTCTAGTCTCTGATGAACTTCATCCTCCCCCAGCAATTCGCGGATGACCTCGACTCCCTTCGCGCAGTCTTCAAGACCAAGGGCGACTCCAAGATCACGCTGCTTGCTCAGGAGCGCGTGTCAAGAGCGAAGAAAATGTTGACGCCATTCGTGCTTCGTCGACGGAAAGATCAGGTGCTCCAAGATCTTCCAAAGAAGACCGAGAGGATCGAATGGTGTGAAATGACACCGCTGCAACGAACTCTCTACAACGATGCACTTCGTCGATCGAGGAAGACTATCTATGACTTGCAAGAGACGGTGGAGCCGGAACCCTCTCAACCCAATACCCGCGGCAAGGGAAAGAAGACACGTGCGAACGCACGCACAAAGGACAAGATGTACCTTGAGAACAGTGCGAACGTTCTCATGGATCTCCGGAAGGCAGCATCGCATCCTATGCTCTTCCGCAGGCGGTTCACGGACTCGACGCTCACGTCCATCACTAAGCTCCTTCTGAGAGAGCCGGACTTCAAGAAGAGGGGCGCTCTCTTCAAGCTTGTGAAGGAAGACATGGAGATCATGACCGACGCCGAGCTGCAACTGTTTGTTGCTACGTACAAAGTTGGTTGACCTCTTGCTCTCTGCCTCCGGACATTTCTGATTCCCCCTGAAGTCCACGCAGAAGTATCTTCAGCCTGACGACTGCTATCTACAAGCGGGTAAAGTGAAGGTTCTCATGAGCCTGCTCAACCAATATCAAGCCGAGCAAAGGCGCATCCTGATTTTCTCGCAGGTGAAGATATTGACCTTAATCGCATGTCTCGGTTGCTGATGCGCCATGCAGTTCACACAGATTCTCGACATCCTGGAGAAAGTCCTTGAGCATCAAGGCATCAAGTATCTGGTATTGACTGGTTCCACTCCGGTGGATGTCCGGCAGACTCTGGTCGACGAGTTCACCGAGGACGAGTCCATCTCTGTCTTCTTGCTTTCCACGAAAGCGGGTGGCATGGGCATCAACTTGACAGCTGCAAGCGTTGTCATCATGTAGGCGATTCGTTGATCGTGGAAGGACGCCTGCTCACCGGTCATGCGCGTGTCTTTCAGGTTCGACCAGGACTTCAACCCGCACAACGATAGACAGGCGCAAGATCGCGCGTATCGGATAGGGCAGAAGCGCGATGTGGATGTAGTCAAGCTCATCACGAAGGGATCGATTGAGGAAGACATGCTCGCACTCGGGCAGACGAAGCTTGCGCTTGACGAGGCTGTCGCTGGAGAGGAAGGAGAGGAGAAGGTCGAACAGGAGATGAAGACGTCCCTCATGAACGTCGTCCGAAGGAAGATGGAGACCCAGCCCGAAGAGGCTGAGCAGGAGCCCGAAGCCGAGCCTGAGGCGGTAGCGGAGTCGGAGTCGGGTATCACAGAGGAGCAGGACGACAAGGAGGGCGAGCAGGACGAACCCATGGAGATGGATGACCTGGGCAGTCCGCTGAGCGCAATAGACGACGACGACGACGTGTAGTCGAACGATAGTTGCATTACTTAGTCGGCGCATTTTGCTTTCGGACCGCATCTAATTTGCTGACATCGCACCAACCTGTATCTATACGTACTATTTTACACTGCAGTATCGCACGGACGGATCAACCCCCTTTTCTGCATGCAGAGTGCGGTACACGGCATCGACGGAGCGGTAAGCACGGAAGTTGTGAGACGGCTACGGTCATTCGAATACTGTCAAGCCTCGTATCATCCTGTCTGTGCTCAGGCGGAAGAACTCGTTATCGATGCCCTGCTCCCTGGAATCCATGGGGACGAGCGGATTGCGCACGACGTACTCGAGGAACGGGCCGGCGTAGATTTGGCGGAGGACGAAGCGGAGCGAGTCGGCCTTGGGGTCGCTGAGCATGACGAACTTGTAGCCGGACATCGTCTCGTACAGGTGCAGCTTGTACGTCGACGTCGTGTAGTTCACGAACTGCTCGTCCCTGTGCGCGGAGGGGGAGAGGGAGTCAGTCGCGGCGCACCGGCGCGCGCGCGCGGGGGCGCCCGAGCCATCATAGTAGAGAGCAGCGATGCGGGGCTGACCTCCCGGAGAGCTTCCTGACGAGGTTCCGCAGCGAGAGCACGACGCCGTACACGAGCTTGGCCTCCTCGTCGAACGTAAGCGCGGCGCTGGGGGAGGGCGCCTGCGCGGGCGGGGGCGAGCTCGCGCGCGGCGGGGGCAGCGGGCTGCGCGGCGCGTCGTCGTTCACGGCGACGACGACGCCCGTGGCGGAGTTGAGCGTGTTGCGCGGGTGCCGCCAGTCCGGGCCCGCCGCGGCGTCCGGCGCGGGCTCGTCGGCCTTGGGGTAGACCGCGGCGGAGACGGCGGGGAGCAGCCCGCCCTCGACGGCGGTGCGCGGCCTCTTGGTGCGGTGCCAGTCTTGGTAGTAGATGCAGTTGCAGTGTCTGTGGTGTGCAAAGGGGCTCAGTGTGGGAGTGTTGAGGCATGAGCGAGATGTGTGCGCGCGTACCTGTCGTAGATGTATAGACTGTAGATCGTCATGCTGCCGGTGTGGCTGAGAGCTACGCCGCGTGCTACCGTGTAGAGATGGGCTTGCTGTGCACGGTCAATCAGCTCTCGCTTGCGCTGCATGTCATCCTGCTATCACGACATACGGACACGGTGGGATTCCGGGTATCGAGTGAGCCCGTCCGGAGGATGCCGCGACGTGGGGGTGGACGTTCAGTACAAGTGCCAAGTTGGGCGAGTGATCGACGCGGGGCAAGTCGATCCCCCTGCACCAACATCGCGCATGGCACTCGCATGCCCTAGTAACTCACACAAGCTCGGGGTGGCTCTCACAACAGCAACAGTGCAACTCTAATAGCCGGCCAAACGCAAAGAAATGCAATTTCACACAAAGGAGGTGGTGGTACAAACACAGTTTGAAATGCTACACAACGAGAATGTGCACGGCAGGCGGCGTCGCGCGGGTGAACTGTCCGTGCCCAGCCGTGACCGCGGGCCACCAGTGGTCGAGCTGACTAGAGCAAGTGCGTAGCAAGCGCGGGTAGGATGGAGCGAAGGAAAGAGACGCTACAGACAGACAGACAGACAGGGCGAGTAGGGCGTGCCGGACTACATCGTGCGCGTACGGTAAAGAGTCCTCCATTGACGGGGAGAAAGCGTAAAGGTGAACAGAAACGGTCCGAATCCCATGGACGCGAGGGGCCGACCGCTCATACGCGGTCCTCGCGCTCGTGCTTCTCGTCCTCGGGCACGTACAGGCCGGGCGCGGGCCCCGAGTACGCGGGGATCTTCTCGTCGAACTGGTTGTACAGCGGCACGCCCGCGCCGGGCATGTTCACCGGCGGCTGGCCGTACGTGTACGCCACCGCGTTCGGGTCGGACGGGCTGTTGACGATGTACTGCGGCCCCGCGCGGGAGGAGGTCAGTCAGCTCTCGATGACGGGCGGTGGGGAGCGTGCTTACAGTCGGGAGGGGCGCGCCGTAGGCAAACGCGCTGGGCTGGGCCGTGCCGGGCACTGTGACGTTGAGGACCTGGAGGGGAAGCGGGGCCTCAGCGGACGACGGGCGAGGCGTCATGCAGACACGTACGATGGAGTTGCCCATGAACCGCGGGCGCGAGATGAAGTAGTGCGGGAGCTCGATGTTAGGCTTGACGGCGCGGTCCTCCTGCTCGAACCGCGCGAGCATCCTGTTCACCTGTTTCTTGCCCTGCAACGCGCGCGCACTCAGTCAGCGGGGAGCACACAGCGCACGGAAAGCGGGGGGAGGCGGCGACGCACGGAAAGCTTGAAGAGCCACATGGGGAGCCACATGACGAGGATGATGGCGATGAAGATGGCGAAGCTGATGCCGCGCGCCTCCCAGGCGCGGTTCGCCTCGGCGGCGAAGAGGTCGAAGGAGGTCGCGGTCGAGCCCCTGAGGGGGAGGGCGCGCAGCATGACGTAGAACACGGCGATGGGGACGGCGATCGTGGCGCTGCAGCGCGGCGGTCAGCGAAGGTGAGGGGAGGGTAGAGACCGGGCAAGAGACGCACATGAAGCTGAGGACGCCCCAGGCGAGGTCGAAGCGGGGGTTCACGTAGCGCGAGCCTTTGCGGACGACGGCGCGGAGGCGGGCTTGCCAGGCCTCGGCGGAGATCTGCGGGCGGACGTGAGCGCGAAGGGGGGAGGGAGGCAGGGCAGGGCGGACTCACGTATTTGGAGAGCTGGTAGGGGACCTGCTCCGGGGGAGCCAGGTTGATCGGGAGGTTCTGTGCGCGCACGCAGCTGCGCTTGAGAGGTGTCGCCCTCGATAAGAGACGCTAGGCGACACTCACCAGAACGACGGAGTCCTGCATCTCGGCTGTCTGCTAGTAGGGTCAAAGACTAGTGCGTCGTAGAGTCTCGTCTCGCGAGCCGGTGAACGGGGGGAAGCGGTCACTGAGTTGGGCAGGAGAGCGCGTGCGGCGGGGGGAGGGGGGACGGCCTGGGCTTCAAGCTGCCAGTGTGTTTGCTGTGTGTGGGGGGCGAAGGGGAAGGGGAAGGGGTCGAACCGGTCGACGAGCTAGAGCCTGAAAAGCTAGCGTGCGGAAAGATGTGACAACGGTCCTGCCTGCAGGGACAGAAGGGCGCGGCCGGCTTATAAGGCGAGGGTGGAGGTGGGAGGCGGAGACGGGCGGGTGGCTGCTCGCACTGCCCGCCAAGTCGTCGCCTTGGCACTCGCCCGCTGCGCCCGCATCTCGACTGTCCCTGGCCAATCACAGCCGCCCGCCGGTCGCGACCAACGCCCCTCTGGGAACGCCGCGCGACAGCATCGATTCAGCCCGCGTACACACAGTGATCCATCATTCTTTCGACAAGCCACCGAGGTCAGCTCGTGATTGTTATATCGAGATCTCCAATGCTCGTCCAGCTTTTATTTATTGTGCTCTCGTCCATACTGGGCCTGCGCTATGACATGATCCGCATCCTGCCCACGGGCAGCCTGTACAACCTCTGCGCAAAGTACTCCCGCGTCTCCCCCCAGCGATCCTCGCCCCCCTCGAACACGTCCACGTCCGTCCACTCCACGTCGATGCCCACGTCTGCCAGGTGCAGCTCCGACACGCGCGCGTACACGTCGTAGAACAGCGCATCTGTCACGCATCAGCGGCGCATCAGCGCACGGCACGCTGGGCTGGGGATGTCGACTTACTGGTCGCGCCGAGGCCGTTGAAGAAGCCGAAGCGCGATTCGGGGCCCACGAGCAGGTCCGGCACGTGGTCAAAGAACTGTTTGAGGTCTGCGCCGCGTCGTGAGCGAAAGCGCGATGGTCAAGGTGGTTGAGAGGGCCTGACCCTTGTAGTCCTCGGAGAACGTGTCGGTGTACACGACGTCAAACCCACCCACGCCGAGCAGCTCCTCGCGCTCGACAAAGTCCTGCCACTTGCCCTCCAGGATCCTGACGTTGGGCTTGTCGTACCACCCCAGCTCGCGCATGTGCGCGAGCACGTCCGGGTGTGGCTCGATGATGACGTGCAGGGACGGACGCGTCGGAAGCGCTTGGAAGAAGCCGTCGATCTTCCGGCCAGTCAAGTCACCATGAGGCAGCTCGTAAATCGTGCACGACACACGTACGATGCCCAGGCCAAAGCCGACGTTCAGGACTTTGAGCCCGTCCCGGAGGTGTTCGTGGTCATCGCACAAGCGCTCGACTGTCTCCCGCACTTGGCACTGGCGCACTTAGGTCCACGCGTCCACGCAACGCGAGCACACGGAGGACTCACTGATGCCACGCTCCCAACCCATCATGACGCCGACCTCCTCCTCGTCGCTCACTTTGAGAAGACAGATTTCCTGGCCTCCGTCGTCCTTGATGAATTTCAGGCTGGAGGAGAGGAAAGCGGCGGGCGAGCCGGCGGCCGTGGTGTCGGTCGCTCGAAGCACCATGGAAAGCGAGCTCGTGGCGGGTGGTGCGCGCGAGGAGAGCAGCGTGAGGAGAAGTTCTGTGTGCGCGGTCAGTGCGGGGCACGCAACGGAGGGGAGCACACGCGGCTTGCCTGATCGGATGCCGGCGTCGCGGACGAGGTTGTAGCACGCCTCGTTGTTCATGGACAGGGCGACATCCCCGGCCGTGTTGTGCAAGTTGTCGACTGCGCGCGCACGCCGCTGAGCCCCACCGCCGCCGCAGAACGATATCACCGAGACGGCACACGCACCCGCGTTCCACACCGCGCCCTCCTGTATCAGGTACCTCACCAGCTCCTCGTTCTCCGTGTAGGCAGCCGCGTGCAGCGCGGACGTGCCTTCGTCGTCTTGGTACCACAGGGGCCCGCCGTCGGCGACCATTTTCTGGACAAGCGCGAGGGGCTGGCGCTCGAGGATGCATTCGACGAGGGCCTGGCCGAGTGCGACCATCCCGTCGACGACGTCTGAGCCGTATTCCGACATGTCGGGGAGAAGAGTTACTAAGTGATTCGTCAGCGTCCAGGGACGAGCAAAGTGACCAGGCGGCGATCGTCGATCAAATCCATCCCTAATCGGGCAGGAGCGCGCATCACCTGACCGCGCTGCCCGGCGACGCGTCCAAGTCGCGAACGTTCCTTCACCCGCGCCGACTACTGGGGCTGGCGGATGACGCCGTCTAGCTCATGCACCATTGATTGTGGATCCAGCAGTGTTACCCAATTGTCGACGAGGGCACCGCTTCCAGCGCATCAGAAGGTTCATATCCGCTCGCACGTAACTTATGAGGCTGACAGAGCAACTCGCTCAGTCATCTCTCTGAATCCACGTTCGGCGAATGCTCGGGGAGGGGTCCCCATTGGCCCATATATGCCTCGCTCTCGCAGCCTCCAAGCTCGTTCTTAGTAAGTAGACGCAGTCGACCTCGAAACAGGATGTCCTTCTCGCCAGCTTCTCTCACCTTCCCGTCGTCGACCGCCACGGTCTCCGTCAAGATCTTCAATTCTTTTAAGAGCATCGTTGTATCCTCCGTGCCTTTTTTCTCCGCCGCCCCAGGTTCGTAATGTAGGAAGCGCGCTCCCTATTGGCATCACGCGTACTCACATGGCTGATACACAGGTTCTACGGCGGATGAAGCTGCATCGGCTTTCCGCTGCTCCGGCAAATCGTTCCTCATCGAACATCCTAGCGGTACGCGCGTCCCCGGCCCCCTTAGCGTACTCACTCCAACGACTATGTAGGCAAGAAGATAATATATGACCTCGGCGTCCGCAAGGACGTGTCCACCGCCTCCAAGAAATGGCAGGACGAAATCGCCAGCGGGATGCCGTTGGAGTACGGCCCTGACGTTGCAGAGACTCTCGTTCAGCATGGAATCGACCTCAAGAGCATCAATGCCGTAATTTGGGGGTCTGTACCAGCTTGATTTCTTGTGTCGCGTCCCGGGCTGGACTGAAAAAAACGTGACGGACCAGCCACTCGCACCTCGACCATACGGGCAACCCATCGACCTTCCCT
Source organism: Daedalea quercina L-15889 (assembly GCA_001632345.1). Lineage (NCBI taxonomy): Eukaryota > Fungi > Basidiomycota > Agaricomycetes > Polyporales > Fomitopsidaceae > Fomitopsis > Fomitopsis quercina. The sequence continues at coordinate 78,616 of KV429042.1, read as the reverse complement.
CCCACAACGCCGCTGGTAGTGGGCGCTGGTACCCAGGTGGGCGATCTGTACCTACGACACTGATCGTACGGAATCTCGTTATTGACGAGGCTCCGCACGACAGGCCGCCTTCCGCCCAGGCTATCCGCTCAATCCGAACGCCATGGTCCCAGAGTCCGACTTCCTCGGCAGGGAGGTCGTTGAGATCCCCTTCCCCGAGCACGCGCCGCTCGTCGCCGGCCTGAAGAGCCACGACTATTTCGGCGACGGCAGCTTCTACCTCCTCGAAGCGCCCGGCGTACGTCCTCCCCGCCCGCACTCGACGCTTCATGTAGCACTGACGTTGTGTGTGGTATTGACAGCACTGCGTTGGCCACATGCTCGGGCTGGCGCGCACGACGCCGTCGCCCAACGCGTCCTGGATCCTCATGGCCGGAGACACCGCGCACCACCCGGCGATGCTCCGCCCGTCGCCGCACGTCCCCCTCCCGGCCCCGCTCGAGCCTCTCGTCCCCGCGGCGCTCAAGGGCTGCGCCCGCGACGCGCCGTTCATGGCGCCCCCCAAGCCCGGCGGCTCGATCCACCACGACCACGACGTCGCGCTCGCAACGCTCCAGGTCGTCACCGCGCTCGACGCGAGGGACGACGTATGGGTGCTCTTGAGCCACGACGGGAGTATGGACGACGATGTCGGGGGGAGGATGAGGTGGATGCCCGAGGAGGCGAATAAGTGGAAGGAGGATGGCGTCAAAGAGTACTTGAGGTGGAAGTTTCTGGAGAAGGGGAATTCGGTCTATAGGTGGTGATTCGAGCTCGAGCACTATGGTACCGCGGCGGTGCATATTTTCTTGGTGTCCTAGCACTTTCCCCCTTTCACCTGCAAAGAGCGGCTGTCTCCCTCTTGTATATGGTCTGTAACTGAGACTTTCGCCTGAGGGGTACGGTATTTGTAGCAAACGTGGTTATTGCATTTGCCGGCGATTTGCGAACCGCCTTCGAACTGACGAGATGTGATCAAATCCTGTGTTTTCCCGAGTGTTTGGTACACACCGTACCGGTAGCAGTGTAAGTAGGAGAAATAAATGCAGCACTGGGGAAAACCTAACTCTCATGAAGGATTTCAGCGCAAACTAGCGCCGCCAGTGACCCCATAACCGCTCTCCCGTTCTGATCTCCCACATGCCAGCATAAACTGGCTTATGGCCGGGGATGTAAAAAGTGACTGAGCGCAACTATGTGAGCGGGATGACATGAACACGTCTCACGTGATCGCGGCGCGTCGCGTCGGCGTGCGCCACAAGCGCGTATCGCAGCAGTGCCACTGTAGTAGCGCAGATCGTTGAACTGTGTTATGCAGATGGAGCACTGAAACAAAACCCACTGGGTGCAGCTTCGCGTCCGAGACAGAGCGGACAAAGGGGTCCCGGATCAAGCTCACGTATCTGACTAGGCGAAGTAATGCCGTCAGTCATCCTCTACGGTCGACGTCCGGGGAGTGGTCGGAGGGGCCCGGGAGAGTGCACCGCGCTTATTGTTCACGTCCCTTTAAAAGTGCCCTGCTCATGCCGCAAAATCCAGCATCGCCATAACGCATTTGGCTCGCTCGTGGAAGCCGACGAACACACGGAAATGTCTGTCTCCCCATCTTCGCTTACCTTCCCGCCCTCGACCGCTACCGTCTCGGTGAAGATATTCAACGCTTTCAAGAAGATTGCTATCCCGTCTGCGCAGTTCTTCTCCTCTGCACCAGGTTTGAGTTGATAGATGTACCTGATATCATGTACACTCACATGGGTTCGCCCTCCCTACGTAGGTTCTACCGCAGATGAATCTGCGCGGGTCCTCAAAGGCCCAAGCAAATCATTTCTCATCGAGCATCCTAGCGGTATACTTACCCTTCTTTCGCTGCATGACTCTGCCCACCTCTGACTCTCGGGCTCGGCACGCAGGAGTGAAGGTCGTATTCGACCTCGGCGTCCGCAAGGACCTCTCTACTGCCTCCAAATTCTTGCAGGACATCACAGCGACGTTAGAACCTCTGGAATACGGACCTGACGTCGCGGAAACCCTCGGCCAGCATGGATTCGACTTGAAGAGCATCAATGCCGTGATCTGGAGGTGCGTATCATCTGAATTGACGTACCCTTTGTCGCCCTGCTGGACTGACAGATGCGCTAGCCACTCGCATTTTGACCACACGGGCAACCCTTCGACATTCCCTCCGACGACTGCTCTCGTAGTGGGCGCTGGCACTCAGGTGAGCGAATAGCACCTGCGTGGTACTCATCATAGCCACGGGTCCAACGTCTAATGAGCTGTCCGACTGAGTCACTGACGCTGCTTGGTACGGCAGGCCGCCGTCCGCCCCGGCTATCCCCTGAACCCAGATGCTGGGCTCCCAGAATCCGACTTCCTCGGCCGCGATGTCGTAGAGATCGCCTTCCCCGACGACGCACCGACCATCGCCGGTCTGAAGAGCCACGACTATTTCGGCGACGGCAGCTTCTACCTCCTCGAGGCACCCGGCGTACGCCCTTTGCGTTGCAGACTGTGGAATGCTAATGCCAGACTACTTCCGTAGCATTGTATCGGCCACATGGTTGGCCTCGCGCGGACGACGCCCTCACCCGACCCGACTTGGATCCTCATGGGCGCCGACACTGCGCACCACCCCGCAATGTTGCGACCCTCACCGCACGTTCCCCTTCCGGCCTCGCTCGAGTCCCTCGTGCCCGCGGCTCTCAAGAAATGTGCACGCGATGCGCCCTTCATCGCCCTTCCGAAGTCAGGTGCGTCGGTGCACCACAATCACGACGCCGCGGCCGCCACGCTCCAGGTCGTGATCGCACTCGACGCGAGACCGGACGTGTGGGTAGTGCTGAGTCATGACGGAAGCATGGATACCGATGTGAGAGGGGTGGGAGAGGGCAAGATGAGATGGATTCCCGAAGAGGCCAACAACTGGAAGGACGAGGGCGTCAAGGAGTACGTGAGGTGGAAGTACTTGGAGGTAGGAAACCAAGCGAATAGGTGGGACTGAGGCAAGCCTCAACTAGTTAGAACATAGAGCAAACAAGTTGAGAACGTAATAAACCCACCACTTCCTGAAGTACGTTAGCTGCTGAAGCCGTAAGGATTCCAAACTTGCAACAAATCACTCGCGTGCAGGGCCCGTCACGCATGCAAACAGAATGGCTCGAGCTCCCCTTGTCCCAAACTTGTCAATGCAACAGCAATGAGAGCATCAGCAAGACACCATAAACGGCCTTGTTATTCGGAGATACCTACCTGAGTGAGAATCACTGTGTATTAAGTTAGCGGGATCACAGACTAAGCGCGCTAGAGTTGCCACGAACTGACGATAAGAGTGCTACGGAAAGAATTTAAGAAACCTACAGTGTGTTCGCTCTCTTTCGGTGGCATAAGGCACCGAAAGTTGACCATTCCTGCAAGTGCAGTAATCGTATAGGTTTGTATTGATCAAAAATATAGAGGTATGAGCAAGTCTCAGGCTCAATGTACGCACTCCAAGCCATGGGATACCGCATAGCGAACGAACCTATGCCTCGCATCCTTAAATCTCGCCATCCCAGTTCCTTCCAGGACTGCTTGAGATGACGCTTCCATCTGGTGGGAAGGCGGCGCGGGAGCCAATCCCTTACCCCTTGGAGGTTCTGACGCGTCCTCGAGCACGTCAGAAGACACCAGCCAGAGGATTCAAACAGCTGAGAGGCAGATAATGGCGTTTCTGGATAGCATGAGTGAGTACACGACGAGACAGTGATTGACAGGCGGAACGTACTCATCGCCTACCTCATAGAACAAACAAGGCCAATGGACATCAGTCATAGAGGGTCCTCCTCGTGTATAGTAATCCGTGGTGCGTCGACCACGGGTAGATGGGATGCGTCCCCCGTGGGGGCTTGCTCCGCGTCTGCCGCCGACTCAGCAGGCACAGGCCCGATGTCATCCTCGTCATCCTCGTCACTTTCTTCACCTGGTCGTTTGAAGACAAGTTCTTTGCCGCTAATAAGTCGCCGCTTCTTCAACGGCACATCCGATGCCACTGTCGATCCTCCTGTTCCGGTTGCCGAGTCCTTCTCCACACCTTTGCCCTTCGCGCGCTCTTTTTTCTTTTGTCGTTTGGCCCTGTTCTTGGCCGTCTTCGCCTCTGCTTGCTCCTCTCGCTCCCGCCGCTTACGTTCAAACTCCAGGGTATCGGCTTCCTGCAGATCCATAAGTTACCGCTCTAAGCCAAGTCTAATGAGAGACGTACCTTCTGCGCCGTCTCGTCCATCATTTTCAGCCTCTCATACTCTCTCCGTCGGCTGGCCTTGTAGACGTGAAACTCTCCACTACCCGCTCCTGCACTAGACCCTTGTACGTTCTTCATCATCTCTCGTGGGGGTCTAACGGTCTTCTCCTTAGGTGGAGCCGGAACATATGCCGGCTTGCTCGGGTCTTTGAGTAGCCTCTCCAGCTGAGCACGCTGTTTATCAACAGGGGTGAGTGCATGGCGGTTGTTACTATTACCAGGTGTCTGTGCTGGGGGCGGGGAAGTCGACATGGTCGAAGACGGAAGGAAGGTGTACTACGCATAGACGCCCGTGACCGATGGCCGTGCAAGTGATGCATGATGTACGAAGACTTGCAAACCATATCGATACTCACAGTCACCTCAAGGAATGCATTGCCCAACTCAATGGTATTGTACTAGTGCTACGGCAAGTTCGACTGTACAGCTCTTTTGCTGCGGTACTACGACATCTCGTCTCCGTGGAAGCCTGGGGTCTCGCCGAACATGGTTAAGTCGCACGAAAACGAGAGGTACTGGAAAACTAGTGGAAGTTTCAATGTGCGCGCCGAGGGTTTGACGTTTGACCTCTGCATAAGTAAATTGAGGTTTATAACTAGAAAACCGACTGATGCTCATGCAATACGAAGCGGTGGCGGCGGCCACTGCTTCGTGGGCGCTTATGTTCAAGTTCGTGCCGGCGTCCCGCCCAGATCCCGCCATTAGTATGCGATCAAACAGAGACTCGCTTCAGCTTAGGGTGAGTAGACAGGGACACATCCTAGAGTAACACGTGAACATAATAGAGGTCGTGAGAGCTATATATGTGAAAATGCGGATACGTGCCAACGGCGAACAGTGCAAACAGTATGTGACGCGGAATGGGATACCGAGACGAGCAGACATGAGAAGGACTTCATACAACTAGAATGAAACGTGAGTAGACGATGCAACAAACGCGTGACTGGGGACGTACGAAGAACAGCGTTGATACAGCCATCGTTCTCGGGGTTGTTTGTGATCTGCGCGTATTTTCCGAACACTACCTTGCCACCAGCGGTGACCATGCCCAACTCCGAGACATTGACTTCGATAACTGTACCCTTTGTCAACACACCCAACTGAGTGTACATTGGCGACTGCGGGTTCTTTTTGACCCCAAGAATCTGCAACTGGAACGTTGCCTTGAGGTCAGCTGCGAACGGATACAAAGTCAAACAACGCCGCATGACAGAAATATGTGCTGACGCACGATGTGTAACATTTGCCTTCCTATACCGCAGTGCCATAGGTCGGATGAACCTCTCCATTTTCACCGGTTTCCTCGTGAACCCCTCTCCGACGAACGTCGCCTTTGTCACCATACGCTTCCACGCCTTCTTCTTGCTCTTTCCTGTACGCATCACCTTGAACATCTCATCCTCCGCGATGCCGCGTACTTTCGGTAGAGGGACGGCATATTTCGCAGCCTTGTCCTTCCGCTTCTCCTTGATAGCGGTCGATAATGCCTTTGCGTCCTTCTGACCTTCACGATCAAGCAGGTACGTTGGCAAAGCACCGTCTGGCACAGTAGATGAGTCCTTCTGCTTGACATTGCGCTCATCATGAGCCTTGAGTGTCTTCTTGAGTTGGACTTTCTCAGCATGACGTTTCGCATGCAGCAACTTGGCCTTCAGACCAAAGGCCTTTTGGGCAGTTGCCGAAGTACGGTGCACAGCTCGAGCTTCACGTTTCCGCCTGCAGAAGGCACAAATGTCATAAAGGAGATTCGAACCACACAGACATCCGTACGCACTTCCGCTCGTAGTAGTCTAACCGCCTACCATGCCGTTTGATGTGCTCCTCGATGTACTCGTTCTGTGTAAAGATTGTTCAGAATATGAGTAAAAATGGAGTAACAAAGCATACCTGAGGCTATATACCAGACAAAGATCAATGATGTGAGCATGAAGAGCGGAGACGGGATAGGAACGCACCATGGTCGGGGTGGTAAGAAGCTAAAATGCAGGTTGCCCAATTGAGCGCTGTAAATGACGGTCTAGCCACGACTTAGTTAGACGCCCGTAGGTGGCTGCTCCCAGACACGTACTACAGACACGTCCCTCAAACAGCAAGCTAAGCCTTAACTCTCGCACGACCGCTCTCCAGTCACCACCCACCTTCAATCAGGCCTGATTTCCTCTACTCGCCAATATGTGGCAGGACGGCAACAATGCTTACGGTTCATCGTCATCACAGAACCAATACTACGCGGGGGCACCGCAGGGAGTTCCACTCCAATTCTACGCGCCCAGCCCTGTTAGCAGCACTTTCTACAGTGGTTCACGTCCAAGTCTTGACGGCAATGTTGGTGCGCAAGGAAATATCAACTCGCAAGGCATTCCGCCAGGGTATAGTGGTAACATCCAACCTGCTGGGGGTTGGTGGACGGCGTTCGGGACGGGTGGCTTCGAGGGCGAGCCACCGTTGTTGGAGGGTAAGCAACCCCCCCTTGATATTGAAGTTAGTGGCTAGAGGGAAACCTTAGAACTTGGATTCAACTTTTCCCATATCCGCGCGAAAACCTTGACTGTCCTGAATCCACTTAGTCGCGTGGATGAGCGCATCATGGACGACGCCGACCTGGCGGGACCATTGCTCTTCTTCCTTTGTTTTGGTACATTTCTGCTCTTCGTGAGTAATAAATTGCTGTCGGAAGTGTGGTTGATTCTCATCTCCATTCCTCGCCCGTTATTCTATAGTCCGGAAAGCCGCAGTTCGGCTATATCTACGGAGTTGGCCTGATGGGATCTGCGTCCATCTATACGCTTCTCAATCTCATGTCCGAGAGTGGTATAGACGCATACCGAGTCGTGTCCGTACTAGGATATTGCCTGTTGCCTATGGTCGGAGTCTCTGCGTTGAGCGTGGTCCTCACGCTTGAGTGAGTACGTTAAACACTCTTGTACAGAACAATTCACGAAGGTTTTCCGCAGCGGATCTCTAGGTTACGTGTTGTCTGTCTTGTCGATTCTATGGTGCACGTATGCCGCGTCAGGTATCTTCGTCGCTGTGTTGCGCATGTCAGACCAACGTTTTCTCGTAGCATATCCTGTAGGACTCCTGTATGGTTGTTTCGCTTTGCTTAGTGTATTCAAAGTAGGTGGGACTGGCTCATCGAGATAGTTAGGCGCCTCATCGGACTCGTTTTCAATGAAGCCAGCATTTCGACATTGGAAGACCCACACTACGGAGCAATAATGAATAATGTTATATACTAAAGTGTGCGATATGGTACTTCGTGCGCGTGACAAACAGATCAAACAGATACAACCGGCTCGTCCTTTTGACTGGAAGTCAATTGCTTGCTGTATAACTTCAGCAATGCCTTCATGATCTCCTCCGTCGGCATTGTGGCATACTCGTGGACGTATTGCGGTAAGGAATCTTCCAGGCTGAATCCAGCCTTCTTCATGAAGAAGGGATGCATGACGTCTGGAGTCGCCTCTCCGAGCTGCCTCATCGTGAGGCGCTCAATATGACGTTCTCGAGGCTCGTAGATGAGACCGGCCCTGCCTGGTGTTGGAAGCATTGTCAACGTTGCCGGATCGAACCCATTCTTAGTAGGTGAGGTGAGTCGCAGAGATGTGGGGCTGGTAGGCATCGGAAAGTTAGGCGAGACAGGCGAAGTAGCCCCTCTGCTAGGGCTTATAGTTAGTGTGGCCGCGCGACCAAAGGGCGGTCGTCCAGGTGAAGGGGAACCGGTTATTTGTTCGTCGGATTCTTTGTCCACGCGCATTGCCGCGACAGCAGATTCAGCGGCTCGTTTACGGGATACAGCTTGCTGCGCCATTGCAGCTGGACCTCCACGAATATCTCCTGAGGCTTGCGCCTGCTGCATCTCCCTGGTGAACGCTTTGCGAAGCGATGTCAGCCATGTGTACAGCGACATGTTGAGGGTGATGTAGATGTCTTCGCGATTCTTCGCCCCTTGCTTCACGGTGAATTTACTGCTGAAGTCGTAGACTAACGTTCTCCTGTCACCTACGACATCCTCCTTGCTTTCCATGCGTATGTCCATGGACGGCAGCCCGAATATTGTAGCTTCTAGAGCATCCTTCACCAGAGCCGACAGCCACTGCTTGCTGTCGTTTACGTTCTCCTTGGCTAGTAAAGCATGGTTGAGTTGGCTGATTCGGGATGTTGAGATGGACGAAAAGGACAATTCCAGATCTCGTTTGGCAGGCAATGCGGTGACCTCGACCATACGATCAAGTTGGGCGTGGACATCACGGCCCACGAATTGAGCCAGTTCCGAATCGCGCATGGAACGCGGGAAGACAACTAAGCGAAGCGCATCCAGCATAAGGCTCATGCGTTGCCCGATCTTGTGATTGACACCTGTGTCCTCTCGCAGGCGGCTGCGCGTGGACTTCAGCATTGCATTGGCAACTGCAGACAGCGGATTGTCGGGTTTCGGTGAGTTGGCGATCCTGAATGCTTTAGATTCCTTGCTTGCACCTTCTCGTTGGCTATCCAAAGTGGCTTTGAATTTATCCGCGTAGGATACCAATTTTGGGATCGTCCCAACGTTCATGACGATGATGACTTCCGTCCCCGATACTGTGAAGGTCACATTGACATGCCGCTTGTCCGGAGACACATCATCGGAGACCATCGACCAGTCGTCGTAGATTTTAACCTCCACCGGTTCAGCCCTACGAGATCATTAGTGAATTAGCCAACCGGCGGACCTTGCACCTACCTATATTGTATTAGCTTTTGATATTCGCTTTCCAGATCCACATTGAACACGCCGCTTCGCATTGTGAGATCAAGCATTCGGCGATTCGAGGTCCCCTCGCCCTTTCCTTCCGCGTGACGGATAGTGTGGAACTCGAGGTTCGGTGCCGTGGCCTGTCCGGAGACATTTCCCGAAGCGAAAACAGCGAATTGAGCCATTGCCAGCGTCAACTCCGAGAACTCATCGCTGAGCTTGGTGCGGACAAGCATGTTCTCTATACGGAGTTTCACGTAGCTGATGGATTGTCCGAGGTCTGCATCTAGATTGACCCGGCGGAACCGGAGCAATATGGCCGTGGTGAGCTCCTGGCTGGGTGATGCAGCACGCTGAGTGTTGTGCGTAGTCGTTGCTTGAGGAGTCCCCGGAGTTACAACAGACCCGCTTAAAACAGGGATACGGTCAAGCCATACGGCCTTGAAGCATAGCACGTCTTGTAGTCTGGAAAAACGCAGTCCACCAGAAAGCTCGGTGTCGACTACCACGGATATGGAACTGATGACCTTATCAGAGCCCACATCCGTTTTCGCGAACGTAACATTAAAGGCTAGGTTCCGAGCGTCAAGCTTGACACAGTCCTCGCTGAGGAAGCCATGCTTCAACCCAATCGTAAGACCTGCGACACTTCCTGTGAAGCTAACGCGGCGGAAGCCTGGAGACATGTTAACAATGAAGCCACCGCTGTCCCAGTGAAGCCCGGCAATGACATTGACATCAGGTTGACACGTGAGTTCCAATTTGGATTGGTCGATGCGCAAGCATAAGCTGATCTTCAGACCGGAAACCGGATCGACAGCGTCGAGGGCCTTCTCTGTGCCAGTAGATGGCTCGGGGATGAGGTGCTGAACGGTTGCAGGAGATAACTGTGATAGAGGTCGGCTGGATTGTCGTAGGCGATTCTCGACGTGAGAGACGATTTTGGTCACAAAAGGGAGCAGGGTAGGCCTGAGAGTGTTCTGGCTCGAATGGATAGTGGTTTTGAACATAAGGATTGATGGATCCACCCTCTGCTTGTTTGAGGCTGTTCTTCTGGACGAGGTGCTGGCGCGGTATTCTCCCCAGACCGTGACAACCGGTAGGTCAAATGTTTCTATGCCTACTTCTGGGCCATAGTCACTGAATCGATCAAAATGGCCAGAAACTTTCCGACCTCTGACAGAGTTGTCGCTCAGTGAAGCGCTGTGCATACAGACTCTGCCACTAGCGAAGGTTAAGGAGAGAAGCATGTTGGAGCTAGGAAGGGAGTCATCGCGAGTGCCTTCAGTTGCCCGAGTGACTGACTTGTCAACATTGGCTTTATCGCTGGACCAAGGCATGTTGTGAGCTAGTTGATCCATTCGCTCCCGCCCCTGGCGATAGACGTCCACCAGAGAGAAAACGTAGTAGGGAATCGAGGGATCAAGGTCCAGGAGAAATCCGCTAACGCTGGCCGAAACGCGTATGCGACGCGTCTCAGCGGTTCGCTCAGAGCGAACCTGAGCAGTCATTTCGGGATAGAGCATCCTATTCTGCGTGTGATGGTTCTCGCCTCCAAAGTCGGCAGCAACAGATTGCCGGAACCTGAAAATAGAGCCTGTTGAGCTGGATGCAACCTCGAGAGCAGCAGGGTTACCTCGAGATGAATTGAAATGAGAAATCCTTCATCGTTGCCTGTCCGCTTTCGCCGTGCTCCGTGCCGAAGTCCACCGACTTGACCGAGAATAAGAATGCGCGAACAGCAGCTACGTCTTCGCGACTACCAGAGCGGGACATCCGAAGATCAGGTAACGCCGCTAGAGGGAAGGCGACACCAATATGCCGTATGGTCAGATAGATGTTGTACTGATCCAGCCAAGATCGTTGTCGATCATCCGCTTCTCCTGACTTCACATCAAATGATTTCATAATGTTCTTTGTCTTCTCCTTGAATTGAGCCAGCTCATGCGCGCGGTCTGCTTGTCGAACGAGAACTTCCGCCTTCCGAACCGAAATTGTTAGTATACACATATGATCGTGTAGACGAAGCGCAAGTACCTGCAGATTATCCACGAAGTCGCTCAACTCTCCCACAGAAGTAGGCTGCATCACGGCGTGGACTTTCGTAGCAAGGATTTCTAGAGTATGTCTGTTGGACGGTACGGCACTAGACATGTTGACTTCGAAATCAATAGTGACAAATGCCGAGCGATGACCACGGTCCAGAGCAGACCGAGAGCTTGACCTCGACGCCAGTGATAGTGACAAGTCTGTCAGTCGAATCTGCCAGCCCAGGTTGGTTTGATTGCCCATGCTACCGTTGATATCGTCACACTCCAGAAACACGGCGGACGCATGTCCCTCGAAGCCAATGCGAAAGCCTTTCATCCGCAAAGAGCCACTGAGCTGGAGCTCCCTGGGCGGAGACACAGCCGAAGCGGTAGGTCGACCTGCTGGCCTCGTCTCTTGTATCAGGTGGATCAAGTCATTGAAACCTTGCTCGGATTTCTGGTAGACAGACAACAACGTATCCCAATCTGCTGGTCTGACGGTGAGGTGGAACGGTTCTACCAATGAAACGCAGTGGATGGCCTCCGTAGAAAAACGTCCTTTCATAGTGGCCATCGGCAGCTCAACATGGACTTGGGATGCGATCGTACCCGACTTATTTGATGCAGCTTCGGTAGAGATGCCGATGATATGTGGTCCTGCTTGCAGACCAAATGATATGGGGAGCAACTGGTCATTGCCCTCCGACGTTGCGAAGTCCAGAACTGTCTCCCTTATTTCCCAAGAGAACCAAGTGCCACGAGCAATTTGCAGGGTAACCCCCGCATTCCCACACATTACTTGCAAGGAGCAACGCACGAGACTGCGTTTCTCCGTTTGCCCATCTGTACGTCGCTTCGGAACGGGCGAGGGCTGCTGATGTTGCGAAGTCAGTATGTCGGGAAGGTATGCCTCCCTCCAGTCATTGAAGGAGCGATAAAGGTTCAAAGCGCTTCGGGGAATCGTGAAGTTGACGCTATCCACTCCAGAGACAACTCGCACAACAAGACTTTGTTGCGGCTCTTTCGACGACGAGACATTGAGCCTGCTCCGGTGGACATGGAAGGACGCAAGAGCCACGCTCCCACCGGAAACGATGGCATGATCGAGTGAGCGAAGCCGCATCACTGTCTCTCCTACCAACAAGGAATGGTTCGTGGAATATTGTGGCTCAAGAATAGCTGTTGACCCGGGGAGAGATTTGCTGAGAGCAGTTGCAGCATAGCCGAGGCGAGACGCGCTGAACTCGATGAGAAGGCGTTCGGCAGCGGCGACGAAAGAGGCGGAGTTCATGGAAAAGGCCACGTCTATGTACGCTCCGGACAGCAGACTTTCCGCGAGAGTTGATTTGTTGGAAGGCTCATCACCTTGCGCAGATGGGGATGAATACACACCCGGGAGGCGAGCGAATTCTTCTACAAAACGAACCATCTGCGGCGTAATCGTGACGTCCGCTTTCTCCAGGCAGATAGATGTGGCAATGCGTAGTAAACCCCTATTTCCCCTGTCCGCGACAGACAAATTTCCGTAGCTTTTGCCAGATGCGACATGGGAGGTCGGTAAGAAGGTGGTGGGTAGTACACGCATATAGGCATCGAGTGGACCCATTATTAGAGTACTCTTCCCAGGGTTCGCACTGTGGTTGACAAGCAGGGACATCGCTTTCAGGCGTAGCGAGACGGACATGGCCAAAGTAGTGGGCCTCTTTGACTCTCGAGGAACATGCGCTTGCGGGTTACTGAACAGCTTCTCCATGAAAGCATGTCTGGGTAGCCCAGGTGGTTCTTCGTCAACAGTTTGACTGAAGTCTTGGTGCTCGAGCAACAAATAGAGATCTTGCAAGGTGATCTGTGTGTTGTTGGGCTGTATCTCGAGGACGTCACGGCGTTCTGTAGGTTCCAGGTATCTGAGACAGTTTCGTAGGTAAACGAGGAGCTTGAAGCAGCTGCTACGGCGTAGTTGATCAGGCTGGCCCTTCTGGACTAGGTAAGATGGCTGGATAGTCGATAAAGGGTCAACAACGGTTCGTCGGCGAGAATACTTCGCGACTTGGAACGCGACCAGTCGATCCATCGTGTTTGGTACGCGTGCTGCATATCTCTGACGGAAGTCCAACGCTTTTTCGACGTGCACAAGGGAAGATGAGACGAAAGGCTGAACAAAGCCAAGTGCGTGGTCCTCTACTGTGAAGGCGATAGAGTCCAAGGATATTCTCACTTCTCTTTGAGTGACCGAAACTGAGCTTGCTGCGAATGTGGCTCCTATTGCCACTGGAAAAGGGCTGGAGCCTTTGCGTCTAAGTTTCTGACCCTGCCCATCGGTGCCCGACAAGACCACGGATAGCTGCTCAAACGAAGTGGCGAGCGAGCGGCGAGAGTCGACCTCGGAGTAGGCTGACTCCGTCCAGCGTAGACTGCCATTTTCCAGTGACAGCTGCAATATTGCACACGTGTCGGACTGATCACGGCCCCTTGTAGGCGACGCCTTCCCCCCCTGGGCAGAGCCGAAGGACCGTGTGTCCATCGCCACGAATTCCCCGTACGCGGCCGTGAAACCGGATATTTGCGCATCGAGAACAAATGTTCGCCCAACGGTTCCCGGCGCGGGCATAGAAGAGCGTATATAGGCAATCATTATGGCGTCGAAACGGAGCTCAGGAGTCAATGACTAGCAGAGTTCTCTTAGCACATCGTCATGAGCAGCATTTCAGAACTCACGTTGTGGGTTAGGTCATTGAGTAAGACATCAATGGTCTGGACGACGAGAGGAGTGATCCAGACGTCAAAGCTTCGCAAGCAAGACAGGCGTACGACGGTCGTGTCGAGCGGATCTTCTGAGCGCGTGTGACAAAGTATCTCACTGCAAATGGGCTTATACAGTCTGCGATTTTCAGTCTCGTTATGTGGCCTCCAGTCTATTCGTGGCCTCTACTAAGAGTGGTAAGTATGTATACCGCAAATTGCCTTGAATTCCTACCTGAGAGAGAACGTATGGCACAGGATCCCACATCGCCGGTTCATAAGGAGATGCAGCTTTGTAGTGACTGATCATCTCTCGATACTGGGAGATCCTCGGTCGTTCAATGCCAACTTCTCAAACGAGAATCAGACAAGGTCGCGCTCAGCGGAGGTGAGTAACTCACGATCCCATCCATCCGATTCATCAGTATCCCAATCAGCTGACTCAGTTACGTCTTCGTCGTCAGATTCATCACTGCTGTGTATGCTATCGTCCTCTGCGCTCTGAACATTAAGCTTGATCTCGCCCTGCAGACGTGAATTCCTGCCCGAGCGGGTCGATCATCGCGACTATGGCGGCTAAACGGCTGTGTTACTTACGCTAAGCGTGCATCTCGTATGGCCTCAGAGGTGCCTTCATCCCCTTCTGATTCGGAGAAGTGATTCGATTGGGCTACAGACTGAGGTCGTCGTAGACCGGAGCTGTTCGTTGGAGCCTGTTTCGTTGACTTGGCTCGTTCCTGAGCGCCGTGATAAGGAACCCTCAGCTGAGGAAGGTACATGTCACTGTCCAGGATACCCCGACCTGATCGAGAGTTATGAAGTAGGAGGATCGCAAAGACATGGCGTACTTACCAGAAGGGAGGACGTGTCCTAGTGAGGGGGAGTCTCCAAGAAAATACAGACAACTCGCACGGCCAGTCAGACTATCTTGATTGTTCACGAATGCTGTCTGGTTGCGTGCCTTCTCCTGCCATCCCGATGGTGCAGAATACACGTCTAGGTTGACGTCGAAGGTGAGGCCAGCAGTATCATGCCAATCTTTCGAGTGTTCCCTCGTCATGCTCAAGGCCCTCAACGATCCGATTGGAGCACGGACGCTCATGACTTTCATATAGGATTGGCCAGCCAAATCGTTGGTGTCAAATCGTACACCGACGGGAAAGGCCAATTCAAGGGCGCAGTCCATGGCAAGCCATACCAAGACAGCCGATCCTAGACTAACCTTGAGAAAGGTTACTGAAACTATGGTGAGTATCATGCAATGTAGGTTGAGCAGAGACACCTGCCATCCGGATCAACAGGCAGAGCAAACTCTTTTGCTGGGGCATTGAAGGGATCGGAGAAGTTCACGCCGAAAGAACTACCCGCGGCTGACACCAACCGTGCTTGATACGCAGACAGAGATGCTTTCAAAGACCCCAAGTGAATCTCCCATATGCAGACATAAGTAGCAGTTCTTGGTTGGGGTCCAAATAACCGATTGGCTGTGATGTCCAGTTCTACCAGGGCATAAGACGATTATTGTCGCACCGATCCAAGGTGGCTTACCATCCAGAATGATTGCTCCTTTAGATAGGTCACGCTCATCGATATAATTGGAGAGGAACTGGTCTGAGCAATGGTCCTCAAGATGGCCGGATATAGTATCCACGTTCAATGCCATATCTGTTTAATACAGTCAGACTCCGAGCGAGGAATAGTGAGACCAGTCTAATGTCATACCCATGAAATAGTCGTTTGTTCTCAGATGCACTTGCAGCAAAGGACAGGTGAGTATGAGGCACGAACCCAAGTCTTCTGTCTTTCTTTGGTTAACGTTGGCCCGATTGTACTGTTCGAATCCAGGAAGACCAGCGGGTAGGACTATCAATCCGCTGTCGACGCAGAAGCTGACCTCGACCTCCATAGAATTGGACTAGTTAAATCCAAAATACGTCAGTGCCTAGTCTGGAGCGTAAACAGAGGACAACCACCTTTCCTGGACGATATTGCAGTTCGATGGGATCGGTGATGGTCTGTCCCTTTCTCCTCTTCTCGAGATATTCCGAGAGTGTGCAGAAATGCGTAAACGAGCCGAAGTAGTTATCCCGCAGGACCATGAAATGCCGGAGTGTCCATCCAAACGCTTTGTAGATTATGTCTCTTGCCTAAAGTCGGCTGGTCAGTTCATTTAGGAGGATACACTTATAGTGGAAAGACGTACTGCGAAGTCTAGCTTCAATTGGTCGACGTTGTACTCGCGTACATCCGCATGATACCTGTATGATCCATCGAGTGTGAGGAAGCCGATCCTTCCGACGTTCGTACGATCGGGGAACGTGTATAAGGAGTACGTATTCCAACGAGGAAGCGTCAAGCGTACTGACACGTCCGGTACTTCCAACCGGAACGAGACAGTAGTGTCCGCGGGGCGGAGTCGGACTAAGGGTATTTGAACGGCTGAGCTGAGTCGCATGCCATGCAAAGCAAGTATAGCTGCGTATGGTGCTCAACGAAGATCAGCAGTGATTATTATAGCAAGCGCACCGTTGTCCTCCTTGATAAGCGGCTTGTCGATGATATTATGATCGTTCACGTAGGTATTCAATTCGTAGTCATAGAAATCCAGCTCCACGATATAGTGCATTGGAATGAAGCGATAGAAGTCGCTGGGAGGCCCCGAACTCCAATCCCTACCAAGATCAGTGAGCATGTTGATGTGGTCCCTGAGGAGGAAGAGCTGCGTGCTCCGTAGCAGGACTGAAAATGTCCATGTGCGCTCTCCGTTCCATTTCAGCGGCGTCGGCAGTTGACAACGAACCTACGTGGTAAAAGAGCGATAAGAAATATATAGGATGTTTTGGCGGAGTCGAACTCACTCGACATGACTGTGCCGTCAGGAGACGCATGTCGTTCAAGCTGGATGCGATCGTTACGGTGTCCAAATGCACTTCCAAGAGTGGGTGATAGCCCGTCGCACTGGCCACCATGGGCATAATGTAGCTTATTGTGGAACTATCTCCGGCCTTGACATGAATAAAAGCCGCCTCTCTCTTCCGAGGTCGATCTGGCACATCAACCTTGCCATCCCAAAGCCAGTCCTTCACGATATCGAGTCAGCACCTTATTCACGCGTGTAGGCAATTGAACCTACCTTAGAAGCCTCGCGAAAGGGGACGTGCAGTGTGACACCGTCTCGCAGTTCGATGAAGACTTTCAAGCCTGTCCAAGTCCGCATGTCTCCAGGTTTCAAGCGAATCGCAGGCTGGACATCGTGATATGTCGGAGGGAAGAAACAGCCTTGAAGGATAGACCTAGATAATAAACGCTTTAAGCGTGAAGATATTGGGCTACGAATATACATAGGGTTCTACCTTTGCCGATCCGCCCAGGGACCATACCGCAGAAATCCGCCCTTCACTACGAAATCAATCCCCCATTCTGGTGGAAGGTCGCCGTTGCCAATGTCAAAGGGGTCTAGGCTATCATGATTGGTTGCTTGCTGAGGAGGCACGGCGGGCACAACGCCGACAACATCGGCATAGTACAGTAGCTCAAGTATAGGCGCTTCCAGTATCTTGCGTTCGATGGCATACTCCAGCGTAGAAAAGTCGATCCCGATAGGCGTCTCTTCGTCTGGCGCCTTGTGTGCCCTCCACCAAGCCCATGATGCGGGAGGATGAGGAACTGGGACTGACTGGCGAAGGAGACGGCGCCAAATTGACCGAGTACGAGCGTGAGGTGTTGGGTCCAGAGACCAGAGCTTGAGGCGCGTCCAGAGTTTGTGGTAGTATACGTAACTGAGAAGGTGAGGATACTTGATGTGGGGATCTCCTGACCGCTCGATATGTTCACGAAGTCTCTGGCCAGCGTCACCCATGCGGGTATCGAAGTCGGTGTTCTCAAAGTAGTGCAAGGAGGCGTTCTCGAACTTGAGGTTCAATAGCTGCTTATACAGGTCATATTTGGACCTGGCCTTTCGTGCGCAATATGCGTTAAGCTAGACGGCTTCACTAAACCCAGCTGATGGACCAACTCACTTGGACGATCCCATATGTCCCCCGGGCCTCGCTGAACTCAGCGATGAGTAGATTTGGAGTAGATGCATTGCCGCAGATAATGGCACCCTTGGAAGCCTCAAGACCCATGGGCAACAAGTTCTTCGGATCGAAGTTTGGTAGCTGGAGCCTCATCCACGACACAAACCGTTTGAGATAGCTCGGAGTTTTCAGGTATAGCGAAGAAGCAAATGAGAAAGAAGGTCCAACCCCACCTGAGCATACAAATTCAGTATAAGTTTCTTTGATAGTGAACGATCACGTACGTTCCGCCACAGTAGAGGTCCTACTGAATATCTTGCGCACCGCACTACGTGCATCCATGCTTATGCTCGGCACCACTGGTGTAGGCGCAGGGGTCGGCGGTATATCCTCTGCCATTTGAGCTAAAATGTGCTCGAAAGCAGCTGTGCGGTTGTAAATGAACCATTCGAAACCTTGAAACGACAGGTGGACGCGACATGACAGTGGCAAGTGCACGGTCTCTGTCCAGACTTATTAACAGAGCGAGCGCGACTAAGTAGACAGGGACTTACGCTTTAGATCCTCTCCGAGCACATGCGCATGACTGAGATCGTCTTCTTCTGCCGGTCTCCGAATCCAATACCTCCAGCTGATCTGACCCTTGACGACTCGGATGGTTTGGTTACTGGAGTAGTAGCGCAAATCCTTGAACGCTATCCTCCCAGCAATTAGAGAGAGCTGTATTGAACCTGACAGCCGTTGAGGCAAAGTTTAGATAGACGTTCTGGACAAACATACCGATGTCTAGCCATATACTCGACTCCGCCTGATTCCAGTAAGCGATGCGGAGGACAATGCTGATGACCAAGGCGAGCACACGGTTCCAGTAGAATAAGTACAGAAGTAGCAAGATGACCGTAAAGACGCAGGTAATGAGAAGAACTATGTTGAGCATTGCATTCCGTCTTCGTTGGAAGGTATGTTGAGGTGGGTGGTGCCCTTCAATAGTAGCGACTGGCTCGTGGGTTTACTGAGCGGCCTGCGGATTGCGGAATGCCTCAACTCGGTTTTGGAGATTCGTTGAGCAGGGTATGAAATGAGCGGTGATTTTTCTGTTTGATCCTGCTTCAAAGCTCCGACAAATCCGTAGGAAAAGAGCAGCAGCCTCCGAGCAGGCAGAGCACGACGCGAAGGTGGAAAGGAGGAGACGCCCATTATGGTACCTCCGAGCACGTGAGGGTGACGCGTACGGCCGAGCCAATCTGATTCTGAGATCTGAGCCTGCACTGTACCGAGTCCTGAGACAGTCTGGGAAGAGCTCGACACCGTTGGAGTACGAACTTCCTGGCCATCGACCGCCACATCCATCTCACGCTCAGTTCTCTCTCACAGCCACGATGTATCCAACTTCCGTCAAATCGAACTCTGCGCTCACACCTCTGCGCCGGTTCGCTACTCATACCACGACCACATGCTCGGCTCAAGCTTCCGCATACGGGAAGTGCATCCTAGCAACGTATATGGACGTACGGAAAGATGCATGCAAGGAAGAGTTTGAGAAGTTCGGTGTATGTATGCGGGAAGCGGTATGCATGCAGCTTGTTAGATCCATATTCCATTCATAAGGATTCTGCACGCAGATGAGGCGGAAGTGGTGAACCTGATCGTGTGCTCCTCGGAAGGGCAAAGGCTACCTTCAGCATGAGTTATGCTTCAGGCTGAGTCGCCATAGGAATTAACCATTGAAATATCAAGTACGATCCGCATGTAACCCTCCCGGAACATCCTGTCTCTCATCGTCGTCTTCGTCGTCCGTGTCGCCATCACCTCTCCCACCATCATCTCCGCCTGGTCGTCTCGTTGCAGCTGTCTCCATCGCACGCCGTCTCTGTTGCTGTCTTGCTCGCAGTAACATTTGCAAGCCAGTCGGCAGTCGCAAGGATGTAATGTTAGGCATCGGCAGCAAGTCATTGCGGGACGCATTCCTGGGTGGCGGTGGTGGTGGCGGGTGTCGCAGACGTTCTACTATGGTGGACAGTCTGAGGTCGATGGCATAGGCTGTTTTGACTTGTTCATGTGCGTCGAGGGGTAGTAATGATGATGATGATGTGGGGAGTGGTAGCAGTGAATCCACGGTATCTGGTGGCATGTCGGCTGCATAGGACGCCTCATATGCGATTGTTGTGAGGACCATGCTGAGGAATATGATGAAGAAGTCGAGTGCGAGCAGGTGTACTTTCGAGGGTTCGTAAGCTACATACGTTACCAATGTGCCAAGGATCATCAGAGCGAGCACCGGAAAAGTAAACGCTTGAACCACGCACACAGTCCGATGAAGTCGAGTACGACCGACCGGCCCTGCTCCGCCCCCTCCTTCGCGTGGTTCCATAACGCACCCCAGTTGAATATGATGATGAGGATGAACCAGAAACGCAAGGTCCTAGTCGGATCCAGGTCGCGTGGTGCGGAGAGGTGGAAATTGGATAAGATTCGAGCCAACAAGACCCATATTGCAGGCGAGAGGAGGAAGGAGAGGACGTGCAATTGGTATAACAGGGTGGACAACTGGATGCGAGTCAGGACTTGGCGGTAAGATGACAGGTCTAGAAGAGCTTACAGAGTGTATAATGTGCTTTCGCTGGCCATCATACCTATACATGTCATTTAGGAGCGGCGCGGCTGGCTAAGAAGATGTGCGCCAGCCTGCAAGTGCTCGCGTCGCGGTGTCCCAGGCTGTCCAGTGTCCAGCAGCCACCATACTAATGGCTCGATCGGCCCTCCCGGCGTCTCTGCTTGGTTAGGTCCCCGCGGGCAGGGTCGCGGTGTACGGTGTCCTGGACGCGTCGCGTCTGTATAACACGTGACACGTTCACCTCATCGCGCCCTCACACTGCAACGGTCTTCAAACACACCTCGTCCACGTCCGCGTCCGCGATCATGGTGAGGACCACACCTGGCGCGGAAGCACAACCACGCAAGGCTACCGCAGAGTCGCGGCGCGACAACCGGCGAGTCACGATCGACGCTTTGTTTGCTCGCCAGTCATCCCAGTCCCTGCCATCATCCTCGCCGCCTGGCCCTCCCCAGTCTGACAGCAAGCTTAAATTATCAGGCCCACGTACCAAGAAAGCTGCTCCAGTAGTGACTCCGGCTACCAGGATGCGTGCGTCTTTGTCTCGTTCTCACCTTGCCGCATCGCCCTCGGAGAATGCCCAGAGTCCGGTCCACACCCCTGTCTCCGACACTACATCTGCCATGCGTACGCGTTCCAGTTGTAAGAAACAGGATGACCTGTCCCCGGAGAATGTCTCCGCGGGAAGAGCACGCCTCGTGTCAGCTACAAACGCGTCGCATAGAGCCAAGGCTAATCCCTCTCGAGCGTCCAAACCCGTCTCCTTGGGTCAAAGCACCGAAATCTTTCAAGAGAGCTCGTCTCCGAAAAGCATACCTCGTAAAAGAGCTCTTCCGCGAGAGACCAGCCAGGAAGATGTTTTGACGTCTCTGTACTGTGTGCCAACACAAGCCCCGTCTGCGACTCAAACGCCGAGCTCGCCTCAGAGGACTACGCGCTCCTCTGCGACGAAACCCCTGACGCCAAAGGGTAATGTCTTGCCGTCGCCCTCTGATAGTGATACGAGCAGGAAACGGGCTCGCCTGTCACCGCCCGAAGCGCACTGTGCATTACGTCCAGGGAATCTGAGCTTGTCGTCTCAAGCTACCGATTCATACGAGGTGGTCCCTTCCAGTCAATCGGACGAACACGAGTTGACCATGTCGAAGGTCATGAAAAAGGACCCGGCTGCCGTGAAGGAGGCGGTTGACCAGTGGAGGAGAGGAGCAGACACAGACATCTCT
Organism: Daedalea quercina L-15889; assembly: GCA_001632345.1. Lineage (NCBI taxonomy): Eukaryota > Fungi > Basidiomycota > Agaricomycetes > Polyporales > Fomitopsidaceae > Fomitopsis > Fomitopsis quercina. Next base: position 56,962 of record KV429042.1, on the reverse strand, counting down.
TGCGCTGCTCCCGGAGCCGACCTTCCTATGGATGTGGACCAACCCGAAGGGGTTCCTGGAAGTCCTCTCTCCAGCATTCCGACCGGCCTTCAGACCCCAACGTCGGAGCCCGAGCTTCAAGCTTCATCACCTCCCCCTTACACCTTGTCATCCCCAACGTCGTGTCACACAACGCTGGCCGCATCCCTCTCGATGGCCGCGTCTTCCCCCTCTTCACCGGCGCGTGCCACCCCTGCTCCCCTCTTGTCTATGGGACATCGCCCCATTACCCCACCCTCAGATGGTCGTGGACTTTCTGTCCCGTCGACCCCTGTAACGTTGAACGAGGAGTCGAAGACAGCGCAGATCATAGCCGAGATCAAAGCGAGGGCATATGCTACCGTGCCATCCAGTCCCGATAACATTCCCGTCGAGCTGAAAGAGCTCGGGTATGCCGATTCGAGTAGCGACGAGTCTGAGAAGGATTTTACCGCAGCATTCAAGAAGTTTGACAAGAGTAAGGGCAAAGGGAAAGCGTAAGCCCACTCAGTTATTGGTCCAATCAACTGACTGAATGCGCCTTCTATTCAGTGGCCCGTCGACCCCTTTGCCGGTAGTCAAGAAGACTGCGACGTTCGGTTCCCCTATCTCGCGCTCTGGGAAGTCGTCTCAGAATAGCTCCAATGCACTGCGGTACGGTCTCCGCCCAAAGACCCGAACTGCAGAGTATGGGACAGGCAACAGGCGCATGCCTACCCTCGTTGGCTTTCGTGATACACGAGGAAAGCAGTCTCGTAAGGCCGATCCTCTCGATGCCCTTCTCAAGGAGAAGCAGCGCGCCGACAAGCGCGGTGGGGGCGAAGATGCGCTGCGTGCGGCGGAGGCGGCCATCGTGTCTTCGTCAAAAATTAACCAAGAAGCGAAAGCGAAGGCTAAAGCGAGTTTGAAGCGTGAGATGGATGAGGAGGACTCCTCAGACGTGGACCCCGCTTGGGCCGATGAGCGGGCTGCCATGGACGTGGTAAAGAAGGGCTCGCGGCGGTTCAAGTCGAGGTCGTCGAGCCCGCTCCGAGGCTCTGAGTGGGACGAGGACAGTGAAGACGGCAGCGACGGTGAACTGGACGCCGTGCGTCAACAGGCGTTAAGAAAGCTTGGCAAGGAGGGTGGCCAGAAGGTTGGCCATATCCTTGTCGGCAACCGTCTTCTCAGAGAAGCTATGAGCAAGGTCATATTGAGAGATCGTATTCTGGGAGTACCTTTCTGGGATGATTCACCGCCTGGCGAAGCCGATACCATGGTCATTGATAGTCTACCTGCATTGTCCTTCGATGAGGCCGATGTACAGGCGTACCCCTTACTTGGGTTGTTACAAAATACTGTCAGGGAAGAAGGTTCGTGCGATTTCGCAGGCCCCTGGCCTACTTTCGATGCTAACGCCAACGTCCAGATGCTTCTCGGCTGAGTATCCTGTTACACTCAGGTGCCCTTTCGACGTTGCAACCTATGCATGCGGCGGTGCTTCTTCGATGGTTATTCGTAGCGGGTAGGTCACGGCTTTCTGCTGGTATTGAAAACCTTACTGAGACGTGTGAATCTATAGCGACCGACCCAGGCGACCAGCCATACACCGAATCTGCCTATCACAGCCTTCAGCAACTTGCTCACTCCGCATCACAAGCTGGGCCTCAACCAGGCTTGTATACTCCTCTCGTGGCGGATGCGCTGTTACGTCTCGGTGCTAAGTCCAATGCGTGTGGAGAGTTCGGCGAGGCGTCCGCCCTGGGATGGAAGCCCGCTGTGGGTATAGAGAAGAGGGACCCATCCGTCTACCGTGCTGTATCATCGCTTACTGTGCTCGCAAGGTATGAAGTGCGTGTCCTGAAAGAGTTGCAAAGCATCTCAATACTCCTTGCAGGGAGGGCGTCTTACCTCACGAGGATATGCCAGCAATCGTACTGTTCCTGATCCTCATCGCGCTAGACAGGACAACTTCACCTGATCTTGGAAGAGATATCATGGTGGCCGTCGAAGCGATTGGTCAAGCTATAGCCTTGAGTGATGAGGGTGTACAAACCGTGAGTTCAACCTTTGTTTAGATCACTTGCACCGCTCATCGTACTCATGAAGGAGACCGCCATCTACTCACGCTTGGTGAAGTTCGCACACACCCAGGCACCCATGAACCAAGCATATATGCTGTCGTTCATATCCGGAAGTTGTGTGCAAACGAACCGCATCGCTCGAAATGTGGCGCGGGCGCTCCTCCTTAAGGAGGAAAAGTATGATCTCTCTCCGTCTCTCGCGCCTATCGTCGATCTGCTCTCCCCGCCGGCTGGATCTGGCGGTATCTTCGATATTCAAGGCAATGCCGACAAGGGCGACTACTACGAAGACCTCTCCTGCTATGTTGACATCCTCAGCAAAGCGTTGTCAGACATCCCCGGCTACACGGCGCTGGAGAAGGAGGCTACGGCGGGTCACGCGCTGATGCCCAGCCAAGGCGAGGAGTCCCTGAGGAAAGGTGCGGCGGGAGAGAGGGAGCCGACACACCTAGAGCAGATTAAGATGCTGCTGGACAGCCTCCACGGCAAGATCGTCGACACCCGCGCCGCGTTCCTGGATCGTTCGCGCGCAAAGGCGGCGCTGCAGCGACTCTCGTTGAGGGTGCATTACCAGCGGAGGGCGAACCTCCACTCGGGACCGGGGACCGGCAAGCCGAGGAATATACGCAATTACTTTGCACAGCCTAAGAATGGTGTTTGATAGAGTCGACCAGCTTGTTTCCACTTGCATACGTGTAGAACTCCGCTAGAGTGAGTGCCAGTATACCTTCCATCCGTCGCCGCAATCCCTGCCACATACGTAAGTTACCTCAGTAGTTGCTCCGTTGCTCGGATAATCCGTGTCGTGCTTTGCTATCCTTTGTTGACCCTCTTGCGCATGTAATGATTCGATGTATAATTTTGGCCTTCGTTGATACTGAAGACTGCGTTTGCAATATGTGGCTCGGCATCGCGCAGTTACATATACTAACATTAGTGAGGATCGGCATGGACACCAGGTTCTTGCCCGCTGAAGTCACTCCATGTTCGAACTCTCGTACGCGGCTGGTCGAGGTGTATGGTTTAAATTGTATCGACCTCCATAGCCAACCTTTCCTCAATCGGCGAAGCTACATGGCACTGACGATAGCGTGGCCGCAGACTCGCAATCATGGGGGAACCGGAATGCTCTCATCTGGGGGCCCTAAATCCAGGGAAGATGTGACGGGGATGGTGCGAAGGAGCCTCGCTACCCATTGATAATACCCGTCTATGTTGTAGAGGAAGTAATACGATCGCTGCGACGTCGCTATGGGCATATAATATAATTCTCCGAGCAGATACAAGCGGATACACCTGTTTCCCCATACATATGCATAATAATAACTGATTTGAAAAATACTCTGAGAGAGAGCGCGCGGTTGTATAAAGAATCCTGCTGGACGCGCGCAATACGCCACTCGGACTCGTCATAGCCTACGAAAGATACAGCGAGAGACGACAGACACGAGCTATGATGCTTCCTGCAAGAATGAAGGGTTGCCGAAGTCCTCTGTCCTTGTCTTCTTACTGGGTCCCGGGCCGTCCTCCTCCACGTCAGACTCGTTCAAGTCCAATTCTATGTCCCACACAGGACTCGGTGGCCGTTTCCGTCTTGATGTCGATTCCTCCATGACTGGTGCCAGCATAGTATTTCCCGATGCGGATGGGTTCGATGCTCGAGAGGCTGCAGCCGGCGGAGGGGAAGGCGAGTTGAGGTCGAGCTCGAGGTCCCACACGGGGCTCGGCTCGCGCGGGGGAGGTGATACTTGTCCGGAGGCTTGAGGGGCGGCGGCGGCGGACGTGCCGGGTGGATCAGACTCCTTCTGTTTGCCTTTGCCCGTGTTCGCTTGGGAAAGGTGGGTTGTGAGCAGTTGCGCTGAGAGGCTGCTTGTTGCATTGTTACGAAAGGGTTTGCGGAATGCGTCTTGGATGCGCCTGGCTTTGAGCTGACCGACGCCAGGGAGCTTCTGCAGTTGCTCAGAGCTTGCCTGTGCTATCTCGGCAAAGCTCTAGGATGAAAACTCAGTCAAGCGTGGATGCAAGTGAAGTTCAGAGGACGCTGACCCCGAAGGATGTGCGGAGAGTCTCGACATCTGTCTTGTTAACTTTGCTGATGGAGGTCAACGCGGTACGGAGCATCGCATCGTAGGTCTTGTCCACTCGCTCCTTGATGAGATCTGGGGGTTTGTTCTCGAACTGCTTGTACGTTGAGAGGTAGAACCCTGCCTCTTCGGCGTTCCACGCAACCATAATCGTCATGTTGTTGATGAGACAGATCTACTGCAAGTCTGGCGAGCCACGAAACGGACGAGCGTGCGACGGCTGACCTTTGTGAGCTCTCGTATCGGTTCCTGATGCTCACTCTGGCACCTATAAGTGTGTGACGAGTCTGAACCAACGTTGTACTCACGACATCACACATGAGGAGGAGCACGCGCAAGGTGTAGGCTTGTACGAGCTTCTCGATCCGTTGGTGGATGTACTCGGGATGTAAGCGGTGGTACCGTAGACTGATATGACGGTGAGAAACGGCAGTTCTTCGCCAGTTCCGAGCTACGTGCCTCAGAAAGAGTACGCCAGTCGTGCGTCCGACTTGGTAATCGGCAAGAATATCGCCGAATTCTTTGCCCACATTGCGCACACATTCTAGGATGGGATTGCCACGCTGCGGGGTGTGAGCCTCGCGGTGGGCTGCAGCACAGTAGTGGGCTCACCTGGCAGGGGTTGACGACGATGTTGTTGCCTGAGCCGGGTACGACGACGGGCGGCTTGGGCGGGGCGGGGCGACTGGCACTGGTCGTGGCGGCGGAGGACATGGACGTCGAGGAGAGGCGCCCGGAGCGTGACCGCGTCTGCCAGTAAGTACTACATACTGGTGGGCATGATCGAGGCGCGTCTCTGTGACTTGGTCTCCCGCGTCGCCCTCACTCGCACGACCATGGACAAGGGCCTCCCCACCCCTGCCCACAACAACCCCGCACGGCGGCCTCATCACCGCTCGCGGCGAGCGTGGAGACTGCTCCTGGCAGTCCTCTGCCTCGCCGTGCTCCAGTCCGCGACCAACCTCTTCTACGCCGAGAGGTCCACGCGCAATTCACAGATCCCAGTCAATGCTCAGGAAATCCTCAACAAATGCGCGCTGCTCAACGTTCAGCCGGGTCCTCCTCTAGACTTCAACTTGCGCAAGCAGTCGGACCGCTTCGTTGCTGGCACACGGCCCACTCTCATCAGGGTATGATCGGCGTGTATTGTCTACCAGGCCTAATGCTGACGTATCGTCTCAGAATGCGTCTATCTGGACCGGACGCGTTGACGGGCTTGAGGTGCTTCACGGAGACGTCCTTCTCGACGGAGGGCTCATAAAACGTGTTGGACAAGTCGAGCAAGATGTACTAGACGCGTACAACGACTTGGTCATTATTGAAGCTGCTGGTGCCTGGGTCTCTCCTGGGTACGCTGTCCCTTCTTCATGCTGTTTCGCCGAAACTTACGGTCATGCTCTTCAGCATCGTTGACATGCATAGCCATCAGTACGCCTATCGTTCGTCACTCGTCCATACACTCATCCCATCATTGTCGTAGCGGAGTTGACTCAAGCCCCGAGCTTCAAGGCGCCGAGGACTCAAACTCACTCAAGGGAGTGGCGCAACCGGTACAAGCTACGTCGCGGACCTTGACCACCCGCTGACCAACTGTCTCGTAGTGGTTGCGTGCTCTGGATGGTCTCAACACCCATAGCGACGCTTACAAGCTGAGTATCGCAGGTGGTATCACAACCGTGCTTGTCCTGCCTGGCTCCGCCAATGCCATCGGTGAGACGCATCGCTCCCGCGATCGGTGAGCCTTGCTGAAAGGCACAACCAGGTGGACAGGGTGTCGTCATCAAGCTACGCCCGACGGATGCCAGGACGCCTACTGGACTGATGCTCGAGAACCCGTGGGAGATCAATGGCACTCTTTATGACCCGTCCGTCAGCTTGCGCTGGAGACAGATGAAGTACGTTCTCGGTTCCTCATTCTGGGTCCGCCTTGCTGACACCTGACGACTCGTGTAGGCACGCCTGCGGTACGCATCGTCACTGGACCCGTTTATGCATTTGCTGACCCTCTCGTACCGCTCGTAGGCGAAAATCCGAGTCAGTATATGACATTCTCTCATGGAGTTCAGGACTCACGTGTACTTCAGGCCGAGTATACGGCTTCACGCGTATGGACACGACCTGGTCTTTCCGTCAGTCGTACGAGACAGCCCGCAAGATCAAGGTATCTCAGGATGAGTATTGCGCCAAGGCTACTGCTGGCGAATGGACTGGCTTGGGCGCGTTCCCGGAGGATCTTCAGTGGGAGGCTCTGGTGGACGTTCTGAGAGGCCGCGTGAAGGTTCACAACCACTGCTACGAGACGGTCGATCTGGACGACATGGTGCGCCTCACAAACGAATTCAAATTCTCTATTGCAGCGTTCCACCATGCGCATGAAACGTACCTGGTTTCGGATATGCTCAAGAAAGCCTACGGTGTGTCTCGCCTTAGTAACGAGTTCCAATCGCTCATAATTCGGCACAGGTCATCCGCCGGCCGTTGCACTGTTCGCGACCAATGCGCGGTACAAGCGCGAGGCTTACCGCGGATCCGAGTTTGCGCCACGTATCCTCGCGGAGAACGGCTTGTCAGTGATCATGAAGGTCAGTCCATTGTTATGATTCCAAGACTGACCACAGTGCTAAAGCGGCCTTCAGTCGGATCATCCTGTCCTGGACTCCCGCTTCCTCCTGTATGAGGCGCAACAGGCACACTACTATGGCTTGCCAGCGAACCTCGCACTTGCGTCTGTGACGAGCACGCCCGCGACTGTGATGGGCCTGGACCACCGCATCGGATACATCAAGCCAGGTAAGCATCGCCAGCGTGAACATGGTTCAACATTATTGACGGGGTTTGGCAGGCTATGACGCGGACATCGTCCTCTGGGACAGCCATCCGCTTGCGCTCGGTGCGACGCCGAAACAAGTATGGATTGACGGTGTCGCGCAGCTCGAGCACCCATATACCGTCACGAAGCCCCCTGCTGCCCAGCATGTGCCCGAGCCTCCTAACTTCGACAAGGAAGCCGAGGCCGCGCTCAGATACGAGGGGCTTCCCCCGCTCGAGCCGGAGCACACCAAGTCCAACTTCATCGTGTTCCGCAATGTGAGCAGCGTGTACAGACGCCAGGGCCAGAGCGTCAAGGAGGTTTTCCGTGCATCCGCAGCAGGCGGTGAGGGCATCGTGGTCACGTCTGAAGGCAAGGTTGTCTGCGCTGGTTCCGCGGCGGAGTGCCCATCGAGCCTCTACGATGCACGTGCGGAGATCCTCAACCTGGCGGGCGGGGCTGTGGCGCCTGGGCTGGTTACGTATGGCTCTCCGCTCGGCCTGGAAGAGATCACGGCGGAGGATTCGACTATCGACGGTTATGCACTCGACCCCCTGACCGACACGATCCCCGAAATCATTGGCGGTCGCAGCGCCGTCGCCGCCGCAGTTGACGGCCTCCAGTTTGGCACTCGCGACGCCCTGTGAGTGCCTACCGAGCTTACGCAAACGCTTGTCGCTGACCGTCTGACGGCGCGACAAGGTTGGCTTACCGCGCTGGTGTGACGACTGCCGTCGTTGCCCCTCAGTCGTACGGCTTCCTGGCAGGCTTGAGTGCTGCCTTCTCGCCCGGCGCGAAGCACAAGCTGGAGAAAGGTGCGATCGTCCAGCAGGCTGCTGCGCTGCACATCAGTATCCACTATGATGCGGGTCCGAGTGTGAGCACCCAGATCGCCGCCCTCCGCGCCCTGTTCCGTATGGAGGTTCGCCGGCCATTAGGCAACCTCATTGAGAAGGTCAAGAAGGGCGAACTGATCCTCGTCGTGGACGTGGAGAGCGCCGATATTATGGCTTCCCTCATTGAGCTCAAGAAGGATATCGAGGACAGGGAGGGCAACACAATCAAGATGACCTTCGCCGGTGCCAGTGAGGCGCACCTCCTGGCGAAGGAGATCAGTGAGGGCGGTATTGGCGTGCTCCTCACTCGTCCTCGTCCATTCCCTATGACTTGGGAACAAAGGAGAATGTGAGCTGTCATTCGGGTACATACCGCACTGACGAGTCTGACTTTGCTACAGTATGCCCGGTCTTCCCTTGTCTGAGACAAGTGCTATCACAGCACTCATGGACCAGAATGTCACTGTCGGCATTGGCATCGAGGAAGCATGGCAGGCACGCAACACGCGGTGGGATGCGTCATGGGTACGTCTGAGATTGGCTATGTGCATACATCGCAGCTGACCTTGCATGCGCAGGCCGCGCTAGAGAGCGGCGGAGAGATATCCAAGGCAGAGGCACTTGCACTCGCATCTGTTCATGTCGAGCACCTCCTTGGCGTTGAGGTCGAGGATATCGAAAGTGATCTCATCGCTACGTACGGCGGCGATCCGCTCGAGCTCAGCAGCAAGGTGGTGGGTATCATCTCACCCCGCAGGGGCGTCGTAGATCTACTGTAGGTAGTAGTCAAGAATGCAGAACGATAACATCGACAAATAAATAGCACATCCTGAAATACCCGGGGGAAATGCTAAGAGTTGCCGTTGACGGCGGTGATTCTAAGCTGTTTTACGACGAAGCTCTCGATGAGAGGCATCGCCTGAATGATCAGCTTGATTGGCTTCGTTTCCTCTGTGCCGTAGTGAGACATTAGTTGAAGAAGAGTACTGGGCAATAACTCACCACAGGTCATCACCTGACCGTGCTTCCGCATGAACTTCTTATCACGGAACGCAACATGATTTGTTGGTATGCACACGAGGGAGTTCTGGCATTTATCAGCGATAGCAACTCAAAGCAAATGGAATACTGACCTCATAATACCATTTCCGCAGGTTAGGTAGATCCCCAGGTGTGACCGGAATGCTGTGGTTACCGACGACTTGGATAACGGCACGGACGCTGCGCATGATACCGACAGCTGGATGGAATACACAGTAAGCCCATGACACTCGAGGGACGACCAAATCTCACATCTATTCCGCATGAGACCCATCAGAGCTTCGCAGCCAGGGCCGTGTCCAATCAATATTACGCGGCGGGCAGCCGTTAGTCTGACCTCCAGTCAGTGTGCAGCTCAACCGCTCAAGAGCTACGAGACGTACTGGATGTAGTTATCCCACAAGTATATCAACACGTCCGTCCCCGGGTTTTCCGGTGTCCTGACCTGGCCGAACAACTGAGACGCGATTCAACAGTAGTGTGTGGATGTCCTACCTTTGATTTAGCGTATGGCTTCGCAAAGACGTTGACATCCAGGAGGGCATATCCTGTGGTTACAGCCCAGGTTATCAGCTGTTTTGAGCAGTCCACCTTTGGGGGCAATCAGTACCATGGATGAGCTAGGGACAGAATACGTGATACCAGATACGAATGTTCCAAGTTGACGTCACAGTATGTTGCGGAATCTAGCTCTATTCGCAGGTTACCGCTATAGTTACCAGTCAGTAAGCAATTGCGAACAATGGGATCCCACTTACAATTCATGGACGAAGACGATCAGGGTCTGGTTTTCCATGATGTCAGGGCTGTTTGTCGTCAGAGGTGCTAAGGTAGAATGAGTACAACGGGTCTCACGTGCACGCTACTTGAGTGCTGAAGCGGTCAATGAGGCCCTCGGTAATAAGCGGGATTTCGAGCATCTTGTGAGTCCGGAAGAGATAGTCTTGCCGGTGTGCTTTGAGGAGCTCTGCAGCCTGTTATCAGCGGCAAGCCATTTGCGGATAGACATGGGAGTATACCAGGTATCGAGAATGTAATCGGTTCGATCTCTACCATTGAGTTCAGTACTGATTAGTACAGCCGTAAGTGATACACGACAACGTCCTGTACCTTCCAAAGGCTCGCAAGCCTTGGGATCGACGTTCTTCCAGTATTTACTCTGCTCCAGAGCGACGTGCCATATAGTTTCTGTTGCGACCTCGGAAGCCACCATGGGTTCCAGCTGGGGAGGAACCTCGCCCAAAACGACTCGAGCGACAGCCAGCGCAGAGACGGAGATAGCGTCAAGATTGTAACCACCCTGTACAACTACTTGAGACAGGCGACAGAAAATCCGGTCGACCCAGGCTTACCTCGAGTGCTACGACTAATCTGCCATTAGCTAAGGAAGACAGCATATGTGTCATGTGTGCATAGCCAGTGGGAGTGACATGACATTCGCCAAGAGTATCGCCCTCCGCTGCGTCGAAACCAGCAGAGACTATCGAAAAAATACCTTTGAGTTGAGCATGTCCATAAGCCAAATTTCAAAGTTCTTACTGATGACAAGGTCTGGCGCGAACTCGAGCGCAATTGGCATGACTATCTTCTGGAATGCCAAGATGTAATCTGCGTCCTTCATTCCCTTCTCCGGCCAAGGGATGTTGACGGAGCTGGCACTAGCATGAGCAAGAGGTCAGATACGGGACTCGGGAAACGTACTAGCCGAGTCCCGCGCCCTGACCACAGGAAACCATGCTGCCGAATGGACCGTTGGGATAGAAATACCCACCCTCGTACCGGTGTAGAGAGATGTACAGTACGGAAGGATTGTCGTAGAAAGCTCGCTGTGTTCCATTACCTTTAACAATAACATCAGCTATTAGCGCATCAGACGACAAGCAGAGCAAGTGTTACCGACCGTGATGGACGTCCCTGTAATTCAGCGGAGATGGTCTTGGTCAGCACAAATCTCTAGGTAGCATCAAGACACTTAGACCTACTGACCAGTCAAGGATCATGATTTTCTTGACAGAGGTCCTTAACTGTACAACTTTCGTAGCTATAGAAACATTGTTGAGGAAACAAAAGCCCATATGTTCGTCTGGTTCCGCATGGTGGCCTGGGGGCCGCACAATGGCGAATGACTTTCTGACTTCCCCGCGTGCGACCGCCAGGGCTGCCTCGATTACTCCTCCCGCACTGAGCTTTGCACAGAACGGAGTTGTGGGGTGCACATATAGAGAGAGTTCGTCATAGTAGGCAGCGGAATCGACTATGTCTTCCTCTGTCATAGCTAAACGGTTGGGTGAGGAACGGGAGCACTTAATAAAATGAAGATGTACACCTACAGTTTATTGCTAGGATCTTCTCCCAAAGGGCGACGCTGTGGACGAGCAGAGCCTCTTCGCGAGTGACAGGCCTGATTGGGAGCCTTCTCATCTTGGAGAGACAACTGGAGTCTTTCAGTAAATTGAAGATGCGGGAGATACGGTCAGGTTGCTCTTCATGGTGTCCGAGAGTATTGGTATGTGTCATCATCAATGTTGAATATACATATCCGACCTCTATTTTGGAAGGATATAAGGCCGGCGGGAGGGAAGATGCGCGTGCCACTGGCTGGCTGCTAGATCGCGAAGCCACGGACGAAGATGGCTGTGGTCCATCAACATCCATACGCGCATCACTGTCCGTGTCCGCCATTCTTTGTCTTAAAAAAACCGTGACGGCTCCGGGCGGAGAGGTGTGTCGTATGCCCAAGGAATACAACTTGAAGATGGAAACTCTGCAGCCTCTCAACCTTCCTACTTAGGCTGTCACGCTCCAGTGTGACCACATCAAGTGATCGAGGACTAAGTAATCTCAGATTACGCCGTCACGCGTTTCTCCACGCCGCACGCGTCTCGCGAAGTCGTGACTCCATGACGCGCCTAGCATTCTCCTGCCCGTCAACGAATGCAGTGATAACGCAATATTGCACATATATTATGATAACAAGGTCGACGCCATAACGAAAAGCATTTTGGGAGAATTTACTTTAGGGACTGCAGTAGCGCAAAAACGAGAGTATCTCTTTGGTCAGCAACGGAGACTAGCAGTAGCGTGTCGTGAATTGTAGTAGACACCGAACCTCCCCGTCCCCCATTTCCATCCGCCAAGCTGGATTGTTAAAGGGCCCAATGCCGACGCAAATTGTGTATCGTATATGACTGGTCCTGTTCATGAGACCTTGAGAGCTTGGGACGGCTGCGTGGGGAACTCAAGTCGGTGCGCAACTTACACGCGGTCACGGTCTGGCGAAGGCGCGTTCTCACTCGCCTCCTGCGTTCACCACGTAGGAACGTGCTCACCTGGCTGCAGCTTGCAGAGTACAGACGCTAGCAATCACCTCGTAAAGCCTTGAGGTCTTGAGGCTGCGGAGCAGTGTGCCGAGTTCTTTGCTTCAGACTATTACTAACAACCTGTCCTCTATGATGGAGAAGGTCTTGTCGAGCCAGTCTGGGCAGCCTGTCGGCGAGCGTAGGACAGAAAACCTCGTCTCAAGAAGGGTTGCTCGGGGAACGCTCGTATTGCTTGCACTCTTTCTTGTGTCTCTACAGGTGCCGACACTGTACACCGCGTTCCGTCCTCTGCCGCCTCATGCTGCAATCGCCCTCTCACGCTGCCGTGCGCTCAGTCTCACTCCTGGACCAAGTGTGGACTTCTACAGGCGCAAGGAGTCCGACAGATTTGTACCTGGTACGAAGCCGTATTTGTTGAGGAATGGGAAAGTATGGACCGGAGCGGAGAATGGCACCGAAGTCATTCGCGCGGACATCCTGCTGGACAAGGGTATCATCAAGAGTATAGGGCATATAGGACACTCGCACCTGAAGACGTACAGAGACAATGTTGTAACTGTCGACCTCAAAGGAGCGTGGGTCACCCCAGGGTACATATCATTGTCTGTATGGAATATACTTGAAATAACCAAATAAATAACGCAGGATTATCGACCTTCACTCGCATCTGGGTGTCGACTCCGCGCCGCGCCTGCTTGGAGCGACAGACACCAACTCCCATCATGGACCTATTCTGCCATGGCTGCGTGCACTTGACGGGCTAAATACGCACGACGCGGCATATGCACTATCAGTGGCCGGAGGCGTGACGACCGCACTCGTTTTGCCGGGATCAGCGAATGCTATTGGTGATAGCTGTCTTATGACTGGAAAGACAGCCATGTTGATATAGTTGATTCAGGTGGCCAGGGCTTTACCATCAAGCTGAGGGAGACCGCGGAGAGGACTCCGACCTCCATGCTCCTTGAGCCTCCATATCAGATTAACGCGTCATTCCCGGACCAGACGGACAGGCCAAGGTGGCGGCAGATGAAGTGAGTGATTGTTTGCTCCATCGTAGGTAGGCTGGGCTGTATTGACATTGATCGCGTTCAGGCACGCATGCGGTATGCTATGGTGTATATTCGCTGCTAGCATTCTATCTTACATCGCGTGTTATCAACTGCAGGAGAGAACCCAAGTCCGTCCCGTATATGTTTCGTTTAACAGTCATTGACCGTAGTTCATACTAAAAGGCAGGGTATACGGTAACACTCGTATGGACACGATATGGGCATTCCGGCAGGCGTAAGTGGATCATCCTGTGATCAAACTTATTCACGCATGCTCGTGAACCTAGTTATGACACTGCAAGAAAGATCAAGGAGTCGCAGGACGCTTACTGCGTGGACGCGGATGCGGGAAATTGGGACGCCTTGAAAGACAAGCCATACCCTGAAGACCTTCAGTGGGAGTCGCTGGTCGATGTTCTGCGAGGTAGAGTCAAGGTGTATCCTGTCTCACTCACTTTGGCTGTGCCATGACTGAATTTTGCTTAGGTACAAGTTCACTGTTACGAAACGGTGGATATAGATGATCTCATTAGGGTAGATGACATGCATATCTGCGTCCAAACCCATCCCGCTCAGAATGTTATAGATCTCGAACGAGTTCGAGTTCCCAATCGCCGCCTTCCATCATGCTCACGAGGCATACCTGGTTCCCGATACATTGAAAAAGGCTTACGGTAAGCTGTCGACATCTGGCCGAGTCTATCTACTGAATGTACGACTTCGTCATGCTAGATCATCCACCCGCCATTGCAATGTTTGCTACCCATTCACGGTACGTGTACATGTTACCTACGCGATCACCGTTCAAGTAATAGTGTGGGAAGATACAAGCGTGAGGCGTACCGCGGCTCAGAATTTGCTCCTCGTATCTTGGCTGAACACGGCATTCCTGTCGTGATGAAGGTCTGTCTGTTCCGGGCCACACATGCGGTTAATGTTCACTTTGTTGTTGTGTGCAGAGTGACCACCCCGTGACGGACTCGAGGTATCTCCTGTACCAGGCACAGCTGGCGTTCGTGTATGGTCTTCCTGAGAACTTGGCCATCGCTTCCATCTCTAGTACGCCAGCGGAGGTGATGGGTATGGGTCATAGAATCGGATATGTGAAAGAAGGTGCGTACCCGATTAAGCATCCTGTGCCGCTCCTGCTAATTAACATGATGTGCAAGGTTGGGACGCTGGTAAGCCTCATGCTTTCCGCCATTCATTTTCCGTTAATTGCCCGCCATGCAGACCTTGTCGTGTGGGACAGCCACCCCCTTGCGCTCGGAGCAACACCGAAGCAAGTGTTCATTGATGGCATCCCTCAGTTGAAGTCACCACACGTCGTCAACAAGCCTGCCTCATTCCAGCGGACCCCGAAGGTGCCGAACTTTGACAAGGAAGCCGCAGATGCGGTAAAGTATGAAGGTCTTCCTCCTCTCATACCGAGCAAGACCACCTCCAGCCCAGTCGTCTTCATGGACGTGAAGAGTGTCTTTGTGCGCGCGGACAACAGGGTGCGTGAGGTGTATAGTGCGCAAGACGCGGAGTTGGGCGCTGTGATCGTGCAGAATGGGACCATTACGTGCATGGGCACATATTCTACTTGCGTGACGCCCGGTCTGCTCGCAGACGCGGAAATCGTCAACGTCAAGGGAGGCTCTATATCGCCGGGCTTCACCAGCTTTGGCTCAAACCTTGGCCTCGGAGCAATTGGTGCCGAGCCTTCGACGATGGACGGGTATGTGTTCGACCCGCTGGTACAGAAGGTACCGGCCATACTGGGTGGGGATGGTACTGTAATTCGTGCTGTGGACGGTCTGTCCTTCGGCACCCGCGATGCTCTGTAGGTTGAATTGCCGTCACATCCGTGGGCCAGACGCTGAAGACAACGAATGGCAGGATCGCATACCGAGCGGGCGTTACGAAGGGGATCACGGCACCAGCTCACAGGGGCTTCTATGCTGGTCTCGGTACATCCTTCTTCACGGGGGCCACAAACAGGCTTGATCGGGGCGCTGTTCTTCAGGAGGCGACCGCGGTGCACATAACCGTGAGGCCTGCTAGCTTTGGTAGCATCAGCACCCAGATAGCTACGCTGCGGAGATTGCTACTTCGTCCGATCGAAGGTGATTCAGGAGACTGGTTCCGCGGCGTCGGCGAGGTAAATAGGACCAGTGCTTCATTGAGCCTTCACGTTGACATGAGTTTTACTTTAGGGTCGTGTGACGCTGGTGGTCGATACAGATAGCGCAGATATCATCGCGACCCTTATTCTACTCAAGAGGGAGGTGGAGAAGGCATACGGTAACATCGTGAAAATGACCGTCACAGGTGCACAGGAAGCACACATTTTAGCCAAGGAAATCGCGGAGGCTGGAGTCGGGGTCATCCAAACACTCTCGAAGCCGTTCCCAAGTGAATGGGAGGGGCAACGTATGTGGGTGGGATCAGTGTACACACGGGTTACTGCGTGTTGACCGCGATGCATTCTTTAGACTTCCCGGCCTTCCTCTGAGTGAGCAGACTTCAATCGCGGTGTTGCTGGCGCAAAATATCACAGTGGGTATCGGTACACTGTCTCCGGCCGAAGCACGCAATCTTCCCTTCGAAGTAGCATGGGTACGAGGCAATTTCTGTCGCCCATTCACAGTCTGACTTATCGGTTCTTCTGCTGCAGGTTGCCCTTGACGCTGGAAGAGCGATATCGAAGGAGGAGGCAATCGCCCTCGGCTCGACGAACGTGGAAATACTCTTGGGCGGAGACATTGACACAGACGGGCATGACATGGTCGTCACGGAAGGGGGAGATATCTTGGACATGCAGAGCAAGGTTGTTGCAGTCGTGTCGCCAGCACGTCAACTGGTGGATCTGCTGTAAGAGCTTCAGCCTGCTCGAGCAAACACGAACTATATCGTATAGTTGAGTAAATTATGACAAGACTTGTGTTCGTCGTCATCTACCTGCTTGTGACAGAGATATGGCACTGCTTAGTTGAAACAGGACTGTCATGAGAATGACACAGCGTAAGGATAAATAGGATCTGTCCACATCCGCCTCCAGGCTCGGAGCAGTGCCGATGAAGGTGAGCGCCTTCTGAGGATGTTTCAAGGATGAAGATTCAAATGGAAGACGTCCTGGCACACAAGATCCGTGGACCTGAATGGTCTTGACTACTGAGACACCACTGCCTCGAGCGGCCTCACCGTCAGCACGACTAGGACCGAAGTGCCGATCAGAACACTCCCACCGAGACTATCCGTGGGTAGAGGGGAAAACAGACGTCCGTGCATAGTTCGCCGAGGATTCTTGTAGTCCATTCTGAGGTGCAATGATGCGAATCTGCGCCATTAGCTTAATTTCAGCGAGGTTATTCCACATAGGCCATACCGGCATCCGCAGACAAGGCATTTCTGAATCTCAATGCGAAGCGGAGCAGGGATTGCCGGTGGAAGACGTCTGCAGCAACGTTGTCAGGTCCGAGGTCAGATGCAGATGCCGGATGACCGTATTGTTCGAGGCGATGCATTAGTAATATGCGCGTACAACAACCACACTGTAACTCGTCCGTTCTACCTCCACTCAAACCGACACTGTGGGCCGCGACGACATAAGCACGGGAATGGTCATATAAGGAATGTACCGACTGACGTTGCAGGAGGCTATTCAGCCGCGTTACCCGGGACTGGACGCTGAGGTCAATCGTCTTGTCACCGAAGTCAACAACGATACCACCCAGCACTGCCGGGTTGATCTATCCAACAGCACTCAGCTATGACGAGCTGTCTCGAGACCGCCTGGCCACGCACCTTGTTTGCCACCTTTACCGACTTGGCCTTCTGCGCCGCCTGCGACTGCTTCAGGGACGTCTCGAGCTTCCTCTGGACGTCACTCGGGAGAGGCGCGGCGGAGGTAATGGTGACGGTGAGCTCGCCCCTATGTTGGGCGACGAGCTCGTTAAAACCCTCGATGACGCCCTGAGCCTCGGAGAGGCGGCCGTTCTCGGAGAGGACGTGGAAGAGGTTTTTCGTGATCTCGGACACGGGTTCCTTCTTCGGGCCCTCGGCAGTGGCATAGAGCGCAGCGAGCCCCGCGAAGCGGTCCTTCATGCTGAGGGTCGGGTTCGTGATGAACGCGTTCAGCTCGGGGACGTCCTTGATCGCGGTCGAGAGCGTGGTGAGCTCGGACTGGACCTTGTTCAGCGTCTGCGGCGACTTGTGAAGCGCGGCATTGAAGACGGCGTTGGAGTACTTGAGGGCGAGGGAGGAGGCAGCGCGCCTGCCGAGCCCTGCGGAGGCGGTCGCTGCGCGGGCGGAGGAGAGCAACATGATGCTGGCTGGGAGGAAGGCGGGTCGTTCGTCTGGCAGCGGCAGCCTGAGTGGGCCGGCGTCGGTGACGAGACCGCCGGCATTCCCCTCCCGGCTATTTCCGGTCCTCGCTTCAATGCATACTTGACGAAGCCGTGAAATCAATAATTACACTACATATTACAATAAATCCCAATACACTAATAGCGATGGTTACATGTCAAGCAAACGATTTCATTACGACGGATCCGCGCGTAGAGTAGTCTATGCATGCAACGAGTGTGGGTACCGTAAGTAAAATGTGGGTAATGGTATGCATTGCTAGACCAGGAGACTGTATAGTGCAGTGCGGGTGAAGGGGTGAAGGGGGAAGAGCAGGGGGGAGAATGTGAGTATGCAGTGTGGATCAACATGGCACAGCGAAGATGCAGGGTAGATAGTAAAGGATACACAACGGCACAGATGCAAGTGTAAGGAGTACATGTGATTGCGGATCGTCCGAACGGTATGCGACGACGGCGGCGCAGATTCTAGCTTTCTTTCTATAGCCCCGTGGCGTCAAGCCTGCGGGGCGGGTTGCGACTGCGAGCCTCGCTCAGAAGACGGGCGCTTCCCGCTCGTCGGAGTAGCGCTCCCGGATTGGTGAGTGCGTCGTCACGCTCGCCGAGGGGTGCCGGCTATGCCGTTGTGACGATGCGGGTGGGTGTGTCGATGCGGGCGAGCTTGGCGAGCTCGGGATGAGGGACGAGCCCGCGCCCGGTGATGGCTCAGACGCCGATGGCGGGCGCGAGTGTTGGAACGACCACCGCCGCGGCAGGAGGTCGCCCAGAGTTGTGCTTGTGCGGTCAGTAAGGATACTCGGCCGCGAGCTCCCCACACTCGTGCTCACGGGCGACGCCGAGTCAGGCGTACCGAGATGTGTATGCGCGTGCGAGTTTGTCCGCGTCTCGGGCGGCGTCGGGTTTCCTGGCCTGTCGACGATATAATACTTCGACGAACCTGGCGTTTGCACGGATACCGACTCGCCGAACTTCTCCGCGTCGCGCTCGGGTCGAGGCTTGTCGTCCAGAGAGGAGTCGCTCGTGTGGCTCGTGAGCGCGCGATCGCCCTCTCTCCTGCGATGCCCACAGCACACGACAAACTTGAAGAGCTTCCACAAGCCCATGTTGACGAGCGTGTTCAGGAACATCACAACGACTGCGACGGCGAATATGACCGCCGTGATAATCCCGATGACGACGCGCGGAATCGGCGTCAGACTGACAGACTGCACAAAGGCAATGAGAAGACCGGAACAGACCATGCGCACGATGGCGAGGTAGCCTTGGAGGATGTCCGCATGGCGCGTACGGAAGGGCTTCATGATCACCAGTGAGAGGAAGAACAGCACATCGATGATGAGGAATACAATCGCCTGTCCGAGGCCGTCGGCATGGCCGAACGCAATCACCATCGCCTTCACGATCAGGGTGAGCATGATGAGGCCCGCGTAGAAGACACGCTCTTGCCGGAAGGGGGCAGTAAGAGGCGCAAGCGGCAGGGAGGCAGAAGCGGTTGCGTCCTCCTTCCTGGAGATTACACGAGGGAGATACGGCCGAAGGGCGAAGAAGAGCGGCGGAAGCGCAAGAACCATGAGGATGACGAGTGTAATGACGGACAACAGGATGGAGAGCCAGGAGTCGTGCAGCGTCCACTGGAAGAAGATGAAGATGAGGAGCGGGAAGACTGCAGCAAGCAGGGCGCGCAGGCCCCATGCCTTCGCAAACGGTACGAAGCCGTTCTGCAAGCCAACCCATCGCCGCATATACCGCTGACCCCATGCTGTGCGCCGCACGCCGACGTAGAGCGCAAAGGCGACACCAACAAAGCCAAGAACGACAGCAGCGTAGATGAGGGCCGTGAGGAATACAGTCATGAAAGCGTTTGCTGTGGCAATTTCAATGGTGTTGACGTAAATGGGCACACCCGCCTGGAGAACGTCAGAGCTGTCATCGTTGGTCACGACTGCGACGTCGACCTGTGCCGACTTGAGTACCCGAGAGGTTGTGTTAAGTGCGGTGCCACCGGCTTTCACGAGCGAGCGTGCGGTGGCGTTACGCAGGTCCAGGGTCGGCAGCGACTTGACAGTCTCGAGGAGGGAGCTAGGCTGCACAAGCATGTTGTAGGGACTCAGCTGCCGGTTGACGTACGCGGTGCTGTCACCGCTACTGGCATCCGAGCTGTCGCCGCCGGTGAGGCGCCGCATGTGGGTGATTGAGTTCTGCATGCCCGACGACGCGTTCTGCGGGAAGAGGCCGAGAATCCACGAGAAATTGAGCGTGAACGCGGTGTAGACGGACGGGAAATTCAGGCCGAGCAGACCGGAGGCGGCGATCGTCTGAAGCAGAACGACAAAGTCGAGCAAGCGGATTGGGGCGAGTGCGAGCGCGTCGGACGTGACGGACGTCCATATTGCGGACGCGAGTGCGAGTAAGATCAGGGCTGCGGTGGACCACTCCACTGCGTATTGCCGCGCCGACCAGCCGTTGGAGAGGGTGGTCTGCAGGCAGGCGACGACCTCGTCGGTATCCTCTTTGAAGAGGGTGAGTTGTGCGAAGGCCTCCAAGTTGGGAATGACATAGGCGATGCCGATGATGTGGTCGGTTATGGAGTCCACAGAACTCGGAAGCTCAAGCGTATCCGCGCCGGAGAAGTTGTATTGAGGGAGTGGGCAGAGGATACCGTCGAGGAGATTGCAGAGGTTGATAGTGGTGTTGATGGGGTGCATGCCATAGACGTTGAGGTAGAGCTGCGCCGTGACATTGAGGTCGGCGAGCTGTGGGGATAAATGAGAAAATGCTTGGATGAATAGTGAAAGAGATGGACTCACAACGCTGGCTGCGGTGACATTGAAGGAGACGGAGTTGTTGTTTGGGAAGTATGCGATGTCGAACTGCTCTACCAGGATCTCCTGTGGGTCTGAACAATACGAGACCGAAGATGTGACTGGGAAAGTGTCAGACGGGGGACAAGCGACGGAAGGGAAGTATACTCACAGAGGGTTCTTTCGTGTGCGCTGGTAAGGGAAGAGAAAAAGAGGAGAGCGGACACGATAGAGAGTCGCAGCCGGGCGACGGGGAAGAACATGAAGGGCAAAGACAGGCAGCGGTACACGGGGCCGCACTACTCTTTATGTTCTACGGGGGGCGGACGCGCATTTGTTGTATTGAGTGAAAGAATGAAGGAAGGGGAGAGGGGACAAAGGGCGGCGCTTACCTAACCGTCTATTGTTATTTGCCGCGCGTCGTGCACAAGGGCGAGCGAGTTGTCGTGGTCGTTACGGGCGCGAGGAAGAGGAAACAGATCTAATGGCGGGTGAGGCTGTTGAGGGGGTGAGTTCATGCGCTAGCCATGGATGCACAGACTGCAGGACGGGTACACGACCGGCAGCACCAAGGAGGAGAGCGATGTGCCTGTTTCCCGACACACGCCGTTCTGCCGTTATATCCCTTTCCGGCCTCCGACACACACAGGCGCCCGCACGGCGCCCTCCGGATGCCCATTATAGCTCGTTCCCAGACTCGCCACTCGCCGCCTCCCCTTCCCCGCGTGCAAGTCATAATATAAGTATACTGCGCGCATGCCTCCTCTACCGCCGTTTTATCTTACAATTTCTCTCTTTTGTCGACCTTTGGCGTGACTTTGTTCTTGTACAAGACCCGACGTGTCCGCAGCAGTGCGCCAATGGCACCCGTCCTTTGCCTTGCACAGGCTTGGCGCCAGGACGACGGGTTCGATGCCATACATCCGACCGAAGACGCGACGAGCTCGAGCCACCGACGACGTAGCGGGGGAGGACGAGTGTCCACGGTGCCCGTGCGCCGTGCGCTTCGCGTATCCGACTCCGAGGCACCGTACTTGTTGCGCCACCGCCTGACCCGCGCCCGCCAGCTCCGATCCTCCTCAACAGCCATGATTCATCCCCGACGCGTCTCTTCGGCCGTCCTCAGCGTGCATCGCAGTATCGCCCGGCACGCGCTGCTGCATCTCCCCGCTGGGTCGTACGCAGCCTCTCGACTGGGTTTCCGCAGGCGTCCCCCCACGTTGTTCCTCGCACGGACCAGTGGCTATACAGCTTACACCGGCAAACACCATCATGTGCTCGATACATCCTGCCTCCGCACCGCATCGCACCTTATCATCACCTCCTCGAGCTCCTCTCACACCTCCTCGTGTGGACACCCCTTTCACCGGGCTCCAGTAATCGATGCTTCGTCCTAGCGCTATCCATATACGCTAATCCACTCAACGTGTCTTAGAAGGACGCCGCGGCTCGAACCAGAGTGTTCTGCAGCTTCCCATAGGCTGCCTACTGCCTCCGAAAGCTTGCAGCACCGGCACTGACGCGGCGCGCGCGTTCTGGAAGCTTGCTGTGGTGAGTTACCCCAGATTCTACTGACTCCGCGGATCCTTCGTCGTGGTCAGCGTACTGGACACTGCACTCTGATCTAGGCGGTCGAGTCTAGCCCCGCCCGCTCGCAGTGGTATGTCGAGGCTGCGTGTGGCACTGTAGAATGCTCATGAAGCAGTCCCGATAGTCCCGGATACTAAGCATCCATGACCAATATCAGAGTGTCAAATACTGGGTAGAGTGAGCGTTTGCTGACCAATTGCAAGTTAATACATAAGTAAGTAGCTATGGCCAGGAGCTCAATTGTTCTTGTGTGCAATCATCTCCGGCGCAGTCTGATGTGCCGCATTCGTCCGCTAGACGACCGATTCCTAGCGCTACAGACCAAGCCTCACACGGGGAATCATAGCCTCTGGCGTTCGCAGCACCTCGGCTCTGTTTGATGATTGTGAGCGTTCTCATTCAAAATCTTGATGTGTTCAGCAGTGCGCATCCAGTCGCCCCTCTGGGCCCTCTTAATGGCCTCTATCGCTGCGATGTATACTCTCATGAGACCTCTTGGCTGTGCAGACTCGGGCACTACAGCCCGCTATTCTTAACTTACATCCGCAGCATGTCATGCAACGATGGTATACGGTATGCTGTTTTGCATGCTATTTTTGTAATAACATGCTTGTCCCGTGTACCGTGCCTGTAAGCTGTGCAAAGCTCCATGCTGGTCAAGCTCGCCGTGTTATCTGCTCATGCCACGTCCGAGTGAAGACAGTGACGGTCTGTGACGGTACGAAGGGTCGTCATCGCAAGGCTCTCACGAGGCACTGTATACTTCCTGTACTTGTTCAGCTGTTCCAATGGCGAATGGCGATATGATCTCATGAGTCCAGTGACCGATCAACGGTCGAACTTAGTGCATTCGCCGTGTGCCCACCAAGGGGCGGCGCGCCGGGGAGTTTACCATTTCCTAAGACTGTTTCCTTCGTATGTTATACTTCAGGCCAGCACTGGAGGCCTACGCGGAGCACAGCTATATCGCTAATGCTTCTACTTGATACTTATGACACGCTAATATACCTATCATATGTACTTGCCAGACTGTACCACGCCAGTCGTCTGCCAGTCAGCGACGTCGACTCGGTCCCTCGGAAGCATTCGCGACCGGGACAATGGGCGCCTAGCGTTTCGCGCGACATTGCCCGATCGGCGCGAGATCTGAGATGTGCAAGGCACGTGGCCGTGTTCGGATGGCGCTTGACGGAGGGTCTGAATTCGGAAACGGTGCGCACTCACTCGCTTGCTCGCCCCGGCCACGCCAGATACACCAGGCTGCTGCGCCACACCGAGCGACCTCGCCTGGGCGTTTCGTGGCCTCTGTGCTCGGGCGCCACTCCTTCACTGTTCTCTTGCGCGCCGTCGGTTTCGTTGTTCAGGTGTCCAAAGCATACTGTCCTTCGAACGCCCCACTTCACGATGTCCGCAGACACGAGCCGTGGCTTCGGCTCCCCCGCACCTCGATGGGCCGTTCTTCCAGGTGCGTACATCCAGCGTGCTCGCGTAATATCATTGTGGCCGACTGAGTCGTCCTCGCCTTTGTCATCCCCTCCAGAGCCCTCGCCGTCTGTGGCGCCCTCCGACTCAGACGACCTTCTGAGCACGCATGACATGCGTGATGAACTCGAGCCTACTCCCCCGGGTTCACAAGCCTTTGTCTCGTCGACGAAGAAGAGGAAGCCGGATGTACCCGCCAGTGAGGACGAGCGCGCGGCAGGGAACAAGCTGCTGAAGAAGGCCAAGGCGGCGAAAGACGGGATAACAGAGGGACAGCGCGCCTCAGGTGCGTATCTTGTCGATTTCGCGACGAGTAGATGCGGACCTGAGACGAGGGTACTAGTCTTCGGTCAGCCGGGGCCTCTCCTGCAGCCACGCCCACCCCCGGCGTCGCCCCTGGACAACCTCAAACCCCGCGTTCAAGTAGCAAAGAAGCGGCCAAGCAAGTCGAAAGCGATGAAGTTCCAATTTGAGCTCGAGAGAGACGCCGCCTCCTCGGTATCGGCCACACAGTCCATCCCTTCACCGTCGGAGAGCACCCCCGCGACAACATCGAAACCAGTGCCCGCCGCACAGCCGGCTCCTAGCGGCGCATCCTCTTCCGCAAAGCCACGATTTCTGCAAAAGCCAAATGCTCAGGGGAATATACCACGCAAGGAGCCCTCAGCTTCCCAGCCCGCATCCAGTGCGAAGGGTAAAGAAATCGATAGATCTAGCGTGGCGAGCGATAGCGGCGTGCGATGGGCGACAAAGAACACGGATATCTCCTCGTTGGCACATAATCGGTCCGGCGTTCCCAGTAAAACTCAGCAGGCGACCCTAGTGACTGCAAAGGACATCAAGGCGCCTGCGTCCCTGATGGCATCGCGAGACAGTGTTGGCTCTGCCGCTCCGACGTCCATTCCTTCCGTAGGACGTGACGTCTCCATGAAGCTAGGATTTACCAAGCCAGTCTCTAGAGATACCGGCCTGGCATCGAAGGCGTCATCCTCAAAGGCCACACTCGCACCGCTGGCTCAGGCGAAATCGAAGAAGAGAGCTCTTGCACCCATGTCGGATTCGTCGTCAGACGAGGACAGCAGGCCAGCTAACATCCCTGCTGGCCAAAGTCAGCGGAAGTCGATGGGGCTGACCAAGGTCCCTCGTCCGCGGCCAAACGCTGCCAATGCTAAGACGGGCAGGCGGGACAGCGACTCGTCCATTTCAGCAGAGGGTACAGCTCTGTGTTCTTTTTCTCCGTCATCAGTGCTTAATATATGGTTCGTTACTCAATAGAGTTCCCGAGCAAGCGGAAGAAAAAGAAAATTAAGCTCATGCACACAAGCCAACGAGCTGACGTCGACACATCGAACACTCTGACAGGTAATGCTACAGTGATAGTTTGCTCGCTCTCGGAGTTTCTCAATTTCGTTCAGCTACGCAGCAGCGCCGAAGATCGGCCGTCGTCCCCCCAACGATCCAAGTAATTGAGTTGTCATCAGACAGTGACAAGGTCAAACCACCGAAACCTACACCTATACCGAGTCAGTGTTTCCTTCCGCCATTATTAGAATGATGTGGCTGACTCGGCCCGTAGTGAAACGGCCGCGTGCGTCAGCCCCTGTGAACCCTGTAGATGTCATAGACATCACCGACACCGAGGACGAAGCGCCTTCGCCGCAGAAGAACACTCAGACCCAACCGGTTATCACGCTCAAGTATGATGCGGACGGGTCTATTCTGATAGATGACGACGACGAGGAGGAGCCTGTAGAAGCCCCCGAACGTCTTCTGCTCCCCAAGGTCGAGAAGCCACTCTCAACTACTACTAGTGGGGTGTCATTAGTACATGCTGCGATCAGCCGTACCGAAAGTGTTGCTTCGAGTGTGCAGGTGCATAAACCATCTGGGAGGACTTCAAGAAGTCCAATACAAATGCCACAGGATGTTGAGAGACCAATTGAAGAGCCTGAGGCATCTGCATTTGATGACAATGTTGCCATTGAAGACCAAATGCAGGAGCTGGATCTGGGTCACCATATGGATGGCCCACTGCATGAGTCTCCAGAGGGCATGGAAGATGCACAGCAAGTTTCAGAACAAGCTGTGGTGTCTGAACCTGGTTGGTTAATTCCACTTGACAATGTTAAAGTGGTGTCCTGAAATATGGGTCCATCAGGTACATCTCCGAGCACTACTCCATCAGAGGATGCAGACCTTGCAATCTCCACGGATACTCAGCTGCATATCACTGCTGAAGGTGGTGATCAATTGGACAATGCAGATGCTGCTCTCCATGATCCACAAGATATAACCCATGGTACATCAGCTAGCAACAAGCTGTCAGCTCGCGACATGGAGGAAGCACCCGCACGGTCTACACGAACTCCTTCGTTTGCCACTGTTCTGAGTACTCATCACAGAGGGCCGGACGCCGGAGCCAATACTACAAACCCGGAGACAAGCTCACCAGGCCCACTCGTAGGGTCAACGTCGTCCAGGTGGATTACTCCGCTTTCGTCCAGTGCGAGAAGGTCGTCCAAGACTGTGTATGGAGGTCCCAGTGGGTTTTTCAAGGATGTGTATAGAAGTCGGAAAATGAGCCGATCAGCTTCGCGTAGCGTTCAGGGGTCCACTATCACGTCGCCCCCCATGTCTCCTTCTAGGGAGCGCGTGAATGCTGTGGTTTTACCCGAGCCTACTTTCGAATCGGTTTCGACACGAACTGGCAAGGCAGGCTCGAGCGCAGATAACTCACCCGGACCCACCAATCCACCGGCCCACGAGGAAACGGACCCCAGAAGCTCAATAGGCCTTGAGCTTGCATATCCATCTTCAAGATCTGCGAGTGCACCATTAAAGTCAAACTCGGGATCGCCGTCAGCCCATGCGAGGCCCTCAACGCAAGATGTGGTCAATAGCGAGCGATTTGCTGAGACCATGAGTTCAGAGGCCATCCCAGAGACTCCCGACGCCGACCAATTCATTAGTGCTTCCGTTCCTCCCGACTGCGCATTGCTCGAGGTTGCTGTTCCCAGCCCTCACGAACCGGCACCGAACGAAGAACCCATCATGATTGAAGGTTCCCCAGCACCAATCATAGCCGAGACATCTGCTTCTGTGGTGCCGACGCCCCCTCATCTTGCGACAAGCCCAGTCGCTGACGCCCCTCAACAGCCGGGATCTGCTAATGTGGAAAGCAAGCCGTCTATGACAGAAGTTACCGAGGTATGTTGGATGTGTATCTGTCATGTTCATAAAAAAGCTATCATCTTGTATCAATCTAGGCTCCTCGTCCTTCGGTTCGTCCATCATTCGTTCCTTCTCGTCCCAAAACGCAGATCCCAGAAGGCGCAACGCTGGCGGATGTCATTAATTATGTGTGGCAAGAGCGAACCCGACAGGTCATTGATCTGACTCTGGGTGGTGATGACGAAGAACCAGGTATTACTCAGGCGGCACGAGTGCCGTCCACTTCTGCGGCAACCAAGGAAGAGAACACTTCCCCGCCCGTCAGCACCGCCGGAAGGATAACCGGTGTTGGTGAGTAATTGTACATGTATTGCTCGTGAACATAACAAACCGACATGCGTTTCCCCAGCTACCTCTTCCTTTACTACAACAACAGTATCACCTACGTCTGAACCTGCTTCGCGACCATCTACTGAGTGTGCAACTACCAGAGTTGAACTCCTCGAAAGAGATGTCGTCCAAAGACCCTCCCTCGATAGCATTCGTCTCACGCGTATGAGACAAATGCAGAAGCAAGAATCTAGTTCGAGGGCCAGTCCAGAAGGTATAGCCACGCATCAATCATTTAGAGAGGCTGCGACGAGATCCAATGGTAGTCGGAAACAGTCTTCTGCGATCTTTGCGGCCTGTGAGGATGAGCGGTTTGCATCCCACTCGGATCATCATTCTCGCGGTCGGCCTGCTCCTACGGATGCAAGACAAGCAGAAGAAGAGCAGGATCATAGTGAGGAAGACGCACCTCCTGCCGTCCACTGGCGTAAGCGGCGAAGGGGCGCACGAAAGGAGACACTTGATGAAGGGGCATATGGCCCACCTGTCTCTCCTTCACCTTCGCAAGACGGGGATTCGGAACAGGAAATAGCATCCTACCTGGATGACCCTGACGTCGAGGTAAGGAAACACGAAATCTTTTCCACTCGTGATCACTGACAATGGCTTAAGGTGTCCGTCGCACAGACACGTAATGAGGCGGTCCCTACGAGGCGACAGCTACGACCTCGCAATAAGTCACGCAGTACAGCAGCATCAGGATGTTCGAGCCATGCTTCCCGTTCTCGTCGGTCCACGACATCCGAAAGTTCTTCCGTCGGACCTGCAGAGCTGAGTGATGACTTCGACCCTTCATTCGTCGAGCCGCGCATTGCCAGCCCGAGCGATGACCCTGGCTTCGAGCCGACTTCTCTTGAAGCTGTAGCCAAGAAAGCAGGATTTCGGATGCTCAAGTGGGGCAGGGATCATCGTCAAATGATGAAGGAATTCGCCAATCACCACGTATTGGCAAAGAATCTTCCTCACGAACTCCAGGATCGAATCAACGCTCTGAGTCCCCGTGCGCGTAAAGAGGGTAACATGCAAGTCAAGCTCTTCGAACAGGCAATTATCGAGAACACATTCGAGGACGAATCTAACGCTCCTCCAATCTACATTGTCAATGATATTGATGACGAGCTTACGCCACCCTTCGAGTTCCATTACTCAAACCTCATGTGGCATGGGGAGGGTGTCCCGAAGCCGGACGTGGCGAACTTACGGGGCTGTGGATGCCTGGGACCTTGTGATCCCAAGTCCAAAACCTGTGCTTGTCTGGCACGGCAGAAGCAGTACCACCCGGATGGCTTC
The DNA here is from genome assembly GCA_001632345.1 of Daedalea quercina L-15889. Lineage (NCBI taxonomy): Eukaryota > Fungi > Basidiomycota > Agaricomycetes > Polyporales > Fomitopsidaceae > Fomitopsis > Fomitopsis quercina. Next base: position 28,663 of record KV429042.1, on the reverse strand, counting down.
CTCTATCAAGAAGGAAGGAACAAGGGCCAGTTGAAGGCGCACGATTATCCGATTTTCGAATGCAACGACTTCTGCGGCTGTTCAGAGGACTGTCCTAACCGAGTATGTTCATTTCTCGCTGAGTGCATGGACGGTGGCTGACTCGCATAGGTGGTACAACATGGACGGAAGCAAGCCATCGAGATTCGCAAAACCCGACACAAAGGATGGGGCGTCTTTAATGGTCCGAAGAAGATTCCCAGGAATACCTACCTGGGAATTTATGCTGGCGAATACTTGGTGGAAGCCGAGGCGGAGCGACGGGGCGCGTGAGTGTCAAGTAGTCGTTGGCCATATAGAGTTCTGATGATTGCCCTTGGAAGCGTTTACAACAAGTTTGGGCGCACGTACCTCTTCGACGTCGATTTCTATTATCTTAAGGTCGGCAACGACGACTGGAGTTCGAAGTACAGTGTCGACGCCTACCATGCCGGGAACGTAAGTACTATCAATCGTGTATTCATTGCAATTCTAATTCATGCATGTTGACAGTTCACCCGCTATCTTGTGCGTCACAATGGATGCAACTGACGCTTCTTCGCTGACATGGATTCTAGAATCACAGCTGTGATCCCAACTGCTATATTAATGCTTGTTACATCAACGAGGCCAATCTCGAGAAGCCTCTCCTGACCATCTTTACCCGGAAGGATGTGGCTCCGGGCGAAGAGCTATGCTTCTCCTACTACGGCAACGACGAGGACGAGGACGAGGAGCCCGAGAACGCTGTAAGTAATCTTTGCATATACTCATTGTAATGATTCTGACACGAAGACAGGCGGAGGTGCGGAACTTCGACGATGCCGTCTATGTGCAATGTCGATGCGGTGCGAGGAACTGCAAGGGCCGTATGTGGAAGGAATAATCATATGGCTAGCGTTTCTTTTCCTTTTCATCCTTTCTAATGCTACGGGATTTATGTCTTGTAAACACTGATTGGATTATGCGGGTTTCATGTGTATGCTACATTCAATAATTATTACATCCAAGCGTGATCAATAGATCCGGATTGTCGACTGAGCACTGAGCAAGTCCGTGGTACTATGTAAGTGGCTCCAGCGTCGAAGACTTGGTTCCCGTGGCCGTTTGTCCTCCTTTCCAAGGCTCCCCGTTGTTTTCTTCTAGCTCCCATTGACGCAGAGCCTCTTCGTCCCAGCTCTTTCCGGAGAGGTCACCTGCTGGCCTGTGAAAGGCTTCGCTCTTAAACTGTGGTGGAAGATAATCATTCGTGACCGGGTGTCTGATGAGGACTCAGTAAGTACGCGCGGGCCGTCAATGAGAGGTGCTTACGCGTATTCGGGGTTATAACGGTAGCCCCTCGCGTACCCGAGCTCCTTCATCAGCTTCGTCGGGGCGTTTCGCATAGACAAGGGTACGGGCGCTGTTGGATCGGACTTGGCGGCCTCCTCCGCGCGGTTGTATCCCTCGTATGACCTGGTTGACTTAGGTGCTTCTGCTAGGTAAGATACAAGGTGCGCGAGATTGATACGGCATTCTGGCATGCCTATGACTTGACACGCCTGAAACGCCGCCATTGCCTGTCGAGACGAGGCCACAATGTGTCAGACTCAGTGAATGTGGTCAATGCTAGCCCTTACCAGCGGAAGAGCGTGATTATCCGCTAGTCCAATATCCTCACTCGCACACACGACCATCCGCCGCGCGATGTATAGCGGGTCCTCGCCCGCGGTCAGCATGCGCGCAAGCCAGTAGAGCGCAGCACTAGGTTGGCTTCCCCGTACGCTCTTGTGAAGCGCGCTTATCATGTCGTAGTGACTCTCACCCGTGCGGTCGTAGGACGTCGAGACAGAGCGTCGAAGAGCATCGAGAACAGCATCCGGAGAGGATGTGGGAGGCGCTGTGAGGACAAGCTCGAGGAGAGAGAGAGCGGTCCGCGCGTCGCCCGTGGACAGCGAAACAATGGATGACACGTGCTTTAGAGTGAGCTGGGGAAACGAAGGGGAGAGCAAGGCGTTATCAGTCGGCACTGTGACAGTCGAGGAAAGGGAAGACGGGAGTTCGGGCAGAGGATATTCTTCAGGTTGTGAACTGGGGATGTCCTCTGCGTCGACATCTATGACAGCTGATATAGTGTCAGATGTTGAGGCGGAGAGGCGCTCGACAGCTTGTATGACGATCTTGCGAACGTCCTTGTCGGTCAGACGCTCCAGGACAAACACCCTAGGCAAGGGGTGTCACGTCTGTATCACAAGGCAAAGAGACTTGACTTACCTACATCGACTGATTAACGCGCCGGTCAACTTGAAGGACGGGTTTTCAGTCGTCGCACCTATGAGCTGACAACACTACTTCAGTAACAATGCATGTTCGATCATCAGAGCAAATTTACCTGTAAGTGGCCTTGTTCAAGATATGGCAGGAATATATCCTGTTTCGTTCAGTGTCTCGTGTAGCCTGAAGAGAGATAGTATCTACCTGCTGTGCTTTGTTGAAACGATGGACTTCATCTAAGAAGAGAATGGTCTTCCTATCGAAGTAGCGTTGAATGGACACCTTATCCTATAATGAAGAGCACACCTTCCGGTGAGAGCGAGGAAGCGTCTTGCTTCCTCTGCAACAGCTTTGACGTCTCCAATGCCCGAGTCTGTCGCACTGAGTTCCTTGAGCACAGAATTCGTACGCTTAGCCAGCAAACGAGCAAGAGTCGTCTTCCCACAGCTGTGCCAGACGAAGCCGAGCGAGGTCAGGGCTATTCACGTAACGGCATGACGCAAGTTTAGGTGGCAGCGTACCCTGGTGGACCCCAAAATATCATACTACCTGTTGAACCTGTGTCCATTAAGTGGATTAAGAGAGAGTCAGACCCGGTGAGATGAGGCTGTCCGACAAATTCGTCCAGCGACTGAGGCCGGAGCCTCTCTGCCAGCGGTGCTGCGGCCTGTAAGCGGGTCCGCTTTGAGGGAACAGGCTCCTCAGTGAAGGTGTCTTCGTCAGGCTGAGCCCGCTTCTTCGAGTCATGTCCCCGATCCGAATACCTGGGAGTCTGGGTCGAGGAAGGCGCGCCATGCCGCTGCTGGCCTTTGCCGGTGGGAGTGAACAGGGAGGCGATGGTCGATTGAAATTTGGCGTGAGGCTTCTGAGAGCTTGCACCAGCGTCTTGGCAGTTATTATCGAGGTGGTAATTAATGTCTCTCTCGGGTACCTGACGGGAGCAAACAGGGCTACAGCACCGGGCCCTGTCAGATTCTAAATGCATCTGAGCTAATACCGCTGGACCCATACCATTTCACTAAATATGAGTGAGTCGTCAAGCTTGCAATCAAATCTATCTTCGTACGCACCTGTACCGGGCTGAGTGGAGGGCATGGCGCGGGGGGAAGTAGCAAGTCTAGTCGCGCAACAGGCGCTAGACGCTTGTGGGCGCGCGTTTGTCACGTGACACGCGTCTCTCACTATCCACAGGCTCCTGCCAGTTGAGTCCTTCAGGACCAGTGCGAACGACCGCTGCTACATACAACTGTGTCTCATTCCAACTACAAATCGCCGACAATTATGTAAAACGCAGGAGTGCTTTATTTGGCAGGTGCCCTACCCCTTAAGAGCAATGCTGCAGCAAAGCTCGGCTAGTTACAATCGGCAGGCACGAACATATAGGTCCCCCTCCTTTCAAGTTCGATTCTGTTATCGTACGCCGTCGGCTCGACGTCCGCTGTTTGTTATCGCATTGCAACCGCGAATGAGGGATATAAAAGTGGGTCGTCCATGATGAGATCCCCCCCTCCCCCAGCGTTCGTATTCCTTTATTATGCCTGTCCCGGCCCAGACCACCTACGACGTCGACCCGGATGCTCTGCGCGTTCTTGTCACCGGATATGGAGTGAGTCAAACCTAAGCAGTCTTCCTAGCTACAGTGCCAATACCAATTTCATAGCCTTTCCGCTCGTTCAAGATTAACCCCTCTTGGCTCGCCGTGAAGCCCCTCCATAACATAACCATCCGTACTGCTGAGGACAGGCCTGTTCATGTCACCTCCCTGGAAATACCAACAGTCTACGAGTCCGTCCTCACCCTCACCTCGTCCATACACTCGCGACCTCCCATTGTTCCCACCCCCAAGGACCCTGCTATGGCCACTGCGAAGCCCCCAACGGATGGCTACGACTTCATCCTGCACGTCGGTGTCATGAGCAAGAGCGGCAACCCCATTAGGTTGGAGCAGCGCGGCCGCAAGTATGGGTACGACAAGGACGATGCAGAAGGTAACATGTGCGAGGTCGTCAAGGAGGCTGAGGGCGCGGATGGAAAGCCCCTGCGAGGCTTTGGCAAAGTATATGAGGGGTTCCCAGATGAGCTGTTCACACCGATTGATTGCTCGAAGCTTGGCGAGCATCTCAAGGCAGGAGGTCTAAAGGTGTGCCACCTCTTGCGCTGGCCCCCTTGCGCGCAGCCGCTCACACAAATGTTCTCAGCAAGTCACGCTGTCGGTCGACGCAGGGCTCTACCTTTGCGAGTTCATCAACTATTGCTCTCTGGCCGAGGCCAAACGCACTGCCGCCACTGCGAAGAAAGCCACGCCCGTGCTCTTCATCCACGTTCCCCCTGTTGGCGAGCCATTGACCACGGAAGAAGTCACGGACGCGCTTAAGATAGTCATCTCGTGGGTATGCAGTCAGCTATGATATGAGCAATCCGACGCCCTTCTCTTGCCCAGGGTTTAGGGTACTTAATGCGTCGGACAAGGTTGAAGCAATGTAGTACTGGCTTCGGGAGCTCTGCCAACAGAATATATCGACACGAGCATGGGGATGCCGAAATAGCAGGATCTATCCATGCGTGCCGGTACGCGCGCGTAAGATTCAGCCTCGTTGGTTATATCATACAGTCACTGACTGCACACCCAAGACACAACTTTCTGTAACGTGTCGGTGACTTCTTGTGTACTGAGAGGTTCATTGACAGGCGGGCAATGCAGGAACAGCGTTGGCGTAACCTTCTCACTCCCCTGATGCGACGCGGCTCGCTGGGCCTCTGCAAGCGAGCAATAATTGATGAACTCGCAGAGAAAGAGCCCGGCGTTCGTCGAGGGCACGATGTGCTGAGTACGTCAGGGGTCAATCTCATGAGGTCCACACAACGGAGAATGTATATGTACCGTAAAACCCGTCTCCTTCAAGTACTTGATTAATCCCTCGGAGTCAACTTGAGTAAATAGTTCCTCGGGGAACTGCTCGTATCCTGCGCCAAATCCCCGCAGAGGCATCTTAAGGTACGCGGTCAAACTATTCGTCCAGCTGTACAGGACAGAGCCGACCTGTCCCAGCGCAGACGGTGGCTTGACCGTATCTTGCCCATCCTCATCTCCATCATTGTCAGTCGGGACGGTAGCACAGAACTTTCCCTCTGTATCGGGTTTGTTATATCCGATCTTCCTCCCTCGCTTCTCGACGCGCATGGACCCAGGACCCGCCACACCTACGTGCAGGATAAAGTCAAAGCCACCCGTAGGCGCGAGAGATTGAGCGAAATCCGGGTCCTCCGGTTCTGGGAGGACGGGAGGGCGTACATGGAACCCCGGAGTTAGGGAGAGGACGGAGGCGTAGGTGACGGGCACTTTGAGCGTGGTGATATGGATGGGTCGTGCGGAGGCATCGAGTGTCCGAAGGGTTGTGTTGTGAAGTGGCTTGACGGCGAGCCACGATGGGTTGAGCTTGAAGTTTAAGAAGGGCTAAATTATCACAGTGAGAACGGTGACGAATCCGACTAGAATTGGGAGCATACACCATAGCCTGTTACGAGGACGTGCAGAGCAGTCGAGTCTTGCGGAGCGTCATCCGGCTTGGCCGGAGGTGATTCACGGCTAGACATTTCGATGCAGGTTGTAGACGGTGAACGCTCACGAGCACTGATTAGAGCCCTGGCTATGGGTCCTGGAACGGGGACGACCCCGTATCGCGCAAGAGATAGGTTATTATATTGTTATGTATATGCCGAGTTCTCAGGACACACGGACGTACCGGGCGTTCCCAGGGGCCAGAGTACGCTGCCTGTCCCCACAGATTGGCGGAGATCGTGCTCTACTTGTGTGTGAGCAGTTGAGCACGCAGCACACGAAAGACAGGAGAGCGGTCAGATACGAGTGAGTGAAGGGTGTGACGCGTGACGATAATAAGGTGACGGAAGGCGGGGGAGAGGGGCGGGGGCGATTAACTTGGCTGAATGCAGCACGGCCTGAATAGGATGCGTTCTCTCGGAGACGCTCTTCCTTCCCTCGACCCTCCCCATCCAGCCATGGACGACCCTGTGTCGATGGACTTGTCTGACGCCCCCCTCGATCCTCGCGCTATCCGCGTCCTCATCACCGGATTCGGTGTGCGTTCATAGCCTTTCTCCCCTCCTCCGCGCGAGCGCTCACTCTCCCTTCCCCAGCCCTTCCGCAACTTCAATGAGAACCCCTCGTGGCTCGCCATCCGTCCGCTGCACAACACGGTCCTCTGGACACAACCACAGCCCGTAATGCATGACATGGAGGATGAGTACGCCATGGTCACCGACGAGAAGGTGTATGTCGAGATGACGCCGCAGCCAATCCATATCACCTGTGTCCAGATCCCCATGACTTACGAGGGCGTGCTCGCTACCGTCCCGGGACTGCACGCGCACCCTCCTGTTCTGCCTCCGCCACCCGACCCCACCATGGTCGTCTTTCCGCCACCGGTAAAGGGCTATGACTTCGTGTTGCACGTCGCCCTCGCCGGACGTGGTCCCCTCCGATTCGAGAGGCTCGCCCACAAACATGGATACGCAATGAAGGACACGCAGAGGCAGCACGCGCCTGCTCTCCCGAAGGAGGGCCCTATCGCTACCCCCGAAGCATCAGAGATTGAGAGAATGGAGATGCATCTGCAGGGCATCATGTCCGTGCCGTCTGTCGAGGGCCGCCACCACGAAGGGCCGGAGATCCCGCCTAATCGTGGCTTTGGGAAGGGTTACGAGAATTTCCCCGAGGAAATTCACACCGACATTGACGTCCCAAAGCTGGTGCACTATCTGAAAGAGATCGAGGTTGAGTCCGTTGAGCCTGATCCGGAGGATGAGCCTGGTCCGGAAGATGCAATCAAGGTGCGCTCGCCCTCAGTTGTCTGTGCCGTGACCACCCGGCTGACGCTCCGGCAGAGAACATACACGTCCATGGATGCAGGGCATTACATCTGCGACTTTGCATTCTACTGCTCGCTCGCAGAGGCGAAGCGTATGTCGATGAAGCCGGAGAAGTCAAAGGTGCAAGAGGTGATACTGAGAGGCAGCCCTGCGAAGGGCACGCCCGTCCTTGCGATGCATGTTCCACCGATCAATCAGCCGTTCGCGACCAAGCATGTCACGGACGCGATCAGACATGCTGTGGTGTGGGTATGTAGTCGAATGCATCGTTGAGCGATGGCCTTTTACCTCGTGCGGCGCGCCTCTACTCATTTATCTTGTCTTATTGCACACGCTTTCATCATGTAGCATCGTAGTGCACGGGAATCGTGATTGCTCGCTGCGAGCTTCAGAGTGTGAACAACCGGTCATTAATTAACGCTGCGACTCGGAATTCGGTTGTGTTCCGGGGACTCAGGACTGGACAATGAAATTGAGATCACGATCACCACTCTCTTTTCGCGTTCACGTGCCACGCCCATACATCGCTCGTCAAGTCGTCGATGCTCATCATCGCGCAATCCCCATCCGCTCAATTTCCGCGTTCCCTCGCGTCCCCGGCTCCCATAGACCCACGACAGGGTTTTTCTGAGAGCCCAGTTCGACTACCTCCTTTTCATAATGGCTACGAACATCACATTCCACCCTGGTAAGCAGCCGGTCCTGGAGGAGGAGCTCTCACGAACAGACGGGCTTCACGACCTCCCCAGGCTCCGTTGATGGCGCGGAACGCTCTGAGCTGCTGAGGCAGAGGGGTGTAACGATCTGGCTCACTGGTTTGAGCGCGAGCGGGAAGGTAACGCCATCCCTGCACCCGGTGGCGCACCGACTGAGTCTCCGTACTGGCCCAGTCGACGATCGCATGCGCACTCGAGCAACATCTGCTCCATCTACGAAAGTTCTCCTACCGACTGGACGGTGACAACGTGCGCTTCGGGCTCAACAAGGACCTCGGCTTTGATGAGAAGTCGAGGAATGAGAACATCCGGCGGATAGGAGAGGTATGTTCTGCCTCCCCGTTTACAGCCCGGCTCGGTGGCTAATGCAATCCAGGTCTCGAAGCTTTTTGCAGACGCATGCTGCATAGCCATCACCGCATTCATCTCACCGTACCGGGCAGACCGCGCGGGTGCCCGGGAACTGCACGAGAAGGCGGGGCTCGGCTTCATTGAGGTCTTCGTGGATGCGCCATTACAGGTTGCAGAGCAGCGTGATCCCAAAGGTTTGTACAAGAAGGCCCGCGCTGGAGAGATCAAGGGTATGTATACCGCCTTGTATAGCGCTCGCTCAGGTCTGACTTCTTCTGCAGAGTTCACCGGTATCACGGCCCCGTATGAGGCTCCCGAAAACCCAGAGATCCACATTAGGACAGACCAATGCGATGTTCCCGAAGCTGTCCACACAATCGCAGAGTATCTCGTACAAAAAGGATTCATCTGACGCCGAGGACCATGTTGACGTGTGCATTATCCTTGAGGTTACTACTGTAGTAATAAACATACAGACCGCATGCATTACAAGTGTCCGTGCACTAGAGCGCAAATGGATCACCACGCATGATAGACGGCTTATCCACAATAATGTAGACGCGATGATATATGGACTAGGAAGAGTTGTTGGCGACGTGCGCAACTTCGCGGAGGGACGGAGGAATGTCATCGTCATCCGTGCCGTCTTGCTCCTGTTCTTCTTGGATCGTGCTCTGGTTGCCCTGATCCAGCAGGTGTGTGAGGCCGACCTCGACTACCGAGAGCCATTGTGCGAGGTCGTCGACGGTATGCGCCAAGGCGGCATGCGTCGCGTCGTGACTCTGCATCAGCACGCCGAAGTCGAGAGGCTGCAGCGGAGGACCGCTGAGGTCACCTGGAAGAGGAAGTGCGGAGAAGGAGCCATGCGTGAGTGAGAGCGAGCGCGAGTGGGACGTCGAATGCGTGTATGATGTAGAAGAGTCTGCCGTACCGAGGCGGCCGTCACTGAAGGACTGGTTCATCTGAGAGGATAGGGAGCTGAGCGAGGTCGATGATGAGGATGCAGCAGTGTTCGAGAGCGGTAAATTGCGTTGGCTCGTCTCTGCCGCCGGGAAGCTGAACGGGCTCGGTGAATGAGCGCTGCGTGCAGGGTCAAGTACAGAGGGTGATGGAGGGAGGAGGTCTGGCATGCCGATCTTGTGCTCGGTCGTGAAGGTCGGAATCTGCAGACACGCATTGAGCAACTTTTGTAGCCATCGATCGTAGTGAGAAAACTGACCTTCAGCACGTCCTTTAATTGTGCTCCATCGGTGATGCTTCCGCCCCTTCCATCTCGAGTCCGTGCGGCCGACTTCGGAGGGGGTGTGGGGGCCTTGTGTACGTGCTCCATCACTGCGACCGATGCTAGCCGGTTCAGACTCGGTTTCCGCGCAAGTCCGCTCTCTTCAGCACTAGACTCAGCATATGCAGACTGACCAGCTCCTTCCGCCGCCCCCATCGCCGAGCGTGATCGTGCCATCGCCGGCAGCGAGGGCAGCGACCCGCCCGGGGAGGCGAGGCGTTTCGGTAGAAGTGCGGTATCAACGGAATGAGATAGCTGATGCATGTTGGATGAGGTGCTTTCGATGGTCGATACGCTGGCATGCGTTGGGGAGCGGCGGCGGTGAGCCGTTGGTAGGTCAAAGGTAGGGAGTGGGGAAGGTGCACCGCGAGCGCCTTCCGCAGGGAAGCGGAAGCCAGCCGACGGTGGAGGAGTGTGATCCTTCACTGATGCGCTGCTTTGCGACCGTTTGCGACCGAGGGCAGGTCGGTCGGCTAGGCGCTCTGGAGAGGAGGAAGATAGGACGATGGGAGGGGTGGGGACGACGGGCGTGTCAAAGAAAGAGTCGTCGGAGAGGTCAGGGATTTCGATGTCGGCAAACCCGCGAGTCGAACGCACTTCACGATAACTGGGAGTCGCCTTTGGTAGCGGGGCACTGGATGGATCGGAAGAGATTCCCAAGGGGATCCCTGGACCCAAGGGAGGTAAGGGTTCGTCCCCGTCATCCCTGCGAGAGGCTTGCGCCATTTTTGACTTTCCGCGAGGTGTCGACGTTCGTGGGGGAAGCGCAAAGTCCGACTGCTTGGCGGTTTCCGGACTCTCGGCGTTGACATCAATGGGGGCGAGGGGCTTGAAAGGACTGCGGCCGCGGGCGGGAGACAGTGAGCTGAAAAGAGAGTCCGTTTGCGATTGGTCCAAGCCAGGTATGCGGAATGGATCTGCAGCGGTACCGGCACTGTCGTCTTCGAAGAGCATTCGTAGAGTGGGAGGAACTTTTGACACTGGCGGTCGTACCGTCGGGTAGGAAGAGTCGTCGTCATCTGCGACGAGTGGACTTGTATCTGAGACTGGCTGTCCCGCGTCGAATGACGGACGTCCGCGAACAGTGTCAAATTGCCAATCGTCTTGGTCCTCCACGTTCACATCCGGAAGCGAGCTGAGGCAATACTCAGTGGACAATCAATGCAAGGTCTGGACCCACATACTCTCTTTGCTCTTCTTGCTCCCATGGAAGGGAGTCAGCAATACTTGCACGCGTGCCGCCGCCCTGGGTCCAAGTATCATATCGGAGAATGAGGTCTTTCAGGATGGTTACCGGGACCTTGGCTACATTTTTGATCCATTTAGTCTTGAGGAGCTCATCGGCAGTCAGTCGCTGCTCTCCTCTTTAGTGATGGGTATTCCGGAAAAGCGGGACCGAGGACTCACATCGTTTGGTGACTCCCTCAAGCAATGCGCAACGAACTCTCTCATTTCCTTACTCCCTTCACCTTCAATGAGGCGAGGAGGCTTCATCCGCGGGAGCATCTGGATCAGTTTCGCCTGATCCATCATGTGCGAGTTGGGTGCGGACCCCTTAACCATTTCGTAAATCACGATGCCTAAGCTCCAGATATCTGCCTTTGTATCATAGGCAGAACCCTGAGCGACTTCGGGAGCCATCCAATGGGGTGTGCCAACCAGTGTGTTGCGCTTGCTTGATGCAGTGACCAAAAGAGCGGATACGCCAAAGTCACAGAGCATGACCTTCCCAGCTCCGGTAACGAGGACGTTGGCGGCCTTGAGGTCACGGTGTATGATGGAGGACTTGTGGAGGTAACTCAAAGCGGCAAGGACCTCACGGATAATGACAGAGACGTACTTCTCCTCGACGACGCCGTCCTTGCATGCCTTCATGAGGGTACGGACGCTGCCACCTTGTGCGTACTCCATCACGATCCAGACACGCGGACCGTCAAGAAAGCAGCCATAGTAATGGGTGATGTTGGGGGCGTCACGCAGCTGGGTGAGAAGAGCAACCTCGCGCTGAATGTCGCCAACATCGTCGTCTTCTGTGTCAAGGTTGATGATCTTGAGGGCGACGACGTTACCCGTGGCGATTTCGACGCCTTTGTGAACCGAGCCATAAGCACCTTTGCCGACGGTCTCGAGGCGTCGGTACAGCTGGTGCACGGAAACTGCAGAGGGCATATTACGGAGGCCGCTGCGTGGGTTAGCGAGTGCGATGCGAGGGGGTCGTCGACGAGGACGCGCGGTCGTCGAGCTCGGGCTCGAGCGTGAGCATGGGGGCGCAGAGGAGGCGGGGGACGATGAGCTCGCCGCGAGGGTGATGGTGTCTGACCAGCATGCGACCTGGATCTGGAGATCTCTCGATTGGTCCGACAGCGCTCTTTCTGATTATGATTGAAATTCTGAACCTCCTTGGCCATGGACCTCGACGAGTCATCCGCAAAACTTATCCCCCCAGAGTTCCTCGCCGTCGTCCTCGCAGGCTTCGGCAACGAGTGCGCACGCACAACATCATCCACGTTGCCATCTCAAGCTCACGTTCGTGTAGGCTCCTGCCTCTGACAGCGAATTATGGCGATGAGCCCAGTCCAAAGGCTCTGCTCCCAATCGCTAACAAGCCTATGCTTGAGTATCCCCTTGTATGGCTCGAACAATCAGGCATCAAGGGTAATTGCCCGTAGCATTCGTAAACGCCTCTTGCTTACGCCCCTCTCACTGCAGACGTCCTTCTGATCTGCCCGACGTCGCATCGCGCAGCACTTTCGAATTATATTCAATCAGACTCCTCTGCGTCCTTTCCTTCCCTTCAGGTTGACCTTCAAACTTTTGAAGAATCGCAGGATCTCAGCGTAGGAACAGGCGCAATTCTCAGACATTTCGCGAATCGGATTCAGCAGGACTTTGTGCTACTACCTTGTGACTTCGTCCCACCTCCCACTCTTTCCCTCACACAGATCTTGAACAAGTTTAGAACCGAATCAACATACGATGGTGCCATTGCCACGGTATGCTTCTATGAAGCACACAAACCAGACAAGGGAAGTAGCACGGACGAGTGGGGTCTTGTACCGACACCCACGCCCATCGTGTGGGACGCGCGGTCAGAGACCCTCCTACATATCGACACACCAGACGATGCAGACAGAAATAGCGAAGAGTTGGAATTACGGATGAGTTTGCTTTCCAAGTATGCTAATTGGCTTTTGCAATGATCGCCGATTCAGTGCTGATCTTCTCAATTAGGTACCCTCGGGTGAAGTTGTCAGCTACCTTACTCGACTCTCATGTTTACGCATGTCGGCGCCAAGTATTGGATGCGCTGCAGGAAAAGTCGAGTTTTGACTCAATACGAGAAGAGTTCATCCCTTGGTTGTGCAAGCCACAGTACCAGCGTACTAAGCTGGAAAGGTACGGCAGAGGTATATATATCACCGGGTTTGCCAAGCTGTCCGGCTTACTCACATACGCCTCCAGTTCTTAGCCCGGTCACAAACGCCCTCACGCAGGAGCTCGCACTCAAGCACTCAACGCTACACAGCAAGGCCCCGGTGCACCTCGCACGCAAAGAAACTTTCCTACATAGCCCACCCTCCGATGATCAGAATCAAGAGCACAACAAGGCTTTGGTCCCAGATGACGACGAGGACGAAGCTCGCATACCGGCCAGCCTCCGAGTGGGTCTCGTAATTCATCGCGCAGAAGCGGGCTATACTGCACGCGCGAACAACCTCCATGCCTACTTGGACCTGAACCGATATGTACGTAGAATTGTCACAATACTCCTGCCACTACTGAAATGCTAAACGGACAGTTCTTGTCGCAACAAACGTACTCGCTCCCCACTGACTCGGAGAGTCGGGCGAAAATCGATCCAAAGGCGCAGATATCTTTTGACTCTATTGTTGGGCATTCCACTCGCGTGGAGGAGCGTACGAACATAAAGAAATCCGTCGTCGGGAAACACTGTGTTATTGGCAAGATGGTGAAGATTGTTGGCTGTACTATCCAGGACCACTGTGTCATAGCCGACGGGTGCGACCGTCCCTTGTTCGGTTGGTAGATCGACAGTTAGCTTACTGTCGTATTTTGTAGAGCAAAGCTCGATGGTTGCATACTTGGGAAAGGCACGAAGATCGGCGAGAAGGTAGAGCTGTCAAGATGCGTTACTCAGTGCGGGTATGAGGTTGGCACGGGTGGTATGTTTCATTCGATCGCTTCTCTAAGATCTGACTCACTATCTCGTAGAAACCGCGCGAAACGAAAAACTCGATATATCTGATTGGACAGCTGCACCTGGGTCCAGCGAAGACGAGGACGAGGAAGAGGAAGACTCATCTGACTAGAGCATCGTCGATGACTGAATGGTGGATGCTGAGTGGTTGGTTTTTCCAGTGGGGTCAGAGAGAAGAAACATAATGCACGTGTGACAGTACTCGTACATTGTAATACCAGACAAACATGCTCTTTATACACTCACGCTGCATGCAGATAACAAAGCAATGAGCACAATCATAACAAGTCATATACGCATAAACATGTTCGATGATCAACGGTTCCTCTGTGCACCAGCCATCTGGTTACCGAGACCTTGCGCGAAGCGAGCTCCTCGTCCTCGCGAACCACCGCGCATTCCACCTCTCCTCTCACCGCCACGTCGCCGCTCTGCTGCTTGCTCACTGCCCTTCGCGCCTTTCGCGCCATCGCCACGGTCGTTCCATGTGGCCGCCGGCCCAAGTTTGTTGTCGAGCGTCTTCTCGTTCTGCTCGACCATGTTGTTGACCTTGTCAGATAGGCTCAGTGCCAACTGCTGAGTGCGTGACAAGTCGATGCGGTGGAAAACGACAACGCCAGCTGCTTGGTCAAGAGATGCAGACAACTCCTCCGTCCAGATCATCTTGGACACGATGGATGTGACAGCGCGAAGAGGGAGGGAGAAGGTGCGAGATAACAAAGAGAGCGAGAGCGTGGTGTAGTGTGGCGCGTACGTGAACAGATACGTCCGCAGGCCCTCTTCTTGTATCCGCCTGCGTACTGTCGTAAGGGACGAAGCGAGAGTAAGGTTGGGACCACTTACTTGGCGAGCATCTCCTTGACGGAGTTGCATTCCGGCATCAAGCTCCAGATTTTGATGCTCTGGATGAGGTCACGGCACTTCTCCCACTCGCCGTTTTGCAACGCCTTGCTAGCTTGCATGATATGATCACGCGTACTCTCCGGCGGGCCAGTGAAGATCTGCCTGTCAGCGAAGTCTAGCAGCCTCCGGAACGGCTTAGAGATCGCCTTGCGCTTCTGCTCCTCAGTATCGATGCTTGCCAGGAGTGGGATCTCGACAAGCATACTTGATACGAGGAACGCGGCCTCCAGCAGCTCCGTGTTGATGTGCATGTGGAAGGGCAGCTGCCGCTGCCGCTCGGCCTTCTCTTGCTCAGGTGTGAGCACTTGGAAACGCTGTTGGTGAACGCCCTGCGCAAGGAGCTCCTTCACCCGCTGTGCGGCGAAGATATCCTGCAGTGTCGCCTGCGCCTCCTTGATCAGCCCACATCGGAACGCACTGAGTCCCAACTGGACAACGGTGCGGTTATAAAGGATCTGCGTGGCAACGTCGGCAGAGTATATCGACTCCTGAAGATGTGACATGAGAAGCATGTCACGAGCAGTATGGAAGTCGTTGTGGAGAGCATAGTGGTAGATATGACAGAGCATTGCGCGGGTACGGAGGAAGGAGTTGGTGGACTTGTAAAGATGGATGCAGAGCGAGTGGATCAGAGAGGAAGTCTGACCCTCAGTATCGAGAACGATCGAAGGCTTGATGTCTGAAGCGGCGACAGCTGACTCCAAGGCATGAACGACGGCGTCAGGCTAGTCAAATAGTTCATGAGGGCCGACTCCCAGGAGAACGCGTATACGACCACAAACCTTTGAGTATATGTGCTCCAACCGGCGCATGACGACACGACCAAGAGGATCTTCCTGGTTGTTTTTCTCATAAAGCGCCTGGGACCGGCAGATCGTGCAATACAACGCCTTTTCGTCCTTGAGCCTGTCGACATACTCCGTCCCGTGGGGGTCGATGTTTTGCAAACTCTTCGTGAACTCATCGTCGAGACGATCCACGAAGCTGATAACACTCCCACGAATCCGCACAGTACCGTCTTTCTCCGTTTCCGGCGTCCGCTCAGCGAGCTCGTCGTAGTCATCCGTGATTTCCTGGATCACATACTGCGGCTCCCGCATGATGATGCCAATGAGCTGGTCCACTTCGCCTTGCGCGTTGATCCATAGCTCAATGGGCATGTGCGTGGCGACGGACGAATTGTAGTCAAACCGCGCGGATATCAGTGTGAGCAGCACGCGAATGCGCTGGTACGAGGTCACAGACACAACGAGCAGCTTCTCGAGAATCCTGATTTGTTCTTGCCGGTCAGTGTTCTGAGTGCAGCACAAGGGTCAGCTGACCGCATCTTGAGCGAGACAAGAGCTGCCAGACCTTCTTCCCTCGAGCTTCTTGCACCAGCTGCAGGTTCTTGAAGATGCTTTCTGGTGTGAAGGCCATCGCCCTGCCACCCTTCCCGACAGTAGTGAAAGCGTCGTCTTCCTCGCCCTCCGCATCCTCCTCATCCTGCCTCGCTCTTCTCGCCCTCGCCGAGCCAGGTGCAGCCTCAGGGGCGACTATGGCGTTGTACTCTCTTTCGAATGTGTCTGGATCCTGGCAGGGGGTTCCGCAAAACACCGCAGAGAAAGTCAGCATAACATGCGAAATACCACCAGACTGACTGACCGCCTGGAAGCGCTTGATCTCCGTTTCGTACTCCTTAGACACTTTCTTGACTTTCTGCCTCATGCCGTTGAGCCCACGAGCGTTGGCAGCGTTCATTTTCTTCTTCGCCTCCTTCTCCTTCGCCACTGCAGTGTTCATCGCGCTCTCAAGGTTCACTAACTGACGAATGAAGAACGGTGGGACGGGCTCCGAAACGTTCTGCTGACGTTGTACCATGCGCACCAGCTTGTCGAACTCTGCTTTACATGAGCGGCTGCATACCCACATAACGAGCTCCCAACGCACCGTTAGAGATGGCGACCCAGTCGTTGATCTTCAGCGCATTGTCCATCGTCTTTCCGCAAGCTTCCATCTCCTCCAGTCGCTTGTCCCTCGCACTCTTCACGACACGCGTCGCTTCTTCATCGCTCTCATCCTCATCACTCTCCGTTCGCAAGAAACGACTCCTCCTCTGCTGTTCTTGGTTCTCGTCAGGGCTCATCTCACTCTCCTCGTCGCTTTCATTCTCATCATCGTCGGATGAGTCGGAATCGTCACCCGCGCTGCGCAAGAAACGCGACATGGCAGGCTTTGCGGCGGGTGCCTTGGGTGCGCCCTCATCGTCGCTGGACATGAGCTCCTCCTCAGAGGAGGACTCAGAGTCACTATCACTGTCGCCCGCTTGACGGAAGAATCGAGACATGTTCTCTGTGAGTTGGGGTGTTGCGACGGCAGCGAATAGAGCAAGGAGCGGCGCGGCAAAAGAACCTGTGCGGGTGTGCGCGAGTCAATCACCCGGAGTACTTGAGAGCACCAGAAAATTTGAGTTTCGGCGTTCCCCGTCAAGTAAAGCTGCCATATCCGGTAAGTGGGTTACTCACCGCTCTGTGGCGAATGTGCTTGTTCGCATTGGCTCACTCGTTTTCATATACATACGCTCACACTTTCACACTGTCCACCAATCCCCCAGCTCGAGATTCAAACACGACAGACAGAAAGGTACGTCCGACCTTGTATGTGCCAATACTCATTATACTACAAAACTAGGTGGAGGAGGGTTGGGGCGTGTATGTCCCATTCGCTATAATTCGATCGTAGCCTGTCACTCTGTCATTAATGGTGTGTTCCCCGATATTGCTCTGCCAAGTAGCTGCCAAGGCTGTGAATTGGTGCACGGTAGCTAAGGAATCGAAGCACGTACCCTTCGCCCGACCAAAGCGTGAGCAGGCCTACAGAGATGGCAGAAACGGTACGCCTGTCCCAGTGAGGCCGATCCCACTCATTGTAAGCGTAGTAGCCCAATGCGCCAAGGATTCCTGCGTTCACTGTGTAGATATTAGCGGAACGCCCATGTATGCATCCGGGAATGTTGCTCACCAACACCAACTAGGCCACCAAGAACACCAGGACGGAAGATGTGTTCCCTGGCATATCGGTAGAGAGCAGCGCCTTCCTGCTTAGCCTTTGCCTCCTCCGCCTGACCCCTAACAGTCTGGCGGTACTTCTCGGCGGCGTAACCTTCACCGGTAAGGAGGAAGAGAGTCGCGGCTGCAGTGGTGCCGATAGCACGCGCGTCATGGCGGAGCCGTGGCTTCGCATAGAACGAGTAACCGGCGCAGGAGATGAGGCCGATGTTCACTATGTAAATGCCGTTTATTAGGAATCGAATGAAGCGCGGAGAGAACATACCCAGTCCAAGCAGACCACCGGCAACACCTGGTTGGAGGAGATACTGTTTGGCGCGCGTGATAAGGTAAGAGCCCTCCTCCTCCGCTTCATGAAAGTATTGCTTCCCCTTTCCCTTTTTAGCGCGGTATGCGGGTGAGGGCGAGGGCCCGCCGCCTACTTCAGGAGGTGGACCGGAGAGTGAAGTGGTGGTCTCTGGGTTGGAGCGAAAGTCCGGGGCAACGACGTTGACTTTTGCCGCGTCCTCTGCGATGTTGTCGGCGGAAGGCGGCTCTGTGGTAAGGAAAGCGGGGTCTGGGTGAGGCTGGTAGATGAGGTTAGGGTGCAGCCATGAGGGAGAAGTGCTGTTGAGATACCTGTTGAGAAGGCGGCGGGGCGTTGTGAGCAGCGACGGAAGCGTACGACATGACTGACGGGAGCGTATGGTCGAAAAACAGGCGATGAGAAGTGAGTGAGTGCGATGCAGTGGATAGGCAGGCGACCAGACCGAGCGACGCGACCCTATATACGACCGAGTATGGTAATGACATCATGGACAGAATACGTCATAGGCAGTCGCGAAGCAGGAACCCCGCCACCCGCCTGTCGCCTCCCTCGCCCGCAAACACATGCGCCCCTGTGTACCACGCCCGCCCTCCCACCGACACCGATATCCCCCGTCGACCGTCCGCGAAAACGACCTCCTCGACCGCAGTCCCCGTGAAGCCATCGTCGCCCCCCGCGCTGACGGGCGAGTGAAACACCGTCGTTTCCCCGAACGCGAGTCGGCCCGTCGCCACTGCAAGCGCCACACGCGCACTCACTCCGGAGCCCGTCGGCGAGCGGTCCACTTCTTGGTCTGCGAAGAAACAGAGCCCAACGCTCTCTCTTGCATGGCCATAGTTCTCATCGGTGATGATGACGCCGTATAGGTACTCCAGATCCGACTCGCTGGGGTGCCTCACCAATGCCCGCTGCGTCGCTAGAAACCTCTTCACCGTCGCCGCCGCTTCGTCCATGTCCCGCAGCGAATATCCAAAGCCTACGATGCCCTCGAACCCGAGCTCCTTAGCCTCCACAATCGCATAGAACGCCCCTCCGTACGCGATATCGACACATACTCGTGTCTGACCTTTCGCGCGGAGAGCTGTCCAGCGATCTGCCTCTGGTATGTTCATGACCACGTCTCTTGCGGACACAAAACTCGGCACACTGACGAAGGTGACCGGCCGACTCTCGTCCGAGCGTGCTCTCCCGCCTTGTACTATGGTAGGTACAGTTACGCGCACGAGCCCGCAAGGCGCATGCAGTCGCAAATGCGTTTCGTGTTTCTCGGTGTCGTACCCCAAATGCTCACGCAGAGGGAAGAGTAACTTGTCTTGTGTGTCGACCAAGAACCGTCCAAGGGCTATCGTTGCATGACCACACATCGTTGAATATCCCTCTATGTGAACCATGACTAGCTGCTCAGTGTGCCTACAACCTGTGAAACCTACCGTTGTGCATGAAGAGTACGCCAATGTCTGCTTGCCCGGCTTCTGTCATCTCCGTTGCTTGTACTAGTAACGCCCCATACATGTCTGCATGGCCCCTTGGTTCCCACATCAACCTGTGTCATTACGTGAAGGCTCTGCTGTCGTTTGACACCTTGGGTGGAAAGTAATCACCTAGTCCGTAGGTGATCAAGATGATCCTTTGCGTAGGCTCTTTTCTGTAGTAGCGTACGTCCTTGAAGATCTGGATATCCTGATACGACGATTCGCGTCGGCTATGCGAGAGAGATATTGAGCTAATGAAGGAAACAGCTCCTAGGCGTAGAGTACCAACTTCTCCAGACGTATGCATGTCGATCGTGTGTATCTCTGTGCCCATGGGCCCCGCTGCGATCCTCTTGTAAACATCCATGGCGATATCCGCAGTAGTGTTTATGTATGATATGGAGTCAGGCTACAATTCTCTACGCGGATGGGCAAGAGACTGAGCTGCCGATGAGTGTTCCGACTCCGAGGCGCTTGGCGAAGGAACGCCACGACGCGATCACGTGCTGTGATCTAGCCACGGCTGTGTTCAACATGTGGACGACTTGGACTACAACTTCGACCAGAACGGCACTTTGCTCGAGTATGGCACCAAAACAACCACCAAATCTCATTAAGGTCTGACATGCCGCTTCTGCTTGCTTCTAATGTGACTGACATTCTGAACTAGTGCCAGACTTCCACAGAGTATACGCGACAACTCGATGCGTTGCGCGACCCGTTGTCGACTCCTGAATCAGAGGAGACATGGGATAGTATACTTTATAATATATCCACCCTCACTGCGCTTCTGAGAGGCAACGCGGCCACATGGCCACAAGAGACTATCGTGTCCATTCGCCCAATGTCGCGGTCTCTCAACAATGCTGTCAACTCTGAACGATCTCGCTTGTCTGGCGTGGTCATCGATCTCTTCGCTGCTCTCGTTACGATTGTAGGGCCGGCATTCGAGACCCTACTTCCCCTCTTTCTGCCGACTCTCCTTGGCCTCTGCTCACGCCCCAATAAAGTCTTCCAATCCCGCGCACGGCAGTGCATACTTTCCATCATCGAGCATTCACACTCGCCCTCTGTACTGTCCTACTTTGCCGAGTCTGTCAAGGAGAAGTCGGTTTCTTTGCGGCTCATCGTTGCGGAGTGCTCTCTGGCCTGTTTGAATATGTTGAACCCTCCTGATCTCGAGAAGGAGCCGAGGGCGCGAGAGGTGGAGATTATGATAAGGGTCACGGCGACGGACGCCAGTGCAGATGTGAGGAAAGTCGGTCGGAAGATCTTTGAGGCCTACAAGTTAGTGCTGCCATCTAGGGTAGAAAGGTGCGCACGCCATTCAATGGTTAAACAGGACTTAACAAACATGATGCTAGGTTCACCCAGCCACTGACGCCGACCATCAAGAAATACCTCGACATCAAGTCAAAGCCTCTACCGACGCAGTCCAATCCGTCGAGTCGCCCCACTTCGGCGCAGTCTACCAGGTCCAACGACGGCAAGCTTCCGCCGCTGCAATTTTCGTCTTCAACGTCGTCTTTGAAGCATGCGGCGACTGCTTCATCCATGCAATACGTACCGATGCACGGACGATCTGCATCCTCCTCAGACCTCGCCGGGTCGACCGCTAATCCTGCTGTGACTGCGAGGCAGAGGCAGTTCTCTGGAGAGAGACGGCCCGTCCCAGCACCACCCCATCGTTCTGCAGTTGGCAGGACAGATATGCCCCCTCCGTTGATCGTTCCCAGCAAGAGCGTTCCTCGTCTTGCCATGGCCAGTGACGGAGGCTCGAGTCGCGCGGGCGGAGCTCCTGTCGAATCCGGCTCCGACAAGCTCTTCCAATCCGATAGCACAGCTGCTTGCGGTCCGTCACGTCCGACGACTGCGACAGGATCAAACAGGCGGACAGACTCACGTCCCTTACGACCGCAAGGCAGCAGCACATCAGGTCCGAAGAGGCCTGCAGCCCCGATTAGCCAGGACGGTTCGCAAGGCCAACCCTCTCGCAGCAGAACGGGTCCAATTCGCCCCGTGTCGAGTATGGCGGCCATACCTCCCTCGCGGCAAGACGCCCCGGAGATGCCACATCGCGTCGTCGGCGGCGCACGGCGGGTACCGCGCATGCCCCCACCAGATCCGCCGTCTACCACTGTGGCGAACCGCGGTGAACGTACGGAAAGCAAAGCGTCGGCTTCGTTCAAGCCCGTCATGCCACCACGTAGCGTAGAACCTAGTGGGGCCACTACGGCTAAGGGTGTCGCACCGAAGGGCAAACAGAACAAGCCTGTTACGAAAGCCACCGAGAAGGCGAAGCCAATCTCTAAGGCCGCATCCACCCATCGTGTAGGTACACGTGCTGCAAATGAGAAACGCGCAGGGCAGGCACCACCGGGCTCTTGCAACGAGACAGGTGTTGCGGCCGCAGAAAGCAAGGGGAACAAACACGACACCGTCGAAGGGGACCAAAAATCTGACAAAGACGTTAGAATACCCGCAGAGATACCCTTGCCTCCAAGTCCACCGCAGAACACAGTATTACCGCCCTCCGAGGTCCCGTTGCCTTCAAATCCCCAGCAAATTCAAACTCGACCGACCGAGCCCAAGGTGGAAATCGCTACCGGTCCGGCAACACCAGATCGATCTCATAGCGGCTTTGCGAACGTCGGAACCGTTGCGCAGACTCCTATATCTGCTCTCGTCGCTGACATCGAACTCGGATTTCTATTCACTCCTGGCGATCCGCTCTCACCCGCCCAAGGCTATGCTGACCAAGCAGCCAACTTTCCTGTGCTTCCACCTTTACGAGCTCTTAGGACTAGTAGACTGTCCGACATAACAGAATAAAGAGGCACATTTGCTTCTGTAATGCGGGCTTGATGATACCGGCCAGTGCATGTAGAGCTCATCATATTCAGAGCGTAGCAGAAAATCCTGGGATGTCCAGGTAAACATGCATGCGGACGTGGTGAGTATAGTGTACGCGAAGCCGCATGAAACTGCTCGATACGCCACATAGGCCGATCGAATGAAGCTCGATGCTGTCGAGGAGTTTAGACAGCACCGGATACGGGACATGGACGTGGCGCACCTCGAGTCCTCGGCGATGCAGTCCTCCATCCACACGATGGCATCAGTGTGAAAGGTGCAGGCGGCCCCTTGCTCTACGCCGCAACAAGATCTTCTGACCGTTGAGGCTTCGTTTCCGAGCAAGGAAACCGTGCTTTCGTTTTCTTTTTCGCTGTGAGGGCTGATACTCCGATCCGTATGTGCGGTATCTGACTTGTTGCAAAGTATGCAGGATAGGAGAGGGGGCACATAGGCTCGGGAGAAGTTGAAGATAACCGAGAATGCGACTGTTGCTCAATAAGCTCGGTACTGAGCGTGGTAGCGCGGTGGTTACCATGGAGTGGAAGGACGTGGGCCGGGAAGGGAGCAAGGACAACGTCGGTGGGCGTGCCAGCAGACGCAAGAGCTGGAAAGGTATGCGGGGCATGGTAGCCTGTGCCCTATGATGTTCCACGAGACAGTACTGGGACGGGTGCCTCGCTCTCCTGCGTTGCGTCCACTGCGAGGCCAAGGAGCTAGAGAGCGAGATCAGAAAGACGAGCAGCAAGTGGTCGAGGGTGGGAGAACCCTGTCACCGCGCCCCCGGCCAGTCCGATGGCGATCGTGATTCGTTGAACCCAGCGTTCACGCTCAGCGCTCAGTACTCAGTGCTCAGTGCGAGGTGGGCTCTATCTGCAACTGGTACGCGACCGACCGCCGTTCTCTCCTTGCGTTTCTCCATCCATGTCCATTCCAACGCCAGGAAAGAGCCGTCTGTCTGGGATCCCTACTCCTGGAAAGAGCGCCATTCCGACCCCAGGCAGACTCCGGTCCGCATCGACGACCCAACAACCACCTGCGCATCCGCCGGACGACGAATACATTTCGCGTGCCTTCGCCGACGCGATCAAAGCCAATGATCCTGCTCAACACCGCTCTAGTCGCGCGAGCGACGCCTCCAACGCGTCTCTTTCCGTCTCTTCCGCCACCCAGTCCTCCTCGTTCAGCGGACGCCAGTCCGTGAGTAGACCCCCGTCCGTAGCCTCTTCTTCCTCCGCTGTAAGCCCCATACCTCCTCGCGCTCCCGCATCTGCGTCGGGCTCTAGGAGCTTTGCGCCAAGATCTGCTAGCCGTCAATCCGATGTCTTTGCACGGAGCTCCAGTCGCGTAGGGAAGACGTTCGACGTAGGCGACAATGTCAGAATCGAGTCGCTGGGATTCGAAGGCACGTTGAGATACCTAGGCGACATTGACGGCAAGCCGGGTCACTGGGCTGGAGTAGAGTTGAGTGGCGGTTTTGCTGGTAAAGGAAAGAATAACGGCGCTGTGAACGGGTGAGTACCTTCTTCAGACATTGGTCGCTAGTACATGGCCGCAGCGTCTTTGCCGTGCGTTCAGCTTCGATTGACGTGTGCTTCGTTTTGCCCTTGTTCTGCAACTGACATGTGTATGCGCCGTTGAACAGGAAACAATATTTCGTTTGCCCGCCTAATTGCGGAGTCTTTGTCGCAAGCACCAAGCTATCCGCCCCAACCGTGAGCTATGGGCTAATGTCAAGGCCATCATCAGTCGCATCCACCCGCAGCGGGCGTGTCACTCCCTCCGTCTCGCAGTCCGGTAGGGTCACTCCTTCCGCTTCTGGTGCCTTGTCCAATGGGCGTAAGACACCTTCGGTTTCCTTGGGTAACGGGCGTGTTACTCCGTCTTTGAGCAACGGACGGGTCACGCCATCTGCGTCTGCTGGACGTAGGACGCCTGGTGTCCCTACTGGAAAGAGCCGGTCTTCCGCAACACAAATTTCCATGGACACGACCACTCCTTTGCGGTCTGGCGTGAAGTCGACTACAGGGATGATTACTCCAGGGTCTCGTGCATCAAAATACGTCGGCATGACTGCGAAGCAGTTGGATTCACGGGTCCCTGGTCTCAGGAGCTCCGCTGGTACGCCCCTTGGAACGAACAGTCCGACAAGGATTGGCGGTTTCACATCCACACACCTACCGTCGCCTACACAGTCCTCATCGTCTCCTTTTAATACCCCGAGGGCACCTGTCAATGGTCGCGCTTCGGGTACCGGTATGCGTGCTCCGTCGACGTCGACAACCCCTTCCAAACCTCGACCTTCCACGAACGCCCCTCGCCCCCGTGTACCAAGTGCCATCGCCATGCCGCCCCCTGCATCCCCCTCATCCAGGATCCAAGCAGCGCGCTCGGTTTATGTCAACGGAACTCAAAGCGAGGGTATTTCGAGTTCACCAGTGGATCTGCAGGATAACCAGAGAAGCATCGAAGAGAGGATGGCAGACATCATGGGAACCCGTATGGCTTCTCCTTCACGCCCCACCTCTTCGGCTTCCGGACGATCTAGCTCAGCCGTTGACTTCCAGCTTCGTCTTGATCAGATGCAGGCCAGATTGGACGCCCTGGAGTACGAGAATCAGCAGCTACGAGCAAATGCAGATACTGTCGAGGATAACTCCGAACGTCTGGAGGCCCTCCTGGTCGACCAGAAGCACACGACAAGTAGGATTGTAGAGTTAGAATCGCTTGTCAGGACCAACGAGCGCACGGTCAGCGAGCGAGATTCGACAATCGAAGCGTTGGAGCGTGCAGCGCAGCACATGTCGCTAGACATCGACAAAGCAAAGAGTGATGCCGAGGCTCGAGTGCGCGACATCCAGTCCAAACTCGATGATCGGGACGCGCTAGTTAGCAACTTAAAGGATGCTCTCCAGACGAAGGAGGGTCTTCAGAGCGAGAACGATGCTATCCTCCGTGCGAAGGACGCTGAGATTGCTCTGCTACAGACGCGGGTGCAGAAGGCGTACAGTGACCTCGAAGAAGAACGTCGAGAACTTGGAGGCCAAGTCGATGAATTGCGGAAGGCTGGACAGGTTCGTGCTTTCGTAGATCATATAATGGTTTCCTCACAGTCTCTACAGGAAACCATTGCCTTGTATGAAGAACGTCTAAGCGCGGCTGACAGCCGTCGATACGAGCTCGAGGATTTGGTTGCCAATCTAGAGGAACAGCTTCGTGCGCGGGCCCAACCGCTTTCACCTCTTACAGCCCAGCGCCAGGCTGCATCTGCCGCAGAAATTGACAATGAAAATCTTCGCGAGCAAGTGCAGCATCTTCAGAAGAGAATAGGCATGCTCGAGGATCAGCTCGAGGAGGCCCATACAACCTTCGATAGAGAGGAGGCCGCGGTCCGCGAGAGAGTGAAACGATACAAGGAACGGGAAGAGAATATGCGTAAGGAGCTAACCGAGAGCAAGAAGCAAGTGGATCAGATCCTGAAGTCGGAAGAGACCGCTCGACAAAGGATGGAAGAGACGGAAGAAGCCCTGAGAGAGAACACAGTGGCTCTCGAAAACGCCCGGGCTGAAATCGAAGTGCTCAGAAACGAAATCGCGGCATGTAATCTCCTATCTTCGTGTCATCCTAATGCTTAGGGCGCATGCAGGACTTTGAAGGTCTCACAGCAAGCAATTCTTCGGATAAGGTTGCTGAGACCGCGCAACGGTCGAGTCAAGAGCGCGCTCGTCTCACTGCAGAGATCACGTCCCTTCGGAAAGAACTTGTGGACTTGCGGAAGCAGCAGAAGCACCCGGATGGCGATACAGGGGAGTTGCAAGAGCAGAACCGCGCGTTGAAGTCCACTATTGATCTGGTATGTTTGGATTGAACGTTTCATAACTGAGTTTTAACCTTTCCGTGCCAGCTGCAGTCGGAGTGCGATAGGCGCGATGCAGAACTGGTCAGCCAACGTCAGGCTCTCGCAGATCTTCAGATCGTGTTGGAAGAGCACATCGCAGAGCTGGACAGTGCACGTAAGAAGAACAATCGCGACGTTGCTATGAATGGTGGCGAGTCCGGAAAGGCCACACCATCGAAGCATGATCTCACCAATGCCCGAGAGGAGATCACAGGCTTGAAGTGTGCTGACTGCTCGCATGAAGTGGCATTAGCTGAAATGTTTGCTTCAGGCACATCGTTCAGGAGCTGCAGAAGGAAAATTCAGCTGCAGCTCAAAAGAATAAACTTCTAGAGTCCGAGAACAAGCTTTTGATGAATGAGACCGAACAGCTTCGTCAGGTACAGATCTTGGAGTACACGGAGATTGTCATTAACACCATTCCCAGGATCTCAAGGCGCTCGAAGAAAGTGTGGAGCAGAGTATAATGCAAGATGAACAGGCTCTCACATCTGGGACTGGTCCATTGATTACCTCTGATGTTACCGAGATTGTGGCACAGCGGAAGTTCGAAGTGCGTTTGTTCTTGACCCGCGTGAGTAGCGGAGAACAGACATTTCTGCTTTGTGCAGGCTGAGCTGGAGCAACTACGCAAGAAGCACGCAGAAGCAGATATGAAAAGTGCTCGAACTATCCACGATGTGCGTCGTCGATATTGGGGAGTGGACTATGCTGACAGGATATCATATAAAGCTAAATAAGGAGATAGGAGAATTGGAAACACTCGTGGAATCGAAGATATACCGAGAGGTATGTTTGTACTCGATGAAGTCATGACGCGCCTGAAACCCGTTCATGAAGGATGAGCTCGAACGAGAGTTGGAGCGACTCCGCGAGAAACTCGCGCGGTCGCAGAAGAAAGCGTCGAAGAACTCGACGGAACCGCCCGCTTCAAGTCCTAGTGCTTCCGGTGACAGCAAGATTGAGAATGTTCACGTCACTGAGCAGTCTCAAAATGTATGCGAAATATGTGAACGGCCAGGCCACGACATATTTTCTTGCGACCTTCTCAAGACTGGTGTGCCATCCAGCGAATGTGCACCGTCGGGTGCCACTGCTTTAGAGGAGTTATTTTGTGAGGACTGTGAAGGCAGAGGTCACACTGCTGTGAATTGCCCACACTCACTGGATGTATTCTGAGTCTGCATGCTCATTCCTGCTCCCTATCTGCAATGATGGCTTATTACTTTATTTTGTGATCATGAGTAGCATGTGATTGAAACTGGGGTGTTGCTTTTCTTATGGTTATGATACCCTCATTCAAATACGTATAACTTGATTGGTGCCCAATGTCTTTCTTTTCTTACTGCAAGACATGTTCATGGGTAACATCTTATGTTGGCTGCAGTGTGCCTCAGAGTGATTCCAAAGGCCTAAGTCGAGCTCTGTAAGTCTTACATTGAGAAGAAAATATGCTACACACCTAAGTTGAGCTCTGTAAGTCTTAAGGACTCAGAGGTCGACTCAGGGTGCTGTCTATGGCATGGATTACATATGTGGGAATATCCTATGCAGTTGCAGCAGCCACAGAGTGTGAAAATCAACAAAGAAGCAAAAAAGAAGCAAAAATGACACAAAAAGAAGCAGGATATTCAGGAGATCAAGGGTTCAATTCTGTCACATACTGTGCCACAAGACTCCTTCCAGACCATTTCCGGACTCCAAACTTCCGGATATTTCCTTCCGACTTTGTTTCCGTTATTGTGTTTGCTTAAGCCTTACTGATTGTTTCAGTCTCCATCATTACCCAGCTTCAGCCCATCGCCTTACAATAGTTATTGTTCTGGTATCCAGTAACTTCTATCTCTGGACTCTGGACTTATTCTCTTAGCTACACTCATATTGTTAACCACAGACAATTAGCTTAGTAGTATTTATAGTGGACTCGAAACGTAGCTGTACTTGAGTTCGGATATCTTATTACTCACACCTGGTATCCTCATTCCTGTACTCTCCGCCTTCTGGAATATTATTCTGCTCTACTCCGAACTCCTAGTCCAACTTCCAGCCACGTTCCTTTTGGTATCCTCTTCCTCTTACTCGCTCTTGACTTCTCCTCTGTTTTCCTCCAACCTTCTTCTGACCCATTCTGACTCAGTCCAAAATTGAGGACCAACTTGTAGTCTCAGTCAGGGCATTGGACAATAACTTCGCCGCGGTTCTCACTAACGTGCACCAGCCTTCTGGACTCATTCCAGACTTCACTCTGGAACCTCAGAATCTGACTCCAGTCCGGACTACGGGCACGACTCTAACAGCATATCCGAACTCAACTGACTGAACTATGATGTCCAACTCTTTCCAAGGCTTTTCGTGTTGAGCTCGGAATATAATCTGCATTTATGCGATGTATTTCGAGTCTCTGTGCCCTGCCCAAGTCCTTGGGCAACCTGTGTTGTCTCCATCATGGTCTAGAAC
>KV429041.1:473387-572314 GCA_001632345.1 Daedalea quercina L-15889 | reverse complement strand
TTGTAAGTCCTCTATTCTATTGGAGTATTTGTTTGCTCCTTTGCAGTTTTGCCTTCAGCTGCGCCACACCACTCCTTGTTCAACACTAGAAACTGTAGAAATTCTGCCTGTAGTTCTGGGCTTGATGTAGGGAACGACATTTTGATCTAAGATGACACAATCTTTTGTCAGATTGCTAGTGGTCGTAGAAGACGGAGCTTTGTTGCAAGTGAGTGTACAAGCTGGAACTTGGCGGTAGCTAGTAGCCAATGGCGCCGGTAGTCAACTAGTCGCCATCTGGTGCGAGAGACGGCGGCAGCCGGTAGGCAACTGAAGCGGAGGTGCAGCACGGTCACGTGACAGACTCGTTGGACGTACCGCGATCATGTCTTGGTGTTTAGCCAGCCCATAGTCTCGGACCAGCCCAATACTATATGAACCTCCGTAATACGGTACATCGCCTCCTAACAACCGGAATCGGGGCGACGGACTAGGTGGAGCGTTTAAACGCCATTTGTACTGACCATTGCGTCTTAACACTTTTTTGC
Source organism: Daedalea quercina L-15889 (assembly GCA_001632345.1). NCBI lineage: Eukaryota > Fungi > Basidiomycota > Agaricomycetes > Polyporales > Fomitopsidaceae > Fomitopsis > Fomitopsis quercina. The sequence continues at coordinate 571,787 of KV429041.1, read as the reverse complement.
GGTTTATAAATGCTCAGTTCATCATCATCGATTGACACGTCAGCGTCGACATTGCTCGCGACATCTCGGTATCGGATGTGTAGATATCGGAGAGGTTATGTGAATGATCTGCGACTCATACTGTGACAGCGGCAGCGACGAGCCTAGTCCATTTTCCGCTCCTAGAAAATATACATTTTTCTCTAACTCCCCCGCTGCTGAGAATTTATTCTATTCCCACTATACTCCACACATATTCTGCCGTAGAAAAGACCAACTTTCTGTACTCTATTCTGGCACCTAATGTGCTAGGAACATTTAGTACATTGACATGTACGCGTATCCATACACTGCCGCCCGCGGCGGCCGTATGACCTTCATATCGCCACGAGTCCATGTGAAGCACCATATATGCATCGTGCAAGGCACTGCGCACAAGTGAATACGCGGTGTGCCATCCATACAAAAGTAGCTGGCGCAATAACTGACAACAAGCCTGAGGGACCATCGCTCACACTCCATGCCTGACGCTCTCGCAGCCGCTTCGACTGCCACTTCGCCAGAGAGTCTGTCTCCGATGCGCTGTAACGGCCTTATCTTGTTATCGTTGCTTTCACCGCAGTCTAGACCGCAACATCCCATCTTGATGCTGACTTGATTCCCATCTTCGTCACACATGACCTCTTCCTTGGATCCATGATTGGAAGTTCCTCGCACTTGCGCTTCGTCGGTGACCCTGCTTCCAGCTTTAGCTCACAGTTGACAGGACCTCGCAGTGAGGTCAGTTCCTCATTCAACAGCGTCCGAGCATTCTGCTCAGTCCACTTTCGGAGGCGGGCATCGAAACTTTCCTGGTAGCCCACGCACTGCAGGAGCGTTAAAAATGATACAACGAGTAGTGAGTGAGGATCAGACTTCAGCAGGGTTTGTCATAGTAACATAACTTCATAGCAATAAGCCGCCGTTACACACGTCTCACGCTCGCCGATTTCACCACCAGTGCCGTCTTCACTTCTTGCCTCGCCCCCGGCTTCCCCACTGTTTTGATCCCAGACGCCGCCGTAGGTGTTGCAGCTGCTTTAACCACAGTCCCCTCCTCATCCTTCCTCGCCATGTTCACAGTCGGTACAACACCCGTCTTCACCCTCTTCTCCACAGTTGCAACCGTCTCGCATTTACGCTTCAGCGGCGCCACTGAGTCGAGCTCGGGCCGGCGTTTGACAGAGACACATGCGGAGGTGTCTCCCACGGGTGTAGGCACTGGGTTGTTCTTCACGTTCCACGCTCGAAGGGGCTCGTCGAAGCCCTTCTTGTAGCCCACGCACTGCAGCCCGATCACTCCGAGGGGCAAGATCCCCTTAGCATGCTGGGCTTCAACCAGATCGAACGCGCCCGGGTTGCTCTCGAACGACCCCAGGCTCTGTTCTGCGAATATGTTGGTAGCTTCCACCTGGATCCCTCCGCGTCAGCCACACACAGACTCGGAGCAAGACTAGGACTCACCGGTAGACCGAGACGAGCGCGGGCCGATGCTTCGATATCCCGGAGTGCCGGCCCCTTGAGCACCTTGTATGTCCCTGCGTACAAGACAGACCCGTCTTTGCCCCGGTAGAAGAGCTCGCGCAATGTCCCGACGACGCCGTCACGCAACGGGCTCAGTGTCCATTCCGTCACTCGCGAACCCTCGTTCGGCGTGTAGGTGTAGATAGGGACGATGGCCAGCCAGTGCGAGCACTGCCTCTCGGGAATGGACAGAGGCAAGTCTGGCAGATACAGAATGGTCTCCGGTGCACTGTGGAGTTATCAGCCGCGCAGAGGATGAGGTCATAGAAGAACTCACTACACTTGAGTGATAATCTAACGAGATTGCGAGGTCAGCGCGAGTAAGGGAAATCATCTCACCACTCACCTCAGTGATGTTCGAGTTGGGGGTCGAGCATCCTGGCGTCATGCATGGCCCATTCTTGTTGCGTGAAGGTGGCGGCGCGTCGACAGGTTCAGGGAGATCCCGCATCGTCGCGGCAAAGCTCTTATACTGTGCTCGAAAAACGGGAATCAGTACAGGCTCTCGAGGCCAGTGAAGTCCTGGGACTTGCCTGCCCATCCCACCCGTAGCGCTTGATCAGGTCATCAGCCTTCTTCGCCTCCGCCTCAAACTTAATTGACAAGGCCTTGTATTTGTCTCTCTCCTGCGGAAACGTGGGATGAATACCGGCTGTTCACTGGAGAGGGATGTACTCGCCTGCGCCAGGTTTGTATAGGCCTTGTCGCGTGCCCGCAGTCGATTGTCAACCTTGTTCTTCGCAGCACGCGCGCCGTCTCTTTCCGTCTCGGCGCGACGCAACGCTTGCTCGAAATTCATCTCACTCTCTTTGAGCGACTGAGCTTCGTCCTCCCTCTTCTTAAGCCTTTTCTCCAAGGCCGCGAGCGCGTCGGCCTTCTGGCTGGACTGTGCATCCCTGGTTTGCGCCGCCTCGTGAAGCTCCGCGATCTCTTTCTCCAGCCGCACGGTAGTCTCGGTCAAGCTCTGAGCAGATACGGGCAATGTCTGATGAGGTCTAGCGACGCCGAAACAAGCGTGACGTACTGAAATAGTGAGGTGTCTCTCATGGGCAATCTCCTCGCATGCGAAAAGCTCGACATCCTTGGCAGACAACTCGGCCTGCAGCGCAGTCAGAGTCTCGGTCTTCTGATTGAGGTCCACCTCATGAGCATGCACCACCTTGCGCAGCTCTGTAGTCTCACGAGTCAGCTATGCGCTGGTTTCGGTCAGGTGCTACAAGAGAAGAAGCAGGTTAGCAGCGCGGAGACATAGGCGCGGACGGACGCACCGCGATGATACGCTGCTTCTCCAAGGCGATATATTCCTTCTCCTCTAGCATCCGCTCGAACTTGGTGCGCACCCGCACCATTACCTGGTCCTGTGGTATCAACTCTGAGCTACGTGCACGCTGGAGGGCACAAGGGTCGTAGGACTCACGTCAGTCTCCCGAGCAGCACGCGAACGTTCCGCCTGCAGCTCGTCTCTCAGTCCCTGGAGCGCCGACGCGACGTGCGCGGCCATCTCGCGCCCAGTGAACATGCCGCCCGGAAGCGCGAAGAGGACGTGCAGCGCGGGCAGCAGGTTGACCGCGCAACACCCCTCGCGCCTTTCATCACAGTCACGATCCGTCGAGCATTCTTGGTCTCTTCGCATTGACTCCAGTTCCTGAGACACACGCTTAGCATGGGATGGAGGGGTGAGAGAGTTTCAAGTGTTACATACCTCCTCCGCTGCGTAGAGTCTCGTGCGCGTCTTTTTGAGCTCTTCCCCGAGGAGCTTCACCATTTCGGAGGCGAGCTCTGAGTCGAGCATGAGAGGGAGTACATCCGACATCTCTGCTTATTTCCTGCAGGTATTGGATAAGTCTGCTAACTAGCGCGATGTGGTGGTTGAAAGAAGAGGGTTGCATAGCCCGAGAGAGCGGGCAGGAGTGTTAAGTACATTGTCCTCAGACTGCATAATGGCAAACGCCGAGTGGCGGCACCAAATTAGGCTGCCGATCGACCCAAGATCGACGGCGTAAGAGAGGATTGTCCCTGATCAGGCAGGTGTCGAGAACCTTTCCTCCGGCGCAAATTTCGCCGTGTACTTTCTGTCTGTTGTTAGCCTCCTGAAAAACCGACCAAATAATTCTTTTTTAATGCCAAATTTCAGGAGCGAGCTTTTTTGAGCTTAGCCTTGAGGGAACGTAATCAGCATGAGAATTGAGATCGACAACGCTGAATTAGACGAAATACTTACGCGCCTAAAAGCGGACTTCCGCTTTTGGGAAGGTGATCAAGAACTGTCCACTGTCCAGCCTTGGTCCAGCCTCCTTAGGTGGAGAGGGAGAGGGTCACAAGCATTTCTGGGGAGCACTACAGCTCCACATCAGGGCGATGACGCAACAGCCAGAGTTTATCTCATCAACATCTGGGTGGTCATAGGTCAAATGTTAAACGTTTTGAAACGTTGAGTGACAAAGGCAAATAGTCGTATAGACCAACCTCGAATGTCGGACCGAGCTTCTCGGAGCGGCACTACCTACAGTCGACTGTGAATTGAATGACGAGGGCAGAAGGCGTTGGCATCTTCGGTGCTGTTCAAACGTTCAAGACAGACGGGTAAGTACCGCGGGACTGCCCCATGACAAAGTGTGGGCAGCCAGGTGTCTGGCCCGACCGACTTGCTTCGTCACGACCATTGCCATTGAGATGCACGTCCATATTCATCATTCTTCTCCGTTCGGAACCAAACTTAATGAGCTTCGGAGGAATCAAGGAACAGAGCAGACGCGTGCCTAGGTAGGTTAATCTCGGAGACGGGGACAGTCTTGTTCCAACTAGATTCAGTTTGACTTCTAGGTCGACCCGGAATTCCCTTCGAGAAGGCCATTCGCGCATACACGACACTGAATGACACGTCGTAAGGATTGCCTGCAAGCCGATATCATTATCCCCGCTCACCTCTCCCAAGACTGGTAAGTTGCCGTGCTAGCGCGTCGTTACTGGTCATTTAAGACACTTCAGCGTATGGAAAGGTACGGGAGAACTCACATGCAAGCCAGAGCTCGAACTCGTCGACACGTATAGTACAAGCGTTCGCTGCAGTAATACCACTGGCAGTAGCCTGGGTCTCGTGCCCATGACACATCAGGAATACGTGAGATATCACGCTCTTATGCAAGCATGAGATTGCCGCCCGTAAACTTGGTCAGCATAACAAATTATTTGGCTTCTTGTAACTGACGACGGGCGCCGCGATCGAGATTTGGATTAGAGCAAGTCGGGTGAGTGTCGGATGCCGTCCGGGTCTGTTTCGTCAAGTAGCTCTCATTCAGCGCTGAGCACCGCTCTCAAGCAACGCACGCTACGACAGTGCCCAACACTCCTTAGATGAGAGCGCAGATACTCCAGAGATAGAACATTATAAGTTACTGCGATTTGGCGTCGAAAATCTACACGATATATGATGTCTACACCCCAGTCCAGGCTGACCAACGTCTAAGCTTACGCGCCGTAGAACTTCACGCGCTCCTCGATCGGCTTGAAGCTCTTGTCGCCCGGAGTGCCTGCGGGGACACCGAAGGGCATCTCCGCGATGAGGTTCCACGTCTCGGGGATGTTCCACGTCGCCTTGACCTTCTGGTCGATGAGGGGGTTGTAGTGCTGCGGAGAACATGTCAGCCTTGCGTCATGCGGAAAATACGGTTCCGGAGACTCACCTGCAGCGAGGCACCGAAACCCTCCTGCTCGAGCGCGGTCCAGGTGGCGAACTGGACCATACCGCTGGAATGCTACAAAGGCGTGCGTCAGCTTGGACTCGGGGGAGCTGGTGCAGGGGCGGGCATACCTCAGACCAAACGGGGAAGGACTCCTGGTATAGAGGGAAGTTCTTCTGGAGCTCGCGGACGGGCACCTGGTCCTCGAAGAAGAGGACAGTGCCGTAGCCCGCCTTGAAGCTCGAGAGCTTCTTCTCAGTGGTGGCCCACTGCTGCTCGGGGACGATGGGCTTGAGCACCTCGCTGGCGATGTCCCAGAGCTTCTCGTGCTCGGCCTTGAAAAGGACGACAATGCGGGAGCTCTGCGAGTTGAAGGACGAGGGGACATGAAGGACAATCTCCTTCACAATCTCCTGGATGCGCTCGTCGGAGATGTTCGACTTGTTCGAGATGGCGTAGTAGGTGCGACGCTTCTTGATGGCCTCGAGGAAGTTGGTGCTGGATGCCATTGTACGGGTCTGTATCGGTGCGGTGGTGCGAAGGGCGGTTCTGAGTGGGAGGGAAGGGCGCGCTGCAAGTGTCCGGGAGACGGTGGTAGCGGTGCGGAAAGTCCTGGCAAACGACATGCTGGCAACGGGTGCTTATATCTGCACGGCGTAAGCTTATAAGATGCCCCGATCTGGAGACTCAGTAGAGCCGCTGAAAAGAGAGGCGATTGATGATAACGAGGGGCGATTAGTGAGATAGACAGCCAACCAGTACGACGTAAACGAAACCGGCGGACAGGCGTGGAACACTCGAACGCCTCCACAGATGTTGCGTCCTCCCCCGGGCGCATCGTGGGAAAGGCATGCCTCTACGGGTGTGTCCCTGCCGCAGCGTGCATTCGTCTTCGTAAACCCGGTGATGTCGTCCATGCGTGCCCGCTCATGCTGAGAGAAATTCACCATCCAGGGCGACTGCAGAGTGCTTGTCGCTGAGAGTATTTGGCTGCAAGAGGCAAGGAGCAGGCACTGCACTTCAGCCCAGAATTTCCGCGCGGGATAAAGGCAGGACAGACCACATATCCGGTAGATTACCTGTAGATATCATTCGCTGCTCCTGTACGGCATCTTTCCTCGGCCGGTAGTACTGTGGCACGCATAGGCACGGGCTCGTGACTCAGCCGCGCGACGCGCGTGTCCGAACGTTCAGCGCGTCTGGACGCATACAGTCGCTCTCCTGTGCACTCATCGTCAAAAATATACTTTGCTTTCTTTTCCTCATAACCATGCCGAAGGCTGTGTCTCAACCCGCAAAGCTCGCGTTACAACCTAAGCGGTACCAACCGGTGTCGGAGTCGTGTTATCGCGAATGTCCTTGCACAGTGTGCCAGGCGAACCCGGACCCTGGAGAGCGCCTTCAGACTGCAGCGATGATAAGACACCTCCGAAAGGACGAAGAACAGAAGACTGTAGCGCGGTTCTTTGAGGAGCGCGAACGAGAGTCAGGAGCGCGTGACGAGTCTGGTAGTGCCGCTCCGCCTCGGGTGTCCTATTCCGGAGTCAGAATGACGAGAGTTGGCATTGCGGAGATCACAGACAGAGGGATTGAGGTGTGCAATGAAGGTATGGTTGCTACATCTACTTTCTGAGATGAAGTTCTAACATGGGAGGCTGCTTGTTTATGTGGACACTGAGAGCGACATGAATGTAGCTGGGCAGCTGGTAGTTCAGACACTAGCCCTATCTGTTGTAAGTGATATCTCCATATTTGTAGCTTTGCAACATATGCTTACTGAATGACGTGGTCACTGCTGGGCTTTCACTCCGACTCCACCGCCGCACGACGGTATTGTTTCTCCCCACCAATGGGTCTTGAAATCCAGAAGGTCGCCCTTGAAGCAGTACCTCGAGACTAGGCATGGCATCTCTGCGGTTTGTGAGCCCCAAGCGGTCCATTTCAATGCGTATACACTTGTTTGACATCAGGTCCTCGCGAACCGGCGGGTGCTTGTTTGACTGCGACATGACAACCCGGAGCTTGGAGGCTCATAGTAGGTGAGGGTTCAAGTTGTCAAGGAGCTTCTCAGCTGTTCATGAAAATTACCTCTCATCCACACAGATTCCCTGTAACTCAGCATGTGGATCCCTACATGACGTTGATTGAAGGTTCGAAGGCGGTGGTCCAATGCGGAAATTTCAGTTGACGTGACAACCCATTGATCCCACCATAGATGGCCCGGTATGCGCCTTCCCATCTCCAATGTCGGGCTGACGCCAAAGCCGGGTGTGTGATTAGGCTTTCTGTCTCTTTTTCCTGTGCATACACTTGCTTGCAATTACTCCTATGCTTACTAGTATGTTGGGAACAATAAATTTCATTGTGTGTTTACGTGAGGATTTAAGCAAGCAACGGAACAGTGACACCTAGGATGTTTATATAATCTCCGAAGGATATGCCGATGATTTGACAGGGAAAGCACAAGGATAGAAACCGGAAAGCTTGACTTCCCGTTGCATTTACGCCACATGACCTAGCCGTATATCCGCTGGATGAGTGCTGGATATACGACCTCTCCGGCATATATCCCATGTGGAAATTCGGGCTGATGTGCAGTGAGGACAACCCAGGGACCGCGTTATCCGATCCGGTAACAAGCGCCCGGAAATCTAGCCGAACTCGATCAAGCGCCCAGTCATTGCAATGTCCTTCGAAGAGCACCTTGATCGAATCATGCATGACTGGTTAACCATCTGCCATACAATACAGTATATGTGCGTACTCGCAATACATGTCGCATCCTCCGCCATAACCGCACCGCCCGACAACAGGGTGTCTAGATAACACGTACTGAGAGTTGCTCAGCTGACCAAACATCCTTGCCCAATGCCCTAAGGGTCCCCTCGTAAGCGTGACTACATTGTGCAACCATTCGACGCCGGCTTAGAATTCTTTCATACGGCAGTCAGGACAAGTACTTTCATCTGCCCGTGTCAGGGTGCTTACTAGGCCGTCTTTCCAACCAGCACTTCATACGAAGAAGTACTTACCCATGGAATGGCTGATGAAGCCGTTCCACAATGCATTGATCTGGGCCAGATCGTCTGAATGCCGATTTACCCCGGATTCTGCCTTCCTGGACAATGCTTCTCATTGAGGGGCTCCACAGTCTGGAAAAGAGTCTAACCTTATGAACTCCTCGCCCAGTTGAATGGTCGTTCTCAGCTTCGATAACAAGCCCTTTTTCGCCTCTGGCGCGAGATGTCAACGGGTTGTCGCTCGTGCTCTCCCATCCTGGCCGAAGACGAGGGCCCTATTGAATTCGTTTGCCGGCATGGTAGCCCATCAGACCAATCCCCAAAGTGTATAGTAAGTGCCCAAATGCACTTAGTACGTTGACGTGACCGGTGTACTTGTCTGATTGCTACAACCGCAAGGCTGCACACGATTACCAATCGCTTGACACCCACCTATAAGAAGTGCTCGAGTGAGTCATCGCCTTGCTGTCAGCTCCTGTATGTCTGCCCATTGCTGACAGTGCAGTTGGGTGGGTTGTATGGTCAGATCAAGAAGGCGGTACCAAAAATACGCGCGGTCGTTGCCAGACCTCCGTCGCCGTAGGCAGACCACAAATGCATAGTCTCAACTGCACGTGGGGAGGCCTGAACGCCCACCTGCCAGAAGATATTCATCAAGAGACGTTGTCTCCATCTCGTTCGCTTTCCTACCCCCCACACCTAGATCATGCTCTGATGCGTCACATAGCCTCTGGCAGGTACGCCATGTGCCTCCTCTCATGTTGCACGCTGGGAGCCGGCGGAAGCATGTTCGAACCTCAGCGTCCAATGTCAGCACTCTGGGTTTGGACATGATCCGGCCGATTTGCATTCTACAGGTCACTTCCGTTGGCTGCATGCCGTAGGTTACAAGAGTAGTCTCAGTTATACCGCGGACATGCGTCCACTGGCAGGATCAGTGTCGAGGGAATGTCAGTGTGTTGCCGTGGACCTTGTGTAAGTAGTATGTCACCTTCGCTTCAGACTATGATGACCCCTCTTCACCAAGCTTTATTATGTGCTGATGCTATCCTTCCACAGATCCCTTTGTGCCCACTGATGGAGTCCTATGCTGCGAGTGATTGCCACGGATCAATCTTGCACGATGGTCATATGAGCTTCCTCGGTGTCGTATTCCCGAGGGTCTCTTCGTTCAACATTTGTCGCGCGTCGATCTGTCCATGTGATAGCCCAGCGGCGTGGCAACACCCCATCCACTACAACTGCCAGTGAGAATGTCGGCGAGGCTGAGGAGTCAATTTCGACCGTGGATTACCCACACATCGACGCAGCTACGTACCTTTTGTCTTCATGCCTTACTTCAGCTTCCTTCACAAGTAGTACAGTTTTGCTCTGTGCCGAGCTACGTCTGCCTAAAGTCTGCGTCAAGCATGTTGAGTGACGAGACGTTCGAGTCGCGGATTCAGAATTCGGGTATCGCCTCTGGACTGGCCCTTAGTTCGTTACTCGGGGTCGCATATCATCGTATCTGTGACCATGGTTACATGCGATTTGGGTAACTGTTGTAGCCAGTTCCTCGTTTGGCCCAAATTCGTTCCGATCGTGAGGGCGGTCGATAGCCACGAGGCTTGCCAATTTAGAGTTTCATGTTTTGGCGCCTATTCGGTCAAATTCGGTTCTGACTTCTCAAAGCGCTTGGACGAACGCCCAAGTCTTTAGGTTGACCATAGTAGCAACTTGGCAGTTCTCTCGCCGTTTGAATTAGGCTCTACAAAAAGCCAAGCCTAATGTGCAGAAAACAAACAAGGTCAGCGATGCCTGCCTCAGTGCCTGATCAGGAAAGTCTCTGACATCATTTAGCCGTCAGTTTTGGGTCGATTTGCAGCCAAATTCTACGCCAATGACAGCGGATTCGCTTAGACACCATGCGCCCCACCCGATTTCCCCGGACAGCGCGACCCATTGCAACGTTCTTGTGGTTGCCGCCATCTCGTAGAACCGCAGCCCACTCACCAACCCAAAAATCTCTCTCCCAGCCCGGATCCCCGAACGCATTCCCGCAGAGGAGAGATGGATGTTGCAATACCAATCATGCTCGACTCGGAGCTAGCGACGGATGTGGTGAAGTTGCTCGGGGAGAAGCTCAAGGGGACGAAGGCGAAGCTTCGTGTCGCAGAAGAGGTAAGGGCGGCATCCCATTCTTGCCACCGTTTCAGGACTTAATATTTGCGCCATTTAGGAGCTGGAGAGAGCTCGGCAAGCGCAGGAACGATTGAAGAGTCTGAACGAGAAGCACGAAGGATGTTGTGTCGTGGACATGCTCCCTGCCATGCACCTTCTCCTTTCGCTACCGGACGGTCAGCTCTCCGGACGAGAAATGGTAGCGCACGTCTCGTCTGTGCTACAGGCGCTACGGAACGACTTGCAAGCGGAGCGCGCACAGGCTGCCAAAAGAAATAACGTGAGTCCTCTCTGCCTAGAACAACCTATACGCGTTTCACTCAAGGAGAGTCTATGAGCAGTTGGTGGCGGAGTTGCAGGGACAACTCAAGGAATTGGTGGAGGAAAGGGAGCATACCGTGAAGGAGAAACAACACGCCGTTGAAGTGCGTGCACTTGCCTCCACTGTTTCATACACCCTTCCGGCTCACATAGCATCCGACCGGACTGGCGCGCAGCTGAACACGCAAGTGGCGGAACTGCGTAAACGGTTGTGTTCCCGAGATGACGAGTTTGATCAGAAAGCGGAGATGGTGGCTACTCTGCAGGACAAACTAGCTGAGAAAGACGGCGAGCTCCGCTCGTGTGCAGAGGATGCGAAGGAGAAGCAGAATAGCATCACAGTGAGTCTGGCTTGTTGTACTCTTGACGTCTTTTCGTAACTCTGTGGTCGCTTCGTCAGACTTTGACGGAAACTAAGACGCGGTCGGAGAAAGAGGTTGAAGAGGTGCGCGAGGCGGCAAGCGCCAAGGACGAGGAACTCGAGAAAACAGAGGGGGAAGTGCGCACCCTCAAGGAGAGGTTGAGGAAAAACCGGAACGTGATGCAGGCTATTGCGGCACAGAGAGACCAGGCACGCGCTGCTGCGCGCGAACTTGAGGATAAATTCAAGGCGCTCAGCGAATTATGCGGAAATATGTCAATGGTGAGCTCTCTGAACGTGTTTCCAAAATAAGGAGTGTTCATTCTGTCATTCGCAGGAGAGAGACCAGTATAAGGCCTCACTGGAAAAATGCAAGGCGGATGCAAAGAAAGCTGAGCAGCAGATGATAGCCAAGCGCTATGACTGGATTCCGGAATACTCTGCGTTCATGGCAATGATGCAGGGTCTTCCCGAGCCGACAGACGCCTTACCACCCCGTGACAAGTTACGCCAGTTCCTGAAGACCGAACGCGTTGGTCCCACCCCACGCGTGGTAGAGGTGGGAGCTCTGAACTGCATGTTTCGTGACACTCAGTCTCACTCAGCCACGTCGCTAGGTCATCAACGAGCTCTAGTAAGGCTATGTGTCTTTGCTCTTAGTATGTCGCTGACGATTCTTCGGTAGTGGGGATGACTGCGTCTTGTATCTGTCTGAGTCGACTCTTTGGGCCTCAGCGTCTAGACACGGGGTTGCCATCGTCCCCCTCTACAACTACATTGCGAATGTGGATCCGCAGCGCCCCAAATGGACACCGGCCACGTTACGCGACGATGTCCACGAGCAGGTGCGCGAGCTGTTCTACAGAGATAGCAACGGGTTCGTAGTCTATGCCGGGACGTACAAACTCGTCAAGGGCCCGGAACTGCACGGAGTTACAGTGCCGGACCATGGCCGCCTTCACCTGAATGTCAGTGCTCAGAAGCCTCTAACACTAATACTCTCTGACTCACGGTCTGTCACAGTCCAACGTCATGAAGATGTTGGCGCGGCGCACTCTAGGGTCGTCGGAGAGAAACGAAGCCGTGTTCAATATGGTGTTCGCGGGCTACGTCCAGGGGCTCCTACCTTTCGGAATGATTGCACTTCAGTGCGTGGGTTACAAGGAGGGCTTCGATGACGCCCTCCAAGCCTGGAGCGCGCAGTTCGCTCGCCGTTCCTCGGATGGTGGACAACCCTCTCTTGGTGTCGCGGTCAAGGCCGAGCCCAAGACTGTTCCAGCGCCGCCGGCCAAGCGTAAATGCGAGACGGAGGCCGCGATAGAGGCCCCGACCGACCCACGTAAGAGGAAGAAAACGGGGTCGGAACTAGTGATCGAACCCGTAGCGTCGGCTGTGGCCCGCCCGGCGAAGAAGGCGTTGAAAGCCAAGGCGGTCAAGGCCGCCGCGACAGCGGTGAAGCGCGAACAGTGACGGAGTGCCATGTTCGCGAATAGGTCATCTTACGTATGTGTTATAATGTACGCAGTCATCCACAGAACGCTTCTTTGAACCCTTTTGAATTTGCCTGCCAAGGATAGCCCGTTCAGGACCATAGGTGAGGCTTCATGGATTTTGCTGCCTCAGTCGTGCTAGAGAGCGTCGCTCTTCAGCTTAGGTGCAGTGCAAGACTGTTTGTAGAGCGAGTGACGAGGGAGGAGACACATGCAGGACGCGTCGTGGTCACGCGTACCGCGTCGTTCCCGTCGGCATCGACTCGGCAGGCCGGGCGAGGCGACCCTACTCCTCGATAAGGTGCGCGATAAGTTTTGTTGCACGACTGTGGCTCGGCAGTTTTCGAGCGTCTTGCCTTGCAGCATGGTGGCCCTGCGTTTTTCTATATAGCATGCAGCGCTGAGGGTGCTCGCCGGCACGCTCCTCCTCTTCGCCACGACCTCGCCACAAACCCCGCGACGCCTATGATGACCGGAAACGCCAACGAGACCCACCTGCACGAGCGCGATCATGACATTAACGTCGACGACGGGTTGACGGTCACACCCGCCAGTCATACGAGGACTACCAACACTATCGAGGTCGAGAACGCAGCGAGCCCGGAACATGTGTCGAAAGCCAAAGCTGCGGATATCATCTCGCTCACAGACCAGACGAACCTACTCCCGTTCAAGAAAGTTGTCGCGGTTTTCTGCGGCCTCTCCTTATGCATTCTCGTATCCACGCTGGATTCGACTATCGTAGCCACCGCCCTTCCCACCATTTCGGATGCTTTCAATGCGGGCGCTGTCGTCTCCTGGGTGCCTTCAGCGTACCTACTAACTTCGACTGCTTTCCAGCCACTTTGTGAGCGCTTTTGGTTCGAAAATACCGGCTTGGTTCCGTGTATTGATGACTAGTTGGCCTCTGAAGACGGGCGCTTCAGTGACATCTTCGGGAGAAAGGCTAGCTTATGCCTTGCTATGGTGCTCTTCATGCTGGGGAGCATCCTCGCAGGTTTCTCGCGCACAATCGTGGAGCTCATCATTTACCGCGGAATTGCCGGCGCAGGTGGCGGTGCCATCGTCAGCATCGGCCAGATTGTCATCTCGGATGTGGTTAGTTTGCGCGATCGGTAGGTGTAATATTTTGTACGGGATTGAGTGACCGACCTGTGTTGACTGTCTTCTTCCCTGCTATTAATCGAAACTGACACTTGTTCTGTAATAGTGGGAAATACCAGGGCATTATCGGTGTCGTGGTCGCCTTTGGTTTCGCTATTGGTCCCCTGATTGGTGGCGCTCTGGCCCAGGAGGTCAGCTGGAGGGTGAGTACTTGCACATACGTCGGTGATGATACTGATGCAATCAAAATCTGATGCTCCTTCAGTGGTGCTTCTGGGTGACCCCTCCAATCTCATTCGTAGCGATGTGCGCCGTACTGCTCGTACTTCCGCTTAAGTCTGTCGAAGGCAATCTACGGAGGTATGGCTATGTGGCGAAGCAAATGAAGAAAGACACTGCTGACGCACTGTGACTTTGAACACCAGGAAGCTTATGGTAGTCGACTATCTTGGAGCCGTACTCACCCTTGCCGCCTGCACGCTCTTGTTATTACCCCTAATCTGGGTACGTTTTAGTGTTAGCGCAATTACTGAAGTCGGACAACATACTGAATTCTATTGATCCCAGGGTGGCGTCACGTTTCCGTGGTCATCCGCGGTGGTTCTTGCTCCTCTCTGCTCCGGATTCTTTGTCGTATGTCTATTCTGCTTCTGGGAATGGAAGGGCGCACGCTTGCCAATCGTTCCCAGTATGTTCTACTATCCCGACTCTAGCATTGTACGCGTGGATGAATACGTTCTGCTTCAGTGTATATCTTCAAGCACATCACTGTTACTGGCGTGTACATAACGATGTTCGTCAAGTACGTATTCTTCACGGATGGAACCGCGTTATAGCAGACTCATTGCGTTTGTACATGGAATACAGCGGGATGATATTCTACTCCGCGCTCTTCTATCTTCCGCAATTCTTCCAAGTCGCGCTGGGGTACTCGCCTATCCGCTCTGGCGTATTCCTCTTTCCCGTGCTCGTCAGCCAGACCACAGCAAGTTTCGTCGCGGTAGGTCATAGTCCTCGTGTTGTTCAACGTCGCGTTGAAGGTCTCTATGCTTCTTTCAGGGACAACTTGTGAGCAGGACTGGACGGTACAGGGTACGCTGGATGCCTTCAGATCTTATAGATGACAGGCATCTCATTAGTCCCAACAACAGACTATCATCCATACCGGGTTCTCTGTTTGGGCTATTGGTTGTGGATGCCTCTCAACAGTGACCAGTAATACCCCGAAGGGTCTTCTGGTGTTCTTCATGCTGCTGTCGGGACTGGGCGCTGGACAGGTGTGCTGAGCGATGACATGAAACACTAGGACTCGAAGTAACCACCCCTATTACAGACGCTGCAGACAACGACTGTGGCTGCTCAGGCGAGCGTCTCGCGAAAGGACATGTCAGTCGTGACGGCCGTGCGAAATGTGGGTACAGTCACCATTCAGGCCGTTTACTCGTTGTCGAAACCGTGTGCATAGTTCGCGCGGTTGCTCGGGGGTACCTTATCTCTTGCTCTTGGAGCCACTATAATGTGCGTCCGTTCATCAAGCTCTAGAGAGGTCCCCGCTCATAGTGCCTCGCGACAGAAACAATTCTCTTCAAGCCTCTATGTCGGACCTGCGCCTCTCTTCCGCTACCATCAGAGCGATCATCGATGACCCTACAATTCTCGGCGACCGCCTTTCTGCTTCGTCTTCCAGTAAACTCTCTGCCCTCGGTATCACCGACTCCATGGCACTCACCATCCTCGACGGTTATACGCAAGGCTTCCGTACCCTCTTCATCATGAATGCGTGCCTCGCCGCGACGGCGACCCTGGCAAGCATCTTTATGATCCGGCACAAGGAGCTCACAAGAGGCGACGAGGAACAACTTAGAGCAGCGGCACGTGCTAACGAAAAAGACACAGAAAAGGGCATCGAG
Organism: Daedalea quercina L-15889; assembly: GCA_001632345.1. Taxonomy (NCBI): domain Eukaryota; kingdom Fungi; phylum Basidiomycota; class Agaricomycetes; order Polyporales; family Fomitopsidaceae; genus Fomitopsis; species Fomitopsis quercina. Next base: position 556,199 of record KV429041.1, on the reverse strand, counting down.
GAGACACAGATACAGGTGGGACTGGAACAGGACATGGAGATGGGCCTCTTGGACGACAAGGACACGAAGGGGCATGCAGACAGGGCATAGAAAACGCCAAGAGCAAGAGTTTCATTCAGCTCTAGACTTGCTTAGAGGATGCGCTATTGAGAAACAGTCCTAGGTAGTGACAATATTGCGTTACAGTCGTGAGTGCGTAGATGTCAATCAGTTATGTCCAGATTCCCAACCGCGGTAAGATGCATTAGAAAAGACCCTGGAGAGAATCGTCGCCCAACGATTTCAAGGCCTCCCGCGCTTCTCGCGCAGGTCGTGCAGTGGACGGTCTATCGCTAGATACACTGTCCAGAACTTTTTGAGCGACACTGCGCATGAGACCGAGTGTCTGGAACACATTTGGCTGGTCCTTGATCGGTTGGTCGTCTTCATCTGGAGCCACGATGGCCAGAATGCACAACGAGGATAGCGAGGACGGAGGAGTGCCAGCGACCAGATTTGACCTAATGACCGTCAATACCCCAGCGTCGCATAGAACTCATCAATACTTACTCGATTGTCGGTTTTAGTAACGACGGATACGGAGAGAGAACAGCAAACAGAGCAGCCACAGCCTGCCTGTACGACTCTGCGACGATTTAATGCAATAGTCGAACATGAGGCCGACGTTTGAACTGACCTTCATGGGTTTCCTTAAATGCATCGGCCACAAGCTCGGCACATGTCTCTCTTGCCTTCTCTCCTACGTTAGAGCCAGCATTCTTGACTACCTGTGCCAGGGCAAAGACCAGACTGCTCGCGATCGTGTCGTCGTTGCTCCGAGCGCCAGTGATCAGCTCCGTGATGACAGGGTCAACACGAGGCTGGCTACGCATGAGCATGCCCAACCCTTCCGCTGCTTTATTGCGGACTGCAAGGCTTGCTGGATCACTGGCGCTCTTGACGAAGGTTCGTTGCAGTTGGGGGAAGAAGGGCTTGACGAAGGCTGGGATGCGCTCGAGCATCGTGCTGAGGGCGGAGAGGATGGCAACCTTGACTCCGGGTGGGTATGTCGTAGCTTGCGTAGCGACACGAATGAGCGGCCCAGTGAACGGTACGACGAAAGGCTTGATGGCGCTCTCATCCGTGCGTTCGATGAGGTCCCCAATGGCGTATGCTGCCTGTTCGCGTTGTTCATTGCTTCCGGTCGTGAGACCTGCAATAATGATGGGAACGGTCGAGGCAACCCCCTTCGGCAGACTGAAACCCGCTACGTGTCGACCGGGCGCGCCAGTGCTCTCAATAGTACGACGCAAAGGAACGACGAGTGGCTCCAGCTCGTCCTTAGGAACGGACTTCACGAACGTATCGAAGGATTGCAGCGCTGCCGTATGAACGGCGACCTCGCTGTCATCCAGCAGAGATACCAGTTGACGCACCCAATCAACGCGGTAAAATGACGAATCTAGCTCTGACTCCTCGCAGAAAATGGAGAACAACTCGCAAGCGGACACGCGACGCTGGACAGACTCGTGCTTGGCCCTATCGCATACCCGTCAAGATGAGAGGGACGTAAGAGCATTCGAGTGCCTACCATCCAAGGAGCAGTAGCATTAATGTGTTCAAACCCTCTGCGTCGCAGATCGATGCGAGGAGGGCTCGCGTGGCTTCGCTGATAGCGGCATTCAATTCCTCCTGCTCTTTGAGTTCAGGAGTTTCCAGCATCTTTGCGAGTGCATTGAGGATGACTGTCAGTCGCTTGCTCAAGGCCGTTCCTGCGACAGTAACGAGCGCTGCCAGTGCTCGAGCATTGAACACCGACATTGGGATGACCGTCAACGTAGGAATCAGAACAGGGAAGACGGTGGAGGCTCGGACCTGAAGAATAACGATCAACAACGAGAAGGAAGAACGAGACGCGCCACTTACAGCCATGACCTCTCTGAGAGCTTGAAGAGCTGTTCCTGAGCTCTGACCTGGTTGACGTAAAGCTTCCAGTAGCGTCGGTATGGTCTGATCTATAGCCTTTGCTCCGATGTGCTCTTGTAGAACGTCGAACGCTTTAGCTGCTGCACCACGAACATTCGCTTCGTCATCGACAAGAGCTGCTCGGACCATCGAAATAATCTCATCTTCTTGACCTTCGCGCTGGTTGTCTGTCGTACTCTCCCTGGTATACACAGTACGTGCATGAATATAGGATCTGAATCCGAATGTACGCACTTACATGAGCTCGCAAAGCGTCAAGCAGACTCCTTCCCGTGTCTTCGGATCGGTCGACGTGGACTTGGTCTTCAAGATAGAGATGATCTCGCCCAAAATCTTTTCGCCAGACTTGCGACATAACTCTGCAACCGTCCGACTTGCTGTCTACACTCCGACCATATTAGAAAGGTGCAGAAAGCGAAACATACTGACATTACCTCTTGTTGGTCGATTTCGGGTCCTGCAAGCAGAGAAACAACTTGACTGATGAGCTCGGGGAGTATCTCCCGCACTAAATTTCTCATCAGTTCATCCGACCTTAGGAATGCTAGATACTAAAGGCTTACCTGTCCTCGGCGTGTTGTGAACCAGAGCCTTCCATATGTGAATGGAAGACTGACGAACGACACTGACTGCATCCTGGCGAGCAAGGTAGAGTGCAGACAATATCCGGTCTCTGCGCTCAGCACCAAGGACCTCCACAAGAGCTCGGCGTGAAGACTCAGCCATCGCGGTATCAGTCGCCTCTTCATCTTCCTCGATCTCTGCCTTCCCACTGATACCGGATACTTTGAACAGCAATTCTCCCACCAGAGTAATCGACGATTGCTGTGTTCCGCTCAGTGATATTCGTACTGTTGTGTAAGTGAAATACGCACCCGAATACGCCATCCAGAGTCAAACATTCCTCGCTCGAGTTCCGGCAGAAGTAGATCGATGGCTCTGGTAGAGTAGTTTGTGACGATCATCCGTCCTGCCCGCATAGCTGCGTCTCGGACATAGTCTTCCGAATCTGATAGACCGCTCAAGATAGGAGGGATTATCTTTGGCAGATGTGGCTGGAATCGAGTACTAAACGTTGCTGGCAGGAAGACAAGAAGAGACATAAACCCTTCTCGAACGGTACTGCGGGGTGACTGGGCGTTGGCAATGATATCCGGAAGCAAGCCCTCCATCCGCTCCATACCAAGTCCTGCAAGAACCTCGCTCAGACCTTGAGCGGCTCCTTGTCTATCGACGCCCGATGTATCGGTCTTGAGTGTCCGTAGCAGTCCGGGCACTAGATCAGGGAAGTGGACTTCGCCAAGCCGCTCGACCAAGGTACCCAGTGCCTTCGCTGCCGTTGCCCTAGCCTCCGGAACAGGATCAACGAGGACCACATGAACCATAGGAAGTAGTTGGTTCAAGTACGGTACGAAGTCTTTTGAATCGGTGAGGGACGCAAGGTTGCCGACGATCTGCGCCGCCTTCCTCTTCGTATCCGCACTACGTTCTCGCAATCCTCGTTCGATAATGGGAACGACCTGAGGTATCATGTCAGAAGGTTTTGTGCCACCAGTGGGTGTAACTCACTAATGCCAGGGATGAATGATCAATGTAGTGTAGGAACGAAGTCTTCAATAAAGAAGAAAGTGCGTTAGGAGTCTTGGAAGGATCGACCATGGCTTTGAGGAAGACGGGAACAAGGGATTGAATCTCTGGGTTGCTAATGACCTCTCCGAACTGCTTCAAACTTTTGTTCGCAGCTACGCGCACTTGGGCATGCGAATCCGTAAGGACATCCGTCAGGCGAGGGATAACGATGGGCAGGGATTGGGAGAGCTGTCTTGGTGCACAGTACGCCATCATACCGAGCAGCTCTATAGATCCTTTCTTCGTACGCCACTGCTTTTCATCGAGCCCAGACAAGAGGTCAGGGAGAATGGTCTTGACACCGTAACCAGACATGTTGGCCATTATCACTCTCGCAGCGTCGTGCGTAGCCTCCCGGACGTCAGGTATTGTATCTCCAAAGGAAGACAAGAGCACGGGGAGGATGTGAATGACATACGGCTCGAAGATACGCTCGAGTGTAGCAGAAAGGGTCTCCAGCGCAAACATGGCACCTTGACGAGCTTCGTATCGCTTCTTGTCTTCGGCCGCGCTCTTGAGGCGCTCGAGAATGTTGAATTCCTTCATTGCAGCGATACCCGCACCTTTGACGACGCCAGCGAGGCCATAGGCTGCACCCCGCCGAGTTCCGTACTTCGGTGCCTCGAACAGCTCGTGCAACAGACGATCAACGAGATCAGATACGGGTGATTGCATGACTTTCACGAGCGGCGCCAGACAGTCTGACACCGCAATTTGTACCTGCTCAGATGGTGTCTTCAGCGCATCAATGAGTCGTTCAACTATTTGGGGCATGCGCTTGTCTGAAGGATTTAGATGGCGGGCAACACGACCGAAAAGGATAACAGTGGCTTCTTTGATTTGATCCGCCGCTTCTGTGGCAGGCGTATTACCGGAGAGTTGTGCTTCGAACATCGCAATGAGGCCCGGAAGGTGTGCTTTTCCGTGCAAGTCGATAACAGTCGTGCCAGCGTTCAACATGCATCTGCGAACATCAGCATGACGATCGCCCAGGGCTTCATCCTGAATGAGGAACTTGAAGAAAGGTTCGACGTCCGCGTCACCGAAAGCAGGCGCAAGTAGCTCGAAGGCACGCGCAGTTGCAGCGCGTGTAGGCCATGGATCAGCACGATCAAGGCTCTGAGCAATGACCATCCCCTGCGATTTGTGTAAGCAATAAATTGACGATCGACCAGCTGTGACTCACGTATTCATCAAACTCGGGAGCGAGAACTTTGGCCTGACATACGGATAAGCCGAAGCTGAGAACCCTCAGTATGAAACGTACCTTCTCGCGATAGAAATTTTGTAGAACGTTCAGAACCTCACTGGTCATCTGTGGCCAACTTTCTATGACCGCTACAGAAATCGCAGCAGCTGCGCTCGCCCGGACGTAAGCAGTGTCGTCTTCTGTTCGCCATGTCAGTACGAGCAGCTCAGAGGCATTGCTGCGCGACCAACGCACCAAGGAAAGTCAACATGACTTGCACGAACTTCTCCGGCACGTCCATGCCGTTGTCATCCCATATGTGACGAGCCAACCGAGCGTTTTGTTCGTCATCGTCGTGGCATGCGATCCATATCTCGGGAGACCAGTCAAGGTCGGTGAGATCGAAGGGCTACAAATTGCATGAGCGACAGGTGCAGGGCCGCAAGACGGGGCGTCTTACCTGGAGGGTCTGCAGACATGCGTTTCTGACGTAGACTTCTTGTTGGAGAGTCCCACGCAGTAGTGCCTGAATCTCATCGAGGGTCGCAGTGGAGTGCATTGATTGACCAATATCAATCAATGCCGACGAGGCGTCTTTGGCAAGTTTGGGCTGACTCTTGATGACGTGCAGGAGATCTTCACAGGTCCTGCTCCGAGGGTATGCAGGATCGGAGACTGGGGACTGACGTTAGACGCATTGCTGTAGCAGCATGGGATTACAGCCTCACATTCTCCGGCGTGGAATTTAATGATATCCACTGCAAGCGTTACCTGCTCTAAGGGGTCATCCCCCTCTTCCAGAGCAATGCCTCCCTTCCTCAGGATAGCACTCAATAGAGGTGATGCGTACGAGAACGTGGCAACATCGAATGGACTTTGTTCAGACAGTGTTCGCAGCCTGTACAAGACGCGTATCACAAGCGCTGAAGGAATCATGAGACGAAACATACTCCGAGTGAAAGAGCGACTTACAGTTAAGTGGTTCAAGCTGGAAATCTTCGGGTATACCTTCGACACCGAGGCTGCGCAGCGTGGCAACACCGGTCTGAACGCGGTATATTTCAAGGCGGTCTGAGCACGCTTGCGCCAGTTCCTGCGGAACACTTAGCGACAGATGTTACGAATGCAAGGCATGACGTACCAGATAGTGCCCAAACAGTGCATACCCAACTAAGTGAACTGCAGTCGGCGTGAAGCTTCGCAGTAATGCGCTAGCGATGGGAGAGAGGTACGAGCGAAGTTCGTTCACCCCAGAAACGCTGATGCTGTGCACCAAATGCAGGCCGCGCTGAAGCTTGCCTTTGATACCTTCCACTCGTCGCCGGATATCCCTCTCCTTTGCTAACTGGGCTTCTACCAGTTCTTGATCCTGCTTAGAGAGCATTTTGGATGCGGAGGCCTTCTTATTTGCAAGAGATTTGCGAACTTCGGCCTCCCACTGGGCATCCTTGTATCCCTTGCCTTTCTTGACTGGTTCATCTGTCTTCTTTGCGGACAGCACTGAGCGAGAGTTAGCAGCCTGATCAATACTGATTCAACGGATGATAGATCTCACCATCGACATACGTCTGGCCCTCAGGAGTAGCCCAGATCGCGAGATCAGTCTCACCCAAAGCATTGAGCTCATTGGCGTCCAGGTCATTCTTTAGCTGCTCGACGACGCGAGGGAGGACAACCTCAGGAGCAATGAATGTAATAGTGGTGATGACAGAGTAGATGGCACTTGTGTAGCCTGGGTCGGACTGCAGGTCCGGTGAGATGAGCAGATAAAGCTAGTCAAACGTGTCCATGCGCTACCTTCAGCTGTGAGTCTGCAACGGTGAGGGTATCGCGGAGTACGTCGGCCAGTCGTTCACAGACAAGGTCATGGGGATCTATCTGGGACTTCTGGCAGAGTTCGATCCAGAGCGGCCGAGAGTTGCCACCTAGTTTGGGAGTTACTCATTGGAAAGAGACTCGATAGAAACGCAGTCGACATGCCTACGGCTGGGTGATGGGCCAAGACTACAAATTTTAAGAGAATTGACTTCCGTACTTGTTCGTCAGCAGCTTCCCCTAACGCAACTGAAGCCAGGCAGAATGTAGCCAGACGATCGCTGAGCCTGCTGTTCACATCGATCTCTTCTGCGTTGTTTAGTATCGACGTACTCCTATCTTTGGAGAGATATGTTGAGAGGGCTGAGGTGGCGATATGATTGGCTACTTCAGGCAACCTCGCAGCGATAGCTTCCAAGGATGTGAGTGTCATGCGGCGCACTTGGGGATGCTGGCTGTTGGTGACCAAGTGCAAAAATATCATGCCAATCATAGCACTGAAGAACCGAAATAGAATAAACACCTGAGTAAGATATGAACAACACAGACTACGGACCAAGCTTGCTCGTTCCGGAGTAACTCCTTGCTGAAGTGCACAAGCGTCGCCTCGGCCGCACGGAGAAGCCATGTCTCATCGTCGGCACCGCTAAGCTTCTGATAGACCTTCTCCCACAGTAAAAAAGAGGGTCTTGAGCCGACTGCAAGCATAGACTGGAGCGTCGGATTGCGAGAGATGAAGTCATCTTCGGCGATGTATTCAGAGACAATGCAGCTGAAGATAAAATTTGAACTTACCAGACTTGCCGGACGTAGAAAGAGGCCCGAGCAGCACGGCAGTGGCAACGTATCCTTCAAGAGGGCCCGCTGCTGAGGTAAGAGGCCCAGATGACACGTTCTTGAGGTTCGCCTCGAAAGCGGGTAAGAGTGCATGTCCCAGTGTCTCAGACGCGCCGGTCGGCAAGCCCCGCAATTCCCAGAATGCGCTCGCTACCAAGACACAAAAGGCTCGTCGAATGACTGGTTTCGAATTGGTCATGTCCTTCACGAGTATGGACGTCGTATCAGAAGGGACAGAGATGTCCTCGCGTAGACAAAATCCAAGGTGTGGCGCTAGCGAACTCGACAGAGCAGATACTGCTCCGTCGTGAGTCTCCTTCGCGAGCAATGGCAGCCCGGTCTCGAGGATCGCAGCCGAAACTGTAGGCGATGTCTTGACAGAGCCGAGCATAGTGTAGAGAGCGATACGATGATCGGGTCCCGTAGTCTTGCCCGCTTTCGGGAGCAAAATCAGCTCCTTTACAGCCAGATCGACGTCGGATGTTTGTTGCGTCTTCTCGACAATGGTCTTAAAGAGCAGTGCGGCATTCGACCGCACGGTGGGGTTACTCGATTTGGCACTGTTCAGAACGGGCGTCAGTAATCTGCGGAACGAGTCACCTTCAATCGGATGTGAGTATGCGCTGACGAAACTGTTGACAACTAATCGCCACTGTGAGTATGGTATAGAGTATAATAAAGATGATGATAGATCATACCCGCTAATGAGATTTCAGGAGAGCGGAGAAGTGCCTTTTCTACCGTTGGAAGGATAGCAGAGGTGAAGTCCTCCGAGGTTACGAAGGTTTCGATGAAGTCATGCAATGCAGACTATATGCCCCGTCAGCTGTTGGGTAATAGTGTTGTGACACAGTGAAACTTACCGCCATGTGAGAGCAGACTGGCGTCTTTGACATCAAGACGTTGCTTCCGTAGAAGTTCAAGACATCCGCCTTCAAGGAAAAATCAACGCATACTCCGGGCACAAGAGGTGCAATCGTACCTTGAAAGAGGGATCAAGTGTCTTCAAGCTATCATCCTTGACGTTCTTGAGACGGATCTTAACGTCCACGCATAAACCGAGGAGCGGCACCGTCGACAGAGTATTCGGACTCGTCCTCGGCTTCGACATCAATGTCTTCATAACGCTCGATATGGCCCTAGGATGCTTAGGTCTCGTTTAGTCCGATCAGTCGGGAGATTAGTGCGTCGACACACACCGAACGTAATGCTCGCCGTAAACGAGTGAGAGCACCCTTCTGAATTGATGCTTTGCTGCGAGTCGACTTATCGAGAATCATGTCTATGAGGGTGCCCATGACGCCGATGAGAGTCTCCCAGGCAGGCTTGGACGTGAAATCACTATCACTCGAGAGACAGACATCATAGGTGCCGCAACTCCAGCTAAGCAGAACGAACATGTCGGACGTAGCATGAGAGCTATGGTAGCCATGAGACTTGGTACGAAATGTACGATGAAGCTTACGCACCCAGACAATTTCGAGATATGCCCCACCTCGTGAGCAAGCCAACCAATGATCTGCTCTGTCACGCCCAACGGGATCTCCTCCGGTTCTCCTTCAGGCTTCCCGCGCATCTCATCCCTCCGTACAAGTTCTGTACCGACCGCTTCGACCGCCTCTCTCGATGGTGTATCAACATAACGAGAGTATGTGAGAGTCAGTAGCTTGAATACGTCAAGTATCTGTGATAGACTGAGGTCTTTATGCTATCGTTAGCTATGGGATACCATCAGAGCATTTGATACTTACCTCCATGCTTAGCTAGTACGAGAAGCTCTTCTCTCAGGAACTGGGTGCGGACTTTTGTACTGCTTGTCAACAAACGACACCTTGCTACCTCCAGAGTTTTCGGCCAGTCTGTGAGCACGTAATCCCGCCTCCATTTCCCCCCACTCCCTGCGTTTCCATTGCCAGTAAGGTCACCATCGCCAGTAGCACCTGAAGTAGAAGCCAGCCATGACTGGATATCAGATTTGCCCATTGCACCAAGGGCTTTTTCTCGGGCTTTGAGTCGCGCAAAAGTCGCTTTTGGAGGCACTTTGACGGCGTATTAGATGACAAATAAGGACTGGAAATAGTTGAGGTTCGGTGAAGTTTTTGCAGAGCCAAGCGTGGGTCAAGCGTGCGCGATGTTGTAAGAAAGCCAGGCCCGAGCGCCTCGTATTAGGACGCGTCTAGTCGCTTTGTACACCATCATCCACCATCATCCACGCCTATAATATTGAGCTCGCCCGACCTGATACACTAAGCCTCCACGAAAGGTTGCTAGGAAAAACATCTTTGTGATTATTGTCACTGTCTTTGGAAGTTGTTGATGGCATCCAGTTCATCGCAGCACACTTTCGATGCCCTCCGCATCCTCGCAGAAGGCCGATCATGGTCGGAGCGGAATGAGATGGTATGTAAACTCTTCGGGGCACGCACGGAAGACCTCACGAATACTCAGGCTCTTCTAGAACCTTTCACGCACATCGGCTCTGTGCAGGGAAAGGACATCCGCGGACTGATGCTCGCGGCGTTCAACACCTGGTTGCAAGTACCCGCTGATAAGCTGTGTACGATTACCAAAGTCGTTGGAATGCTTCATACAGCTAGTCTGCTGTGAGCTATACATCTACGAGAGTGTGGACGTGTCATAATAATGGCTCAGTATAGATGATATCGAAGACGATGCACAACTCAGGAGAGGAATACCCGGTAGAACCACGTTGAACGCTGAGTTTGTGATGTGTATATTGATGATAGTCCACAGCTTCACATAAGATATACGGTATCCCACAAACAATAAACTCTGCAAACTACGTGTACTTCCTCGCATATCAAGAGCTCTTTAGCCTGCGATCCGGTGTTGGCGTACCAGCTCCCCATGGTCAGAGCGATCGCCTTATCCCTTTCATCGAGCTGGATCGCATCGTAACAGGCGAGTAGAAAATTCTTATCCAGGGCATCGATTGTATTAAGACTGCCATAGCTGAACTACTGGCCCTTCATCGTGGCCAGGGACTCGAGCTTTTATGGCGTGACTCGCTACAGTGCCCGACAGAAGAGGAGTATGTGAGCATGGTAAATCAAAGTAAGCAGACAATACGTACCGGGACTTACTGAGACTCAATTCGACCCCCAGAGACTGGCGGGTTGTTTCGTGTTGCCGTGAAGCTCATGATGGCATGTTCGACGAAGAACACAGACGTGTACTATGAGTCACTCGTGTATGGGTGATATACTGAATACCCTCTGTCAGTGACTACGTTCCTCTTGTGGAATTGTTCGGTGTATTCTATCAGATTCGTGACGACTACATGAATCTGCAGAGCTCGACGGTACGTAACTTCGACATGCTTTTCTCTTTCCCTACGCTCATGTACCATCCAAGTACGCAGACAACAAGGGCTTCGCTGAAGATCTCACGGAGGGAAAGTTCTCGTTCCCTGTAGTTCACGCCGTACGAGCCGACACTTCGAATCGTCAAGTCCTGAGTAAGCGTTCGCTACCATGTACACCATACACATGCCCTGATCCTCTGTAGATGTGCTCCAGAAACGACCAACGACGCCAACATTGAAGCGGCATACGGTCAACTACCTGCAGAACCACACGAAGTCATTTGATTACACCATCAAGGTTCTTCTCTCTCTCGAGAATCAAATCCGAGAGGAGATCACCAGGCTAGGTGGTAACAGTGGGCTGGAACGAATCATGGACACTCTTCACGTAGACGAATCGGTGTAACGTGCGCGATCGAAGGGAGTTCTTCCTGTGCAACTTATACATGCATATATGGCAGTAGAATTGTAAGCCAGTTCAAGGACTGCTATTCTGACGTCCAGAAAAGCTCGTACAGTATTGTTGTAGGACTAGGTAATTCCTTGTGTCGTTCAAGGCGATTAGTTATATCAAATACTTACCACACCAGACTGTCTTCGGAAGTCGCGATAGTCATGTGGTGAAATCAGGATTCTACTCCGCAGTCTGCCCTAAAGTGCCTTCATAAGGCGTTCCTTCCTCTCGCTCGTCTTTTCTTTGGCCTTCACTCCAAGCCTTCATGCTTGTGAAGCTAACCCACAATCCGTGCGTATCTCGTTTCCAGGCTGTGTGTTCCCTGCTTACTGTCCCTCAGAGTGGTACTTCGAGACGCTTTTGTAAGCAGGAGCTAGCTGCCTGCGCGCGTGGCGCGGCGGGCTGTTTGCTGCACCTGCGGGCTTCGTCGTCGTGGGCCCTCCCACTAGATGTGTGGAGAAGCCATGCTGGATGTATGACACGGTGTACGTGATGTACCTCATGCATTCTGTTTTTGTGACTCATGAACTGCTGTGGATTAGGGTGGATTTCTGGATTTCCGGATTTCCCCGACCGCTGTTATTAGTGCTCCGCGCTAAAGCAAAGTGCTTTTGTACGGGCAGGAATTCTCGGCGACCTAGAGAGGACACCGAGACTTGTATTCAATTGCGCTCATTGCAACTTGCAGTGACCACAATTGGATAGTTGCAAATCAAATAACCCAGGACATCTCAATAACACTAGCCAACTCTACAAGACGCCGAGTATCTGAGTGTCATAGGAGGACAGGCCGGATGTTGTTATACGTGTACTTTACGTAGCTGAAAAAATGACTGCGTATTGTGCGATCATTGTGTGTGCTTCCAAACCACTGAACAATGGCCGGAAGACGGCGGTGAGAGCTCAGATAGCCGTTCATTCGTTCCATCGCGCGTGAACAAGGTATATGGGTTTACGTGCTGCGTCTTATCGTGGCGGGGCCACCCATGGCTACGGATAAGTCGTGCGAGAAAAGAACGGTTATGTCAATAGCATGGCGGTTCGAAGCCATGGAACCTGACAGAACCTAACTGCAGGACACCATGTGAGAGACCAGATGCTCGAGGAAGACAGGTCACGGTGGTGGTCACCATCGGCTTGCCCTTAATGTTCTCCCAAGGTACATATAAAAGCTATGCGGTGCGTCTATGGTCCTTTGACCTTGTAGCACACTCTCAGCGCGAGGCAACTGTAAGTATTTAGTCTCAAGCGTATTTATCAGGCGACTAGCCTTGTCATACTAATTGTCATCTATATACAGCTGAGCACGCTGCCGTCCTAGTGGCCGATGGCAGCTCCCCAAAGAGCCAGTATGGACTAGAACGCTGAAGAGGCCTATTTGGATCCCTGTGAGGCCTCGTTCAGAGGACTTGACAGCGTAAGTCCACCCTCTCCACAACACCTGTACAGTCAATGAAGCAGTATTTCTCGCAGCCTAGCTCACAGAGTCAGCTCCTCACGGAACACCGTGATGATGGTACCGATTTTGGTACCGTCAGACCATTCGTCTACAAAACTCGCGTGTGCGACGCAGTAGACAGGTCTGGCACCGACGACGTCGATGAGCGGGGCGACTATCGCACCGTTCTGTCCTAAACAGGACAAAGATCTGTGGCTGCAACCCTTACAGCGCGAAGTCCTTCGCCTGCCAATAACATTGGCATCACCGAGTGGCGGCCATCCTGTGTACTACCGTAGATGATTATCTATGTTGTTGTGCATGACTTATGGTTAGTGAACCGCGCACCTGCCATCAGTTCATCTCCACAGCTGTAAGGTGCATTGCTTTTCTCCTAGCGTGATAGTTTTCGTATTCAAATTACCGCCGCTGCCAGAACGCGACGAAGCTCCTTCGTTGACACAGTCGATGATATCTTCAGCAATACGTTTGTTTGAGCCGTCCACTGGGCGGAGGATTGCGCAATGACCACCCAATTGCGTTGAGTGTATATTAGACATGTTAGTAACTACGGGTATCTGAGTCAAGATATTACGCTGCCAACATGGCCCGCATAAATACTAGAGTACACAGTCCATGGCGACCTGGCCTACGTCTGCTTTAAATACTAGCACCCTGCCAGATAGAAGATCAAGCCAGAACGTTGATCCCGCGCTCCTCTTGCGGCAGCTCGTCGCGCGCGGGGACGAGGCCAGGGACAGCGAAGAGCATGACCGCGAGCAGCTCGGTCATAGCGGAGAGTGGATACCACAGATGCTCGTTGGTTTGCTGCGTCATTCTAGGTTAGAACGCTCAACGACGCGGCGACGTGCAATGTATTCTTACCTGTGCCGTGTTGGCGACTGTTGCACCGTAGAATGCCTCCCGTGCGAGGAGGAGCACGGCGATAGCAAGGAGAACGAAGACGCCGTACGTCCCGCCGACATGCGTAAGCCCATTCCCCTGCCGAGTGGGACTGTAGACCTGCTGGTCGGTACTTGTCTCCTTGGCTGCGTAGTAAGAGGCAGGGTCAGACTTGGGACGCGTCGTGCGCGTATCTCGAATGCGGCGGACTTACCAAGCGTGCGCATCGTGGCGAAGCCGAGCGCGAGTGTTTGGATCATGAGAAGGCATGTCACCGCAAGGAAGATGTAGGCGCTGGCGCTCCGGAGTGTCGTCCCCTTGTTCAGGTCCGCCTGAGACTTCGCGTTCATGATGTCCACCTGTAGCAGACAACACAGATGAGTCTCGAAACACGGATTGTAGGGGATAAGAGGTGACGTACGACTCCAACGATGCCCACGGCGACAGCAGCGCTCAGCGTGATATGTATGAGAATGCGTCGACGGGTGATGCGGAAGGCGAGCTGGAGCGGTGCGGGGTAGTACATCAGGAAGGTGTTCATATCGACAAGCGATTCTCTGTACTGAATGAGATCGCTGAACGACAATCAAGATCTAGAATAGGCGCACCGTTCTAGGACGAGGGTGTAGGCGGAGTAGAGGACACCGAAGAAACCGACGTTGTATATGACCTCGAAGGCGATCAAGGCATTTTTGTCGGTCGCCGCCGCGTTGGAACCTGCCAAGGCCGAACGCAAAGCAAACGCCGTCACCCGCACTTTACTCGCGAAGTCAGTCTCGTTGCATGAGTTCCCACGTAGTGGTTAACTCACTGAGGCAAAAAAGGGTGAGGACGAAATACACCCATGTCTTCCTGCGAACCGCCTGGAAGATGTAAAGTGCTAGCAAGAGGGCGTAAAGAACAGCAAAGATTATTGCGGCCGCCAGAGAGTCGACTCCATAAGCTTTAGCATAATTAATTGAAGACATAGCAATGAGGGTCGTCCGTCTGTCGTAACTTAAACAAGGGTGGCAGGGTGGGGATGAGCCATGAGCACACCCTTATATACCAATCCGTGTGCGGCTGCGGGTAAGTTGAGAGAAATTGAGCATCGCGCGGCACGTTACGCGAGTGATACATAGAGTATGTGCTGGAGATCTCACCTTCCAAGCGACCAGTCGGAACGCAAGGATATGATAGCGACACCGTACGCGCAGCTCGATCAACCTGCGTCGATATTTGTGCTCGAGCCTTGGCGTCTCACACAGCGTGATCGATCAGAGTCATATGCATGTTGTGGTCCGCTTATGGGGTCGATCGCGAGGCGGTGCAAGTCTCGAAGCCGCGCTTGTGGCGGAGCTGTGGAATGCACCGCAAAGAGGTGGCGCCGCGGTTTCTAGGGCTGGTGCTGCTTTGGCTATGGTTATCTAGTAGCTACTTACTCGTGATCTCTGCAGCACTCACTCACAAGAGGGGACTAGTAGTCTGCTCGCGGCTGTAACAAGCCTACTAATCCAGGTCGCTACTAAGTAGCGTGCAGTTTATCAGCACAAAGTGCAAGAAAGCTGCCGGTGAAGGTGACCGTACCCCAGTGAAGCCCATGATCAGCCTCCAGGCGGTCCGAGTCTTGTGACACGGGTTGACAGCCCTACAAACGGTCTTACTGGTTATACTTGGCAGTACGAGGACTTCAGTTCTCAATCAACGTACAGCAGTTAAGCTAAGTGGAAGAATCTGCTAGTGAAGAAAGCGTTGAGACTGCGTCGCCGACTCGGACGCCACCCTCAAGAGTCAATTACATAATCAGCTTACTGGGCTAGGATCACATGCTTATACTAGTACGAACACCGACACTGCATAAATATCACGATTTCGCGGGCACAGGTAGGTAAAAAGAACAAATGATTCCTCATGAGTTTCTTGGAAAGAGGAATGAGCTGGAATAAGGCGCAAGAAAGGCGGCCTTTTTGCGGAATAACATCAACTCGGGTGGCACTTCCCTGCTAGCACACGCCGGTGCATAAAAGTTTGTATCAATTCCTCTGAGCTTTCTTCTCACCCGAAGTCACGGTTTCTTCGTAGTGCGAGGATCTTTCAGTATTACAACATTAATGGCGTACGGGTCAAGTCTAACCAAACCTAGTACGTTGGTAAAGATGAGCCTGAGAGGCCTACATGCTTGTGCGGTCACTGGCCGCAGTGAGCACAGCGAGTCCGCAGCAGCTTTACACTGATCATCCAGGTTGATATTTCCGTGCCTATGTATAACCATTGTGGTCCTTGACAGAAATGATATTTAGGTATCACAATCCAAAACCTGGACCGATAAATGCATGATCGTACTCGAAATTGACGCATGGCCAAGGATGAGATGAAGAATTGATCAAGATTGAGCAATCTCGCGAGCTCGAATCCTGTCAGTCGCCCGTCACGGTGAGCCAGTCCCCTCCTGTGCAAGCCCTAGCGTTCGCGTGAATCACGCCAGAAGGTTTAGCTCGCGCTCCTCCTGCGGCAGCTCGTCCTGAGCAGGGATGAGGCCCGGGACAGCGAAGAGTATGACCGCGATCAGCTCCGTCATGGCGGAGAGCGGATACCAGAGGTGCTCGTTTGTTTGCTATACAACCTTCATCAGGACCGCAGGAGACACGACAGAGGGTGAACAATTACCTGCGCCGACTTGTGCGTCGTCGCGCCGTAGAACGCCTCTCGTGCGAGGAGGAGCGCAGCGATTATGAGCAGAAAGAAGATGCCGTACGTCCCGCCGACGCGCGCGGGCCCTCTCCCCTGCCGCGGTGGACTGTAGACCTGCTGCTGACCTGTCCGCGGCTCTTTAGCTGGGAGAGAAGCCCACGCGGAATCAGAACCGACGATTGTGAAGAGCGGCGCGGCGAACATACCGAGTGTGCGCATCGTCGCGAAGCTGAGCGCGAGTGCCTGGATGACGAGCAGGCACGTCACCGCGAGGAAGATGTACACGCTGGCGCTCCGGAGCGCCGTCGCTTGGTTCAGGTCCGACTGGGTTTTTGCGTTCAGGACGTCTACCTGTAATAGACGAGACACGTGAGTGGCCCGAACAACCAGTCGCAGAGCACACGAGGCAACGTACAGATCCCGCGATGCCGACGGCGACTGCGACCATTAGCGCGATGCGGATGAGAGCGCGCCGACGGGTGATGCGGAAGATGAGCTGAAGCGGCCCCGGGCAGTACATCAGGAAGACATCCATGTCGACGAGCGACTCTCTGCGTTCAGTGAGGTGAGATAGCTGGGCGATCGTCAGGATGCGAAAGAGACGTACCGTTCCAGGACGAGGGTGTAGGCGGAGTAGAGAATACCAAAGAAACCGACATTGTATATGACCTCGAAGGCGATCAAAGCATTTTCGTTGGTCGCGGCCGCGTTGGAACCTGCTAGGGCCGAGCGCAGAGCAAACGCTGTTACCCGGACTGCGTTCGTAGAGTTAGTTTCGTTGCATGAGGCTCCCATGCAATGTGGACTCACTGAGGCAAAACAAGCTGATGGTGAAGTACACCCGCGTCCTCCTGCGGATCGCCTGGTAGACATTGAGGGCTAGCAAGGGAACGTAGAGAATAGTGAAGACGATTGCGGCAGCGAGGGACTCAATGCCATAGTCCTTGGCATAGTTGGTCGAGGACATCGTGTTGCGGTTCGTCTGTCGGTCAAAAGTTGCTAGGACAAGGACGCGGTGGGAAGTGCCTTCTTATACGCGAACTCCATCCCCTGTGCGGTTTTGGACAGTGACATTCATCTCCGCAAGGGTTGACGGACCTGCGAGTGTGGGGGCGGCGCGTTACGCGAAACACAGTACGTATAGGAGGTGTCGGTTCCGGGTGACCAGTCGGAATGCAGGGATGGCAGCGGCAGTCTGCGCGCAGCTCGTTGAAGCCAGCTGTGCATCCATACCTGGCTTTCCGTGTTCCTGTGGCGCCTCTGTGTTCGAGCCTCGTTGTTTCTCGGTGCGATCGATCGGGGCGCGCTGCGGGATCGAGGCGATGCTGCGAGGTCAAGGAGCTGCGCTGGTGTCGAAGGCCGATGTAATGGTAGAGTGGACTGCGGACGTAGCACCGCAGTTAGTAGTAGGCCGAGGCCCGCTCGCTCCTTCGCATTCGCAGTGAATTAATCTTAATGCACGTTACATCCGTTAGAGTTGTGGAGTGCACAACGGAAGCGGGGAAAGTTACCCGCGCGGTATAATTTGGACAGCCGATCCGAAGATCCTAACTTAGGCCTCTTCCGAAATACTGTATGTGATCACGGGCAGGTGCTCAGATGACCACGGCGGGTCGTAAGAGCGGCAGTAGAGCTATCTCGAGTCTATGCACTTCGTTACCTTCATCTACACATGAGGATACCGAGTGCAGCAGATTTTATCACGGTCAAACGGAAGCTGCAAAGGCCACCGGAGTCCTATATAGCACAGCAGGTACAATCCGCAGTAATAACATCGGCAGCAAGAGTACAATGAAAGACAGGTGGTAAAGACACACTTTTTCACTTCCTCTTCTTAACCCATTACGATGCCTTTCTTGAAGTCTGCACCCGTCGTTGACCAAAACCATAAAAGACGTTCGCCGGCTTTGATGGTCTGCAACAGAGACTGTATAATGGTCAAGGAACAGTGATCGTCAAAGCGTTGCACTCAGTCCCCGTCCACGCGCTACCTCGGAAATGTGAAGAGGCAGTCTTGAAGCGCTGCTCGATATCGCCTGTGTTTGGTTCGAAACGGGTTTAGCGATTTGCAATAGATAGCTGGAATGCTAGAGATGTACGCACCGCGCGTGTCGAAAGCACCGAGTAAGTATGGTCCTCGGAAGCTGCTACATAACAAACCACTTCTTACTCTGGTCATTCACTGATATGCACTTGCGCGGGCAAGAGGAAGGCCTGCGCGCTGCGGAAGTATTGTTGAGGTGGCCGGTGTTACTCACTATGATAGTAGCACTGAATACAGACTCAGTGTGCAGTAGATCCAGGCTATGCTGCAGCGACGTCTCCGATCCGGTGCGGAGGTGGAGGAGTGCTCCCAGGCTCGAGGGCGCACGCGGGCCGCAACTGGCAACTTGAAAGTCCCATGCATATGCAAATTGCATCTGTTACATAAGTACTGGCGTCCGCACCGGGCATATCTCCTCCAGGGCGGCCCACGCTTGCTGCAGCTGAGACCCACTTCGAGCCTCAGAGTCGTCACTCCAGTTGTCGAACGCGACTTGAGCGGCGGAGAGAACGCTGACGACTGTTCCCGCACAATGCTCAAGCGGCAATACTTATCCTGCAGCACCTGATATCAACCCGTCCTCGGGCTGGTCCCGGCTGTACAGATCACCAAGGCAATCCGCTGAGGCATAAAGCCCTTGCCGTGCACCTTCCACCACCGACACGTCGACACCGCCGGACGCTGCTTGACTGCCTTCCTCTCCTCTGAGTCTCTGCAAACATGGCCGAAATCTACGGCACCGGCGAGCTCGCGCCGATCCCGGACGACCTCACCATCGTGCAGTTCATGCTGGATTACCAGCACTCGACGCGCCCCGTGCCGCCAAACCACCGGCCCTGGTTCATCGAGGACGAAAGCGGGAGGAAGGTGGAATTTGACGAGGTGCGTCTCGAATTTGGCTCTTGCTTGTGTAGCGGCGCGAGTTCTGAACCCCGTTTCGCCGCTTCAAGGTCAAGTTCCGCACGAATGCCCTGGCCAATGCGTTCCACTCGCGCTGGAAGCTCCGTGCGTAATTTCAAGCAACGCTCTCGTCGCGCTTACTGACCGTGCAATACAGGCGAGGATGACGTAGGTGAGTCTTCGCATCCGAGCGTATTATGTGGCATCGAGCGTCTGCGCTTCAAATACGTGAGCGATCGTGGGCAGCACTTTCCATATGTTGTGGCTGGTCAAAACCCGATTCAGAGCTGACTCTGTCCCGTGAAATCCCACTTCTTGTTCATATTCCTGGCCTCTTGGGAGGGAGTAGAAGTCGATGCTGCAAAGCCGTGGGCCCATATCCTATAAGCTTTTCGTGCGGTAATGTATGCCATGGAATAACCCACCGTCTCACACGGGAGTGAGCGCATGTCATCTGTCTTGTTGCTCTTACCTCCTCTACGAATGTCACTAACCTATACTTCATCTTCTAGTCTGTATCTTCAGTCCAAACCACATAGGTGAGTACGCCTTACGCACCTCATTCGTCTGCAATGCTCACTCGATCCTCAGACTATCCGATCACGATCTGGTACGTCTCTTACCTCACGTCTGAGTAATCCCTGACATGTGCCCCAGGGCTGCGTTCCGTCTCGGTGCCGTCATCACGTCAGTCCTTTTCTCTGCCCTGTTCTCTATATGGCGGACTGACGTGTTGCAGCGCCGCGAACCCCGCCTACACCGCTGACGAGCTCGTGCACTCGCTTACGACGACCAAGTCAAAGCTGCTCGTTGTACACCCATGGAACCTCAAGGTCGCGCTCGAAGCTGCCAAGATCGCGAAGCTCCCCGCCGACCGCGTTCTCCTGCTCGAGGCACTCCCCGCGACGGAGAACGCGGGAGCAAGGTTCGCCACGGTACCGCAGCTCGTCACGGAGGGTGCTCAGACGAAGCAGGCGTTCCGGGAGCGCAAGCTGAGGAAGGGCGAAGGGAAGACAAAGCTCGCGTTCTTGAGCTTCTCTAGCGGGACGACCGGCCTGCCGAAGGTAGGAGCCTGCGTGGTAATATGCGGTTACTGGGTCTGACGGGCGGCTCAGGCGGTGAGAATCCCGCACTATAGCTTGATTTCGAACGTCATCCAGATCGCATCGTATACCCGGGAGGACACTCTCCCGCCGCATCAGCGCAAGCTGAGGCCTGGAGACGTCGGCACTGCAGGTGAGTGAGCTGGTTTACGGAGTCTCGCTCGCTGGGAGCTGACTTCTCTGGCCAGTCCTGCCTTTCTACCGTACGCCGCGTCACTTGTACTTACCCACAGCACAGCACTGACAGCATATTAGATATCTACGGGATTGTGATCATCATGCATTTCAAGCCGTTCTACGGAGTGAGTTTGTCGCTTGTCGTGAAGAGGACGCGTACTTACAGGACATGCCATAGATATCCGTGGTCGTTACGCCGAAGTTTGACTTCCTCGCGTTCTTGAACAGCATTCAGCGTCACCGCATCAACTTCCTGACGTACGTACACTCTTAGCAACGGTACACGGGTGTCTGACGATCGCCCCCCAGTGTTGTGCCGCCTATGGTCGTTGCCCTCTGCAAGGTAGGTTCATCTCAATGTACCGGTTAACACGGCGCTCATGTTCGTTCATAGCATCCCGCAGTCAAGAAGTTCGACCTCAGCAGCATACACTTCATTGCGAGCGGCGCAGCGCCCCTCTCCGCCGAGCTGACCGTTCAGCTCTCAAAGCTCTTCCCGCAAGTGCAGATCGGCCAGGGATACGGTATGGTCGCCCACCATCCCCCCTGTTGACATCTTGTCTCATTATCGTTGATGCAGGCATGACCGAGACGAGCACGGTGGTCGCGTTCCCGCAGAGAGAGCAGCACATCTGCACGCCCGGGAGCGCGGGCCGCCTGCTGCCCGGCGTCGTCGTGAAAGTCGTCCGCTCCGACGGGAGCCTCGCGCCCCGCGGCGAGACGGGCGAGTTCGTCGTCAAGAGCCCGTCCAACGCGCTTGGGTATCTCGATAACGAGAAGGCGTGAGTTATCCGAGTGCCTGTGCGATTTCTAGTGTGCTTACTGGGTGTGCTCCGCCAGGACAAAGGAGACGTTCAAGGATGGGTGGATCTACACTGGTGACGAGGTTTACATCAATGACGAGAACGAGCTGTTCGTCGTGGACCGGATCAAGGTTAGCTTGCGTACGTTGCAAGGGGCTGATTCCGTCCTGACCCTTACTCGCCAGGACTTGATCAAAGTCAAGGGTTTCCAAGGTAAGACGATTCCCTGACTGATGGATGTATTTCAGTGCTGATACGCTCTACACATCGCAGTCGCGCCCCCGGAACTCGAGGGGCACATCCTCGAGCTCAAGGACGTATCCGACGTCTGTGTCGTGGGTAAGCTAGACGAATACAGCGGTGAGGTGCCCTGCGCGTTCATCGTGCCCAGCGCCGATGCACTCGAGCGGCTCAAGAAGGATCCCACCGAGGGCGAGAAGATCAAGGCTGCGGTTATCAAGGTCCGTTCTACGTGCATCTTGCGCGCCGTGATGGACGCCGGGCTCACTTCTGTCGCCAGCATGTTGCAGACAACAAGGTGCATTTCAAGCGCCTCGCGGGCGGCGTCGAGTTCATCGACGTGATCCCCCGCAACCCGAGTGGGAAGGTCCTGCGCAGGGTGCTGCGCGACCGTCTGCGGGCTCAGCAGGCGACCAAGGCGAAGCTGTGATACCTCACTTGTGTCGAGGGCCTCTCATTTGAAGAGAAGGCGACAGGCAGCTCTCCTTTCGGTCTCAATACCAAAAGATCTGGGATGGTAACAAGCCTCTTGGAATCTCATCACATTCGTTCAGGACTTTCTCGTTGTGGGATATCAAATCGCGACAAGTGTGAATACATACCCTTATTCATGGTAATCTCACAGTTACGGTACGCTGGCGCTCAGTGCTCGGCAATTAGAAAGCGTTCCAGGGTCCGCCAGCTCTACGCCCAACCGCCCCCATTGCCTGATCCCCACCCATTGTTGCTTCCCCATCCTCCCGTTTGAGTACCCCATCCATCCAGTGTGGGCGGCTCGGGATAGTGACGACGCTTCGGCTTCAAACACGCTTGCCAGTACCAGTCCTCGATCTTGTTCTGGCTGGCAAGCGCGATCTGTTGGGCCAGCGTCGGAGCGTCCGTGCGGATGTCCATGAGATGATCAACAGCGAGATCGCGGATGGTGTCGACCTGCCACTTCACGGAGAAGTTGAGCACTACGACTCATGTTTCGAATGTCATGTCGTCTGTCTTCCAGAGTTGCCTGGCAGAAGTCGTGAGTGAGAACGTATTGAACGCGACTTGAAGAGAGTTGCATGCCTAGGATATAGACACGACAAGAAAGCCTCGAACTCGAAGGCTGTAGTCCCTTCGAGATAGATAGGATTCCGGTCAGATTGGCCTTCATCCGATTTGAACGAGAACATGTCCGAGAAGACTGGTGACGCTTGCTTCAGGAAGTATCTGTGTACGTTGAAGAGCACCTTTTCGACCTTGCAGCTGCAACTCTGAGATTAGCAAATGTACAGAACAGGTCGACAATATCACATGCCCTGACGTTTCCATCCTCGAGGTAGAAGCGATCATGCTTGCGAGGCCTTTCTGAGAGAATAAGAGCTTCTATTAGAGTAGGCATGGGTGGGTCGTAGACTTGATAGTGTGGACCTTGACGAGTGGGGTGACTCGGAATTAGTACCACGGTAGGCCCATATAGCACTGCGCCTCAGTGACGGACCGCCGCGCAATACACAAGCAACGTGGAGATAAGGTTCTCGCAAAGAACCACGAACTTCGCTTCGGTGAAGAATGCATTGACCTAGGGGATTGACCTAGGGGTCGAAGTCACGTTACCGTTACCATACGGTGCCAATGCGTACGCGCGTATGCCTGGTCCCGGAGAGACTATGTACGTGGCCTAACGCCGTCCGCATCGAGCGTGGCCTACAACTTCGAGCTAAAAGGCACTGTGACCGCTTTCTGTCATAGTTCCCGAGTTGCCGCCAGTTGCAGGCGGTCTCCACGAGTCGTGGTAACCCTGAATCCTAATTCTCCTTCACTGTGAGTGCCCACGCCGCCATAACGTCATTACCGTCCCGGCTATGAGAACTAGTAGAAGAGGGAATACCGTTGTTCACTGTGCACGATGCAAAGATGCGGCACACATTGATGAACTTTAAATGCTGCTTCCTGGGGGCCGGACCGTGTACCTTGCACGCCCGGTATCGATGATTCGTGAGTAGTTTTGCTCTATAAGTTGGACACCGTAGTGCTCAGGGACCTCCTTCAGGCTACTCCTCTCAACCCTACCAATGATGGCGCCGACGCCTACGAGACACGATCGCTTCTACTTCGAGGACGGGAACGTCATATTCTTAGTACGTCAAATGAGATCATGATTACTTCCTTGGTATGTACTGAGATGAATGTTCACAGGTCGAGGACGTTCTCTTCAAAATTCATCGCTACTTCCTTCATCGGGAGTCCCCTGTCTTTCAGGATATGTTCTCCTTCAATTCGGAGATGGACGAGGGGAAATCCGATGACAAACCGATCCTGCTCGAAGGCACGAAGAGTCTCGAATTTGCATGCCTGCTCGCATGCTTTTATCCTCGGTACGAGCTGCTGGCTCTTAATTGGGCCTGACATACTTACACTCATCAACCGATTTCAGCTCTATTGCGAAACACGATGACATGCCAGCCGAGCACTGGACTCTGGCTCTCGACCTTGCGATGAAGTGGCAGTTCAACGACGTCCGTGAGCTGGCAGTAGCTCAAATGAAGCATGTCAATACGTACGCCCCTACGCTCGCATTACAGGTTGCGACCGCGCGCAAGCACAAAATGAACGACTGGTATCTGGATGCGTTCGTAAAGCTCTGCGAGCGTGGCCGTCCAATCACCCCAGAGGAGGGGGAACTGCTTGGTCTAGTGGAGACCGTCCGCCTTTCTGCCATCCGGCACAAGCTCCATAAAGGCAGTGGACGTCGGGTTCACTCAATATACAACACCGTATCGGATATTAGCATCTCCTTGGACCACGTAAACTGCATTGCTATGGAGCTTGGCATTGCGATCGTGCCTCCGCCTGAGCAGCAGCCTCGGTTGGCTTTCCCTCCTAGCATGTCTCCTAGGCCACGTTCCCTGAGCCCTGAAGTGGCATGGCCAGTGGCATCATCACCACCTTTCTCGAGACCCGGCAGTCCAATGATCCTACCCGGGTCCATATATGATTGATGCTTGGTCGCCAAGACCCACCAGTGCGTGCTTACCCTGTCTGGCTGATTGTAGTTGCTTCGATTACAGATGTGTCCGACTCTTATGTACAGCCTGGAATAGGCGTGTATGTAGGTTTCAATATCAACTCTCTGAGTCTCTCTTGCGGACTTCCAGTTGACTGTATCTGAATACGATCAAAAACTGGATTCACCGTGCGTTTATCCACTTCTGTAAGAATTGTAGTGTACTGCTTGACTCCGTCCACCGGTACGTACTGCACGCAAGGTTCATGAACCTTATACCTCAACGATGTAGAATGTCATCGGTATTTCACATGCTCATCGATGACCATAAGTAGTACTTTGGTGCGTTTGAATGTAAGCACTGATGAGCAATCTCTTATACGTCCCGGTGGCTCTCAGGTCGAGGAGACCCTCTTCAATGTTCATCGTTCCTTCCTGGAACGCGAGTCGTCTGTCTTCCATGACATGTTCTGCATGGAGTCGGATGAGGGGCATACCAATGAAAAGCCAATCTTACTCGAAGGTACAAGCAGTGTTGGTTTGGGTGTCTACTGGGCTGTCTATTTCCCAGGTACGTGTGTTCGGTCATTTACGAGAATCATACAATCTATTATACTCTTCATCCTCAGCACAGTTGGGGCAGTTGACTATCTATTACCGGAAGAATGGGCCTTGGTCGTTGATCTGGCTGCCAGATGGCAGTTTCACTCCATCCTGGAGTTGGCCATGAACCATATGACCGACGTCCAGATTAATTCGAGCTCGCTAGCCGTGCAGCTCGCGACGGCGCGCAGGCACGAGATGAACGGGTGGTACTGGGGTGCCTTTCTCAAGCCGTGCGAGCGTGGTCCTCCTATCTGTCCGAAAGAGGGCGAGCAGATTGGCATCCTGGAGACCGTTCAGGTTTCGGCCATCAGGCAGAAGCTACACAGAAGAAATGATGGGGAGCGGGAGGGGACGGTCTGCTCGGTATAAGATGCCATGACGGATATTCAAATAACCCCTGATCAGCAGGAAGACATCAGGAAGGAACTCGGTCTCCCGCCACTACCTCAGCTAACATCTCGCGTTCCCGTTACTGAAAGGGACTGGTCACCGTCATTCAGAGCCCTCACACTGCCATCCATGTATGACTGAGTAAAGTCATGTACTGGCCTTTCTAGATAATCAAGTGTATTCCCCCATACCACTGATGATGTATTACTACGTACCGTGTTACTGCATAAGCCCGTCATTGTCATCCGTGACAAGTATGTCAGCGTGTTTACATGGATGATTGAATCTGCTCGGTGCCGGCTCCTAGTAAACACAAAATGCCATCTGCGACGGGCAATTCTAACGGGCACAAATCGCCCTATTCCTCATGGCCGACGCAAATAAATCTGCACAATTGCATGCTCGATCCTGTTGATGCACGTTCGTCAGCCCAAATGTGGGACAACACTGGCGAAATGCTTCTCCGATCACACTCACCTCTGCTTAACCATCATTGTGACCCCTTGGCTCACAAAACCCTTAATGATCTGCGCTCCGAGCCCATCATATAGCCCCAGCCACCTGCGCTGCGGGTCTGCACACGCCGTGCGCCAGACGTCCAGTGTCGTCGGCGCGCTCTCCGAGTTCTCACCTGTAGCGCGGCGCCACGCCTGCACGCGCACCTTCGCGAGGACGAGCGGGTAGAGCGCAGCGAGTGCGAGCGCATTCGCGCACGCACCGTTCAGGAAGGCCCTGAGTGGGCTCACGGAGGGGCGGGAAGATGTAAGTGGGATTCGGAGTCGGCGGAGGAGCTGGAAGAGGAGGAGAGTGAGTGCGGGGGTGAGGCAGAGCGGGAGGGTTGGCGTGAAGCCTAGAGGACGACATCCTCAGCACCATATGCGGGGCAATGACGAAGGAAAGGACCGGGTGATGGGACGCACCTGCCCAGAATCCGGAGAGACCTTGCTCAGTGTAGATGTTTCGCACGACTTCGTGGAGGCCGAGACGGCGTCCTGTACTATTATTTTCCCTTAAATCACTCGACTTGCCAGTGGACTCCGAGTCGCCGTCGTCGGAACTGTCGTCATTGCTCGCGCCGCTCTGCAAGTGTACGGTAAGAACACTGAGTGGGGTAGATACAGCGCGACTCGCGACGCCTGCGATGAAACCGACGGCGAGTTCCATTGGCACGCCGAGGAGCACTGGTGCTGTCGGCGAAGAAATGGCCTTCCTGAGCGTCGCTAGGAGAGGAGTAGAGGACTCGCGCGAGGCACGTCTGCGTGCCGCGAGCGCATGAAGAACAGTGTAGAAATAAAAATACAGAAAACTGTTGCGATAGTATATAGGGTGAGATCAACTTGATATTGCTACGGTGCAAACAGAAGACATGACTTACTTTGAAAGTACCGTCGACGCTGTGTCAGCAGACAGCCCATCATACAATCCGGACCATCCTTCGCTGTTGATGATATGTCTTAGCATACGTAGAGCACCTTCTAAATCTGAATTGAAGTAGATCAACAGTGCGTAAGTCCGAGAATCAGCCACACGGGCAAAACTTACCTCTGAAGTGTGGATTTCTCGTCGTCTGGACGCGCGTTGCCACAAGATCCAAAGGATATGAGATCGCGTTAGCCGAAGAACTCGCGAGAGCACCAGAACAGGCCTGGACAAGGGGCGGTAGTGCGGAAGTCATTGAAGCCTCGGATTCAAGTCGGATTAGCCTAGCTGTGTCACGTGTAGTACACCTATGTGCGACTGTTAGGAATCTGTGCTTGCGCCTAGTAGTACTATAGTACAGTAGCAGGGGAAGGAACACAGGTCTGCAGCAGTGGTTGTCAGTGGAGGGAGGAGGTATACCTAGGATGCCAGACATACGCAAGGATCCTTAGAAGTGTGACATCACAGGTGGACGGCGGGTGCATGACGTCACTGAGAACTCACCACAAACCGCGCCCGCGCGGCTGCATTACTGTGATCATGCGCGCCGGGAATACAGCAGCGTCAGTCGCGGAGCACGAGACGTATATCACACGCCATGCTGAAGAACTGCGAGAGTCCAACGTTCGCGTTGGTATGCGGCGCATACGGATAGCAAGTAAAGCCCAGCGACCTTCTGCTGTCGTGCAGTTTATAAACTGCCTATCCAGAATGTCGCTGGAATCCGACAAGTTGCTCGCAACGCAAGTGTTCGAGGACCGCTGTCTGCAACACAGAATCAGGTTGAAGCTGCGGAGACGGCCGAAGCGGCTGCATGGCAATTCGCTGCCGAACAGTCTGTCCAACGAGAACAAATCTTTCGTGCGTAGCAGGGCTCCGAGCCCCGAGCTCCATAGAGATGTCACACGGAGGGTGGCAGGCACTACGAGCTCAGGTAGTCATCAAGGCAGCGAGCGTTCGCTGAAGAGGGGACCCAATACCGATCAAAACGGGCTACGCCATTCTGTTATTCACTGCTGGACGGCCGATGTTGATACCAACGTGCCGTTCGAGGAGGTCAATGGTCGCGCGTTGCGTACCATGCCCAGTGCTGAAATAAGTAGTGGGCGGGCCCGTCCCTTCCATCCCCACCGTGCAGAGTCTTCCTACTCGCGAGACGTCACTCGGTCAGTGGAGTGGGGTCTACGTGGCGTACGCCAGGCCGTCCTCCACAGCCCTATCCGCGAGGTCAATTCCTTGAGACGTGAATCTAATACACAAAGCACACGCCAACGCAGTGCTTCATTCACCGACAATTCCAGCCAAGGGCGAGTCGAGAGAGGTAGGAGCCTTCGGCGTCGAGACGCGTCTTCCTGGGTGGTAAGAATCTGAGAGATTGGCTTCAATCTTGGCTTCAATCTTGGCTTCAATCGGGGATTGTCAAGTCGGCAGCATCCCTGTGGCTCATCCCATTGGGCTTGACGTGTCAGTGTAGCCTTCGAAGAACGACGAATGCACCTTCCTCTTCGGCTACATTCATCTTCCGATTTCATGTAAATGATGGTCGTTTTTCCTGGTTTATTGTACAGTGTCCCAACGCTTTCCACCGTTTCATCACCGCTGAGCGGTATCTCTTTTACTTCCCATGTCTTTCTGTCCCGCTTCCCCTTGAACCCGTCTTATGTGAACTCCTTTTACCTTGTTCAACTGACAATGATCTCGTAGCATCATTGTTGGTGCCGCGTTTTGAGACTGGGACATCCGTGCTCAGCAGTTATGATCTCCTCTTGCATTGTTATGATTGTGCAGAGTTTCGTGAAGTAAGTAGATCTCAGTTACGTTGCGTATTTATAGCGAGCCGCTCCTGTAAACAGTAGCAGTAAACAGAAATCGACACTTATATTGCAGCTCGTACCATCGTTGCGCGATCCTGTGAGCTTGTGTTCTTCCATTCGTTACTATACTCAAGGTAAGTGAGCAACTGAAACCAGAGGAATGAAAGACGACACCATGACTGGACGGGATATACAGCCATGCACGATAAGTTGCTCACAGGGATACAGTGTGCCGTCTGACTGTGGATCGCCTTATTCAGTAGATAGATAGGACGAATTAAATAACCCTGTAATCTGAAAATACAGCCATCAACGGACGCAGACAACTCGCCCATCAGAGCTTCGCCTTGACACCGGATATCTTCGATCTTTGGTGTGTAGCCCTCGCCTTGTCGCGCAAAAAGCGTCTGAGCAGCTTTCCGCTGGGGTTTCGCGGGATGACGTCGATGAACTCAACGCCGCCCGTGAGTTGCTTGTAGTAGATCTTCCCGTCCGCGACGTACTGCGCCACAAACCATCAGCCATGCGAGTTAACCAGCCGCAGAAAGCGAACGTACCTTGATGATGGCTGCCTTGATCCTCTTAGCCTCGGCAGGGTCTTTGCTCATGCGCTCCTTCGCGCTCGCATTCGGGACGACGTAGGCGAGGGGCAGGTCACCGTTGAAGTCATCCAGCAGACTCACGACGCAGACGTCCGAGACGTCTGGGTGGTCCAGGAGGAAGCCCTCGAGTTCCGCAGGAGCGACTGGAGATAATGGAAATGATCAGCGAGCGAACGAATTTGAGCTCCTGGCAGCATACCTTGGAAGCCTCGTACTTTCAGGAGCTCCTTGATGCGGTCGATAACGAACAGCTCGGCCTGATCGTTGATGATCACTTCGTCGCCAGTATGGAGCCAGCCGTCCACGAACGTCTCCTTGTTCCTACGGCTCCCGTCAGCTCTGCCGGATAAACGATAGTATACGAAAGACATACGCTTGCTCGTTGTTCAAGTAGCCTAGCGCGAGAGAGGGCATCTTCACTACGAACTCGCCGGCTTCATCAGGGGCGCAGTCGGTACCGTCTGGTCGGACGACGCGTGCTGTGACGCCTGGGATGAGGATTCCCGCGCTGCCAAGCGTCCCGACCTTCTGGTCGTGTCGGGGGAGTGCTACTATTGTGAACGTCTCCGTCATACCTGCATGGGAACAACGCGTCATCACCGTAAGGCCGTGGGAGGTGGAGAGGCGAGCGTACCGAAACCTTGTCCTATCGTCGCCTGTGGGAAAACGTCCGCGAGTGCGGATTGGAGCTCAGGGGACACGGGAGCGGCGCCGATCAAGAACGACTTTACGGAGCTCAGGTCATATTTCTTTACGTCTGGGTGCTGAGCGACAGTATTGTGTGAGCAAAAGGGGGGTATAACCGTCGAGCACGTTGGAGCAGACCTTGACGAACAGGACACCCATAGGCGGCACGCAACTGTTCAGTGGCTATCAGTAGAGAACTCATAGAGCAGAACGGCGAAACGAACGGAAGAGTGGTGACCCGATAACGCTCGATGCTCTTGAGCATCTCGGTGAAGACAAACTTTGGAGAGATCACCAGCGGCATCTGTAACAGGCTGTCAACAAGCGGGAGTAAATGACAAGCACATCGAGAGACGTACCCCGTAGAAGAACCCAAAGTGAAGAATGAAAGCTAGGCCGTACGCGTCTGCCGTATGTCAAGCTACCTCAACGAACAGCCTTGCCTCATAGGTACTTACGGTAGAGCGGGAGTGCTGCAGAGTAACTGTCAGAACGACATCGCGGTATGAGTGGCGAGACTAACCTGCATAGAAGACACGGCCAGGCCTGAATGTTTTGTCCTCCCACGGCTTCTGGTCTGCCTCGGCGTAGACGGCGGCCTGGATGAGGTTGGCGATCTGGGCGTAGTGTGGTATCATCACAGCCTGCGAGACAACATCAGCGAATGCCCACGCTAAGATCACAGAACTACTCGGCGAGCTACAAACCTTCGGCAGTCCCGTCGTGCCGCTGGAGAAGTTCAAGAATGCAATCTTCGTCTTGGCTTCGCCTGATTTGAGCTTGCGCTCGGTGTAGCTCTTCGGCACCTTCATACCGGCTTCGACGAGGTCGGGGACCGTCGCGCATGGTGACTTCCCCTCCGTGAGCTTGTCGACCAAAATGATGCGCTCCTGCGGGAGCCCAACTGTACGAGCGGCAGTTTCTGCGACTGCAAGGCCGGTGGGGTGAGCGAAGATCAGTTTTGCGTCGATGCTCTCAAGTTGATGCACAAGCTCATCGTGAGTGTAGGAGGGATTGGCCGTGCTATCTGCTGGTCAATAAGGCGCTTCTGGGACCGGCGAGACGTACAAACCTGACGATAGCTCCGAGTCGGTGCACGGCCCTGTGGCCTGGATGTTGGGCGAATTGCTGTGAACCGAGGATGGGACTCACCAGACTATCACGGGGTAATCTTGGAGGCAATGTTGAGTCGTGCGACGTACTTCGAGTTATAGACTAACGTACCGACATGGTTCGAGCTGAATATGCAGACTGAGATGTCATCAATTAGACCACACTGGTTCTCGATGCCACATCTCACGCACCCACGTCTTCCTCTCCTGAAAGTCGCATGCAGTTTCAGCATACATCCCGCTATGTAACAATGCAACCATGTACCTATGTTCCATTGCGCCTTGAGCGCGTTGGCGAGACCATCCGTGCGCGAACGAAGCTATAGCATGGAGCTTAGTGAGCTACCGTTTCAACGTGTTTCATGTCAATGTCGTGGACACGGTCAAGCAACGTGCAGCCTTGTTCGCTTGCTGGACAAAAATCCTGTCTCTGGCGGAATGATCCCGTCGCTTCCGTGATCGGGACCCACCGAGTGCATCGTCCACTGCAATTGAGCGATGCACGACACGTTCACCGTGAACAATGAGCTGCGTGCATATGGCGACGAAGAACGTCGCTGCACAGTCTGCGCCATCCTCCGTATTGTTCAGCCACGACTATACGAACCAGTCCCGGTCAACCTCGGCAGTTTGTCACGGAACGACACATAAACAGCCAGTGTTGTCGAGGAAGTTTCCGAAGAACCTTTCGATGGGCCACAAGCCTACATAATGGACGAGAGAAAGCGACTCAGAGCGTAGGGATGGCGATGTTACACGGGTTGACCCGGGGTGTCCGTGAGAGAAGCTCGTACTCACCTCTTCTTCTCCCACCTCTCTCCCCGTACCCTCTTCAATCATCCATGCTCGATTCCTATCTGTCTTTGGTCTGCTCGGGTGCCCGGTGTCGAGCATGAACTGCGGGATGGTCAGGTCGTCCGGGATGGCTGGAAGAGGCCCTCCTGGACCGTGAAGCAGGCGCATGTTGGAGTAAAGGAGTGTTGGAGGGCGGGCTGGTCTCGAGCGAGCGTTGGTCACCCTTGCTGTGAGTAAATGGGGTATGATATTGCTGAAGCTGATGCAGATGGCTCCAATACAGTGGGTGTTTGATCAGGAAGCTTCCCGAGTGTCCCGAGGTGAAACATAGCCTTCTACTTATAGACCTTGAGCTTGAACAACCGCTGGATTCTTGTGCACGCCGTATCCACACCTTCAGGAGCGAGATGCGGTACGAAAATTCGTTTCTTTTGAGTAGCCAGTGCTCTGGTGAGTGATTAAGTATTGCACGCCCGCGCAGAGTGCTCTGCGCGCGCCAGCCCATCAGATCGCAAGACCAACGCCCCCGCCCGTTGCGGTACAAGGTTAATCCCTGCAGAGTCGATGGAGAAGACAGTTGGGACGACGCACCAATCGATGATTACCAATTCAAACCATTACCACGGTGGAATTTACTATTCGCGAGTGCTGCAACTGGAATATGCGTGACTCGGAGGTCACCCTCTTCAGGTTGTTGCTAGAATCCTCGACTTTTATATACGATGTCTACAGAAATGCGCGATCCGGCTGTGTACCCTACCCAGTCAACATGGGCATGAGGGCGTTCTACATTGATGCACCGACATCCGAGCCCACTCCTCGGCGCTGACACGACAGATTCTACCTGTCCGGTGGTAATGTGATATTCTAGGTGCGTCTGATGTCCATGTGAAAGCAGTCGCACGTCCCGGCTACGGTCGTCTGCCCTAGCCTATTGCAGTGTCAATGCCACGGTGTATGAGCCTTGGCGGTCACTGCAGCTAGCCATATGTTCGTGTCGCATACGGTAGCTCTGATGCCGGAAGTTCTACACCTCGTCTTCATTCTGAGCTTCTGTGGAACTCCGATAGCTCAGAGTCGTCGGGCATCAATGTGCTATCCTTCCATCTTACGCGCTTCACCGTATCAGGCGGAAGATACGCTCTTCAAAGTGCACTGGTACTTCTTCCTCCAGGGCCCAAATGTATTTGAAGACATGTCTCACTTCTCTCATCACCGGGCGAATGCTACGAGGCAGGTCAGACGATCACCCGATCCACCCCGAGGGCACGTCCTCCCTCGCCGCCCGCTTCTGCCACCCGAGGTACGTCTACCCCTTGAATGTCCCGCGCTCACACTAGACAACCATGCTCGAGCAGAAGCGTCTGCACGCCGGACCTCGCGACGACGGGTGGGTTAGCGTCTGTGCCTGCGCTCGTGGATCAAATCCTCTCCGCTGCAGGTACGCGCGGCTCTCGCGAGAGGAGGGTCGGCGACGCGGTCGTCATCTCGGACCTGTGGTAGTATTGTCAGGTACAACCGCTGGAATACAGTCCATGACAATCTCGGTGCGACGCTCAGGCTGCAGACTCTTCCGAGTGTCTCAGCTGCTCGTGGGAGCGCATTGATGATGCTATGTGCAGTCTTCCGGATCTGACTTCAAGTTTACCTGGACACTATTGGCTGTCTACATGAGCAGTTTGGTGGTTTCCTCGTGTGCAATCTATGATGCATTTCAAGTATATATGTTCATCTGTTGTCTTCCTTGTCGGTGAAAACTACGTCCCATGTGGACATCCTTGTACATGGACTCCGCCCATCAATCCCGCGTGTTGTTCGCGCTGCGCATGACCGACCATAGACCATAGAAGACGAAAGCCACGACTCCTGCACCTCGTGTTCTTCGTTCGTACCAATCGTAAGTTATATTTTTACAGTCCCTCCGCCAAGCTCCTGACCACCTTACCAAGGATAAAGTTCAAGAAGACGCATACATTCGCTAACTACCGAGACTGCCTCGTGTCCTGTCTATCGTGTTTATCTTGCGCGAGCTTCGTCCCTACGCCTACACCGCCCCCCGTGCATCAGCTCTACCAGCGATGTCTCCTGAGCGACACGAGTGATACTACTTCAACGATGGCAATGTTATCTTTCTTGTACGTTTCAATGAGCTTTACGAACACACAACACGACATCTACTTACACATGACAGGTGGAGGATACGCTGTTCAACGTGCACCGATACTTCTTCGAGCGGGATTCACCGGTCTTCCGAGCGATGTTTGCATGCCCGTCGGAGACCCCTGAAGGAGGGTCAGAGGACAATCCGATTCTACTTGAGGGCGTCAAGAGTGCCGGTTTTGCCAGCTTTCTCTCGTGTCTATACCCAATGTTAGTACCTTCCTAGCAACCTGTGGTATTTTTCACCAAATTTGATTCGTCATAGGAGATTCGGGACAGGCGACCTGACAACATTCCAGGACTGGTCAAACGCTCTCGACCTGGCTCTCAGATGGGAATTCGATCCTCTCCGTGAATTTATTGCACTGCGGATCGAAGAAACATGCAATGTGATAGAGCATATCGTGACTGCACGTCGCTTGGATAAACAAGACTGGTGCTTCAGCGCGTGCGCGAAACTCTGTCATCGATCTGAACCTTTGACGTTGGAGGAGGCCCAAATCCTGGGGATAGTGGAGACGGTTAGGATCTGTGCAGTACGTGAAATGTGTCGCGGAAAGCCCGTACGCGATTTGCTATGGGATGAAAGACCCTGGAGCCGGCCCAGGGAAGTGACTCCAGGCTTGGAAATAAAATACCACAAAGAGCATGCCAAAAAGCTATTGGAATTGCCCAACGCCACCTAGTGAGTATGTAGCAATAGTCCATGGGTTGTTGACATGAACCATTGATGATTTCCTATGCCAATTCAATACGTAACGGGACTGTGTTCTGCTTCTTGCAAGGGGGCTTATCGATATAGCACACCTGATATAAGGCTATACATCGAAGTGCAAGCGTAACGACGAACGACGAACGACGAACGACGAAGATTGTGTACGCTCTAAGTTAAAAATCGCTGCTAGCGGGGTACTCTATGTGTTCCTGTGCCGTGATCATCCCCTAGTCGCACTAGCGCACAGCCTATGATCCAACCTGCGACTAGTACTTAAATTCTCCTAGAGGATCGCCGGGTCCGAAGAGCTGTGTTTTGGAAGAACTAGATGCTCAGCGACTGTCCAGAAAATGCATTCGAAGACCGTACATCCACGTCGAGGAATGGTATGAGATACTATGTGGAAGAGTATATACAAATCGAGGTGACACCAACGAATATGTTCGAGGTTAGGCTGGAAGACTATGAGGGCCCCCACTCAGCAACACGCTCCTATACTAATCGCGACTTCGATCATCACTATGCCAGCATGACTGGAAAATCAGCTAGAGCTGTGTCTACATAAGGCTCGGCCCTCGCGGACAATAAAGGGATCCAGAAAAAGACTGGAAAATCAGCCAAGCTTCAAAATGGATTTCATAGCAGAGATTCTCGCGCGAGAAAGAATGACGCCAAGGTCTTGTTCAATCGGATGTCACTATCCGCGATGTCCGAAAGCTCGATGCCGTGTCTGAAAGGCGTAGGTTCAGTGAGAGCCATACAAAGCAGATGAATATGAATACGCACACCGTTCGAAGGTGTTCTTCGACGTCTGGTCCAGTCATCGGAGGGAGAGGCACCTCACATCTGGTGCATGACCACAGGCTACAACTAGTGCTGTTTCGCATCACTTGCATTTCTCGCTCTTTGAGTTTGGAGGTCTCCTCTGCTGTTGCTAATCGCCACCCCCGAATCTGATCTTCGCAAGACGCATCCTCTAGCTATTCAGCAAGGGCATATGGTCAGATAATGGGTGATCATCCATGGATGGATCATTTACTCACCGCACGACGCCACGTCATGAACGCACACTCCCTCCAAACAAACCTGACGTCCAATGCATCCATCTCTGCTGCGGTGACAGTGTCTGGGTCTTTGCCGCACATTTGGATCATTTCCCGCATGAGATCGGTCGGCTGTACGAAGCGTAGCTGAGCGTCATCTACATAGCAACACGCAGCGTGCCGCTGCCTGGACACAAACTTCGTGTATGTGTCATTCCCCGGATGATCGTCCATCTGTCGTGCAACTCCGGAGGCAACAACGTCAGGAAAGAACCTAGGCTCATGCGGCCTATTGCAATCGGAGAATAGCGTCGTCGCGAGATCAAGTGAGTTGATGCCCTTGGGCGAGACGACTTCCGCCTCCACAATCAGTCCACGAAGCTGCTTGCACATGCGTTCCTGCCATCTCTCCAAAATCTCTATCAACTGCCCCTCGAGGGCGAGGAACCGAAACTTGTCGACGACCACGTCTGCGGGCGCACACATGATCTCGCAAAACTCCTTCTGAAGCGCGAGATCACCAATATTCAGACCGTAAGCCAGCATCTCCGGATGTTTGCCGAAGTATCGATCCAGGAGCTCCTTTCCGGCACTCTCGAAGACAGGCCAGCGCTGTATCAGCCTGACTTGCAACTCGTGCTCGAGACGCTGCGCCTGGACGTCATTCATACGCTTGACAAGCTCGTCTTGCATGTTCTGCC
Organism: Daedalea quercina L-15889; assembly: GCA_001632345.1. Lineage (NCBI taxonomy): Eukaryota > Fungi > Basidiomycota > Agaricomycetes > Polyporales > Fomitopsidaceae > Fomitopsis > Fomitopsis quercina. The sequence goes on along the minus strand of KV429041.1, from coordinate 519,683 downwards.
AAGCTGTTCGGGTTGTATTGAGTGTCATGCGAGATACGTAACGCGTTACTCACTTCTATCGGTGAGAGGTTTGGCCAGCCAGATGGGTTTGAACTTTGCAAGCGGGCGGAAGTCATTTTCGTGGAGGAAATCTACTTCTGGACCCCAATCGAGTTTACGTAGCCTCGAACCGATGCTGAATCGGATACATGAGTATTTCACGAGCAGTTCGCGACAGATACCTCACTCTGCCAAGCGCTTGTTCAGGAGATTCCTAATTTCGGCGTCTCGGAGATTCTGTTCGTTCTGTTCCCATTGCCTGCATTGCGACGCCAACTTCGTATGAAAAATATGAGGAATATAGTCTTGTTCATCGATCAGGATGACGCAACCTACCTTCCTTCGCAAGTCGGCGCGATCCCTGCCTTCAGTGTTGAAGGAGCGCTGATACGCGTACGTCCCACGGGGATATATTCTGTTCAAAGTGGTCCTCACGTCATGAACTTGCGAAGCCAAATAACAGGGCTTATTGAAACCAGTGACCACCTCGACCTGCGGGCACCGTAAATCGGAAAAATTGAAACGCTTCCCTGCGATGACCCACCCCAATGAATGCCCGCTTTGATAGCAAAGCACTGAAGTCACCTTGGTTTTCCCAATGTTTAATAAGGAAATCAACGACGCTCTCTGACACGAGCCTACTCGCGGAGGTCAGTAAATATGCATGCCCTCAATCATACTATACACCGACTTTCGTTTCCTGCATGTTGCACAGAATCTCGCGAGGAACTCCCAATACACGCCAGGGGCCCTACCCTTGCCGCATTCCTGAATATGGTACGTAGGGAAAATTCTATCGTCAGCGACTACCATTTCACACCACTCCGTACCTGACTCACCGTACAATAGGGCGAGAAAACGAGCGCCACCCAAGCCGGTTCGATCATCTCCTGCGGGCACGGAGGGAGACCATCCACCTTCTTTAACGAGTCCCTCCATAAATTCTTGCATCCTTTTTGCATCAGGAACGCGTGGAAGACTTTGGCCGTACGGCAGAGACTGAGCAGCTCTCGAGGATGTAGATGCAAACAGATCTTTACGCCAGTAAGTAGTTTATTAGGCATAATCCAGGGCAGCAATTGATAGCTCCTTACCTCTAGTATTACATCCATTGGCATATTCATCATATCCTTCAGTCCACCCCGTCGTCCACGGACATTCTTCCATTTGAGGGGTGCTTCAGCCGTCTTCATAGCTACATTACTGCCGGTCGAGGCAGACTCGGTGGTCTTCGATAGTTTGGACCGTTTCGAGGGCATTATGACTATGTAGACGACAGTGAGTAAGTGAACGAACGCCTCGGAACGAATGAGAAGACATACAGCAACGAATTCGAACAAAGGAGCCACATAATGACATGGTCACGTGGATGACGCATGATGATTCGCGCTTGTGGCATGTGCCACGTGCACGCGCGGCACAGCCCACTGTTCATTGATAGCCAGGCAGTAAGTAAGGCTATTGAGCAAGCTTTTCCTCTGCGAATAGCGGATCTCAAAATTGTACACCTAAGGCTTCTCAGAGAAATCATGTTGTGAATAGCCCGTACCGTTCAATGCATGCAAAGTAGCAGCTCACCGCTGGATGCCCCGGCGGCCCGGCGACCAGCAAAGGTTAGCTACTCACGAACAGTTCTTCTTCTTGTGTCGTGGCAATTCATTGTAATATGATAAAATTTGTGACTGCCTGTAGGAAATACAACTAGTACTTGGCACCCGTCGCGGAATCGATATCGCTGACCAGGGTAATGCATCTTCACGACGTGCAGGCGCAAAGGGTGCTTCCGTATCCGCCGCTCTGTCGAAGTATGCGTATAATGGCAAGCACGAGAGCTGCAAAGATCGGCTGTTACATAGTACCAAGCTATAGCAAGGTGAGGTTGGTAAGCAGAAACCGGCTGTTGCGGGCCAAGGCGGGTATGGGTCCTTGTGTGGTCGGTGGGAACCATGTGATACCGCGCAATGTTCCGGAGTGCGGGGGTGGCTGCCAACCCGGACGCGCCGTCTTATAATCCGCGCCACCACCAACTCGTCCAGTGTCTCGATCCCCTCTCCCATCCACTTTGTTCGAGCCTGTACTGCCTTTCATCATGTCCGTCGCGCATGGAATCAGGACACTGGGTGTCCTTGGTGCGGGGCAAATGGGTACGTCGACGTCCCTCGAGCTCTGTATTCCATGCCAGTGCATCCTCTAGCAACCTGCGTGTCAGCCTTGTAAGACCATCCTCGCTCTATTTGCGCAGGTTTCCACTTCCCCGGTACAATATCTGTGCTTAAGAGTGCTATTGACGACAAGGGCGCAGCTAGCCCTCCGCATTGCATTCCCTCAACAACAATGACGGCCAATGAGGAGGACAAGCGGGAAAATCATGCTTCGTACTTATCATATGCCGTTATATTGGTGGCCATTAGATCTGATATGCCTTGACTTCTTGGAGTACTGCTGGCCACTGGCATTGGTGTGGCGCGCAGATGCACTCGAGAACCGTCTCTTGCAGGAGACGTTGGGACCACGTGCAAGAACTCATTGGCACTCAAAACGTATTGTTTCACACTTGTCTTCTAGTGACATGGATGATCTACTTGATTTGGATCGCTGGCATTTGGACGCGACCTCGTAGCTAACCTGCGCTTTGCTAGGTCTTGGCATAACGTACGTTTCGGCTCTTCATGCCCGCGTTCCGGTGCTGCTCTACGACCGCTCATCCTCGCAAGTACAAAATGGTCTCAAACTCATGGACAAGCTCCTCGCCAAGGATGTGGGCAAAGGAAAGATTACTGCAGAGCAGGCATCGGAAGCGCGTGAAAGAGTCACCGTCGTGGGCCAGGAGAAGGGCATGCAGGGGTTGAGAGACGTTGATATGGTTGTCGAGGTAGGCACCTCCTCCTCACGTAGCCATCAAAGCTTAAACCCTTGGCAGGCGGTGTCCGAGAACCTCTCGTTGAAGCAGTCGATTTTCCGCAATTTATCGGCGGAGTTATCTCCTAGTGCCATCCTTGCCTCCAACACGTCCTCGATCAGCATCACGAAGATTGCTGCCTCTACTATTCCTGAAGGTAGCTCCGCCGCAGACGAGGCAGGCAAGAAGAGTGCATCGCGCGTCGTTGGTATGCTCCGTCGCACAAGACACTGCCTCTCAGCTGACGACAGGCACACAGGATTGCACTTCTTCAACCCCGTGCCTGTAATGGTGCGCTACTGAGCCGGGAACGAGGTTGTACATTGAGATTAACCTCAACTCAGAAACTGGTGGAGCTTATATCAGCGCTCCAGACGTCTCAGGAGACGCTCGATCGGGCTCGGTCCTTTGCGATTGCATGCGGAAAGGGTGTGTGGGCGCATGCTGGTGCTTTCAACTTGCTATACTGGGCTGACACCTCGCAGAGGTCACAACATCACAAGATGTGCCAGGCTTCGTGTCTAATGCACTTCTAATGCCATTTATCAACGAGGTGCGTAGGTTGTACTTGGACCGCGCGGAATGGAAGCACTCAATGCGTCTTGATCTGTGGCCCCTTCACCGCGATGTACGCCATATAGGCAATTATGTGTCTCGAAAAGGTCGGTGCGCAGACCACCTTCCTCCGCCCTTCTGACGCAGCATACATTATTAGGGCACTGCCACTCGCGATGATATCGACAAGACGCTCAAGCTGGGCATGAACCACCCCATGGGCCCGTTGCAGCTAGGTTGGTATTCACCTGCGAACCGCGGCTGCCTTTGACGCTCACAATGAATTCGTTGCAGCCGATTTGTGAGTAGGCCGTATGCGCCGACTACATGCTCCGTGCTCAATCTTAGATTGAATTGTCGATCACTCTGACGCCTGCTACTCTATCGATCCACCCTGCCATCTGTATCCGCTGGGCCGCGCCGGTCAAGCATTGGGCTCGATACGTGTCTCGCGATCCAACAGACGCTCTACGTTGGGACCGGTGACTCAAAGTATCGGCCGAGTATCCTTCTGGAGCGCATGGTGGACGCGGGCTGGTATGGGAAGAAGAGTGGCAAGGGGTTTTATGAATACCCGCAGTGAATGCAATCATATTGAAGGCCTGCAGTGTAAGTGCGGTGTCCTTTGAATTTGCGGGGGCGCTAGGCGCTGACTTGGGCCGCTCCAGCAGCGGCGTTCGGTCATGCAGGCGCACGGTAGGAGTGCTTCATCTGGAACGTGTATCTGGCCTACACGTGTCTAGACGTCTCGTCTGGCTCGCCTCGCCGCGGACGCGTGTCGACGGCCTTGTACATCATCGTGTTGGACAATAATATGCTGTACGAGTCGTACACTCTCGTGCGAACGTTGCTATCGGACCACTGCGGCGCATGGATCAGTACGTCAGCCTGCACTGGATTGCTAATTGCCTTACCTGCAAGCCCGGTCGGAGGGTCCTCATTAGCCTCGCTCCGTGTTCTGGTTCAGTCGTATTTGCCTGTCATACAATACATTTCAATGCGAGGCTGGGCAACCCGCTGCCCGTCAAACCAACGTTCGACAATTACTTGGTTTCACGGAACTTGCGTCCTATCAATGTCCACATCACTCACGGAGCATCCTCTGACCCTCGGTGAGCCAACCTCCATCTGTGTAGCAGCCGTGTCCGACCGCCGGCACGGCGTCGATTGCCAGCCTTCGGCCCTTCTCGTGTAACCCGGCTCAATCACGAGTGCTCCACGGAAGTCGATCTTCGAATCTCCGGGCTGCCCTGGTTCTTCCCCCGCCTCAGTCTCGTAACGCCTCGACATTGCTACCGTAGTTCCCATGAGTTCTCGGTCCGGAGGACTCATCATCGCAGGCGCTAACTATCTTGGCGGAGTATGCGATTGTGAGCCAGGCTTCAGGGTCAGTGGAGAGGAGCTTGAGGTCTTTTCACGCAGATGGACCACCGTCGCTGCATAGCTCCAAGGCAGCAATAGGAGCATGTCATTATGCTATGGTCATCGGTATGCATTCCACCTGCGCCCACATCTACAGGATAGCTGATATTGATCGGGCGTGCTTCCCTTCATCTGTATCCGGATCTCTATGGCGTCCCACAAAGTCATTGGGCATGCCGATTCATGGTGGTCGCTTGACGCTCGTGAGAGCGCCATGCCGTGCTGTGTCAAGCCTCAGTGTACTTGCCGGTCTCCCACTGTAATCTTATAAAATGCATATAAGCTCGCATCCTCTGACACAGCCCTACAGTCGACTTTCAGACTGACCCGCCCGTATCTCGACATCATTCCTGCGTCGCAAGGGCACAATGTGTACCATTGAATGGTAGGTTCTATCGATGCCTTCGAGACGTTGATATGGAGCTGACATTCGACTAGCTGGGGAAATCAGCACCGCTATGGTAGCTGCAACGTAAGTCTGGTCGCCGTCACGGATAACACGTGTCCTCATCTCTCTTGCCCCTAGCACTACGTTAAGCAATACGAGTCCGGTGTTAAGAAGGACTGTGGATCACCGACATGTGGGCTCAGCAAGGCACACAAACACACAGCCCAGAAATGTAGTTGTCCAAGGGTCCGTATTACGTTCTTTGCTTCATGACGGGTGGGAGGCTGATCGGTCGCTCTAGGCGTACCAGGAAGAACAGCGTATAATAAATCTCATCCGTTATTATTGCGATGCATGCCAGGCACAGGGGTGGAAAAGTCTTGAGAAGGAGTCTGGCAGGCAGTATTGAAGCGGCTCAGCCTCGATAACTATTATGGTTCTAGCGCTATTTATGGCAGACGCACGCCTAGCTGTTACAGAGCAGATCATCGTCGAGGGTGATTGAGATGCCACTCCATCGTAATGCGATCTTTTATTCGCCAAGCCGGGACTGAAGCATGATAGCGAGCAATGCAACGCAATCGCGTCTTCGTGGAGGAGTTCTGCGGTAGCATACCACGTGAATGAGATAGCCATGCTCCAGGGTGCCCATAATCAGACAGGGTCCATCGTACAGTACTTCTCGGAGTTGCCCCTTCGACTACGGTAGAAGCTTCCTAGTGCCTTCATGGCCTGCCCGAAAGTGTCCGTGATCACAGCATTCTTTGCGATCCACTGGGGTAGTTTCCCGCGAATCCTCGAGGAGCCGTATCGGCAATCGACCAATACGAGTGCAGCCCAGTCATTCTGGTGCCGTATAGCGCGCCCTAGGTTGCTGAAGGTGAATAGCCAGCAGGCCACTCGAAATGGAGGATTGGACGTACCAATACTCTGATTCACCGCATTCATACACATGTTCTCGTACAACTCGGTGGCGGCATCTTTACAGGTGTTCGTCTGCTTTGTAGGAGGATTGGCTCCAGCGGCTTGCCGCTGCAACCTGTTCACGTATTTCATGCGTTCTTGAAGCTCTGGAGAAGCGAGATTGGCGTAGGGGAGTCCGATAATAACTACGGCGCGAGCGAGATCGTCTGTAAAATTCAGGCCCTCCGATAGCTTTGCCCCGATCACCGCGAAGAGTAATGCGCCGCCCTTTCGGGGCCCTTCACCGGTCGAGTCCGTTCGGGTCTAAAGCCCGTTCAGCGTTGAATTTCTCGGTGTCAAAGCAGTCAGATGATTGACCTCCACGGTGCGGACAGCAGCTGAATACTCCCTCAGCACGGTCTCCACGTCCCCAGCGCTCTGTGGCTCAGAGAATACCTAACGGTCATCCACTGAGCTTATCATTGTCTGACTTCGGTGCGAAGACTCACCTTCTTCTTCCCGTTGAGCTTCGCGACCAAGCCGCTCTTCTGCCATTGGGCCATAACGACATTCAGGAAGCTATATGAGGGGAGAAAAACAACCATCCCCGCAGGCACGACGTTCACAAGGTTGAGCAATATTTGGCCTAGCTCGGTGACCTACCAAGACATGCTCATGGGAACCTGCACAAGCATGTACGGATGGCATATCGTACCGATTGTGTATCATTCCGCTGCGCAAACTTGAATTGCAGTTCCGCTCCCCTGGGACCCTTCTTCAACACTAGAGTTTGGAGGCTTGTTGGCGCTACAATGTGCCCGCAAGAGAAAGTAGTCAGCCGTTCGCTCGAGACTTTAGTGAATAGTTGCTGCACGACATCTGAGATCTGTAAGCACACCCAGGCAGTGAGTCATCACTGGTTGGGGGGATAGTGGGGCTCACGCGCACTTACAGGAGACATCGTACCTCCTGCGAGTATGACAGACCGAGCGGTGTCTATGATATCCTGGAAGTGGGTAGCAGGGTTCAGTTGTTGATATTTTATTTCAACCTGTCCTTCCACGACGGCCAATGTCACTCGGCCGTCTACACGCCCGGTAACGCGTCGAATCAGTCTCCACACAACAATTCAACAGAAATTAGTACTCACCGTCATTAGCAGAGGTCAACGACGTGATGAGGCTTTCCACGGCATGGAGGGGTGGGGTCGTCGTCACTAACCGCGCGACTTTGGCCAGTTTTACAGGATCTGGAGCAGAAGGAGGCGAATGAGGTCATCGAACCTCAATGCATCAGCACTGTCATGCAAGCATGCGCCTTGATGGCTACGACCACTTACCCTCTCCCGCAGCCTTCTCGAGCGCTTTCACCGCATATCCAGAAATCTTCCTCGCGATCTGTGATACACAACGGACCGTCAGTTTTCCAACGGTTTGTAAGCATTCTTGTCGCAATACCCTGCTGCTTCGGAGATAGTTCTCCACCTCGAGTAAGTTCACGCTCTCTGACTTGCGCCCGAGTCTCTGGAGAAGCTCCCCAGGTGTCATGACTTCCACGCCCTGTCCACGCGTTTGCCCTGATCCCCCAGTTTGGGGGTGGGCAAACTCCCCCTTGTTCGATTTCTGCTCCGCCGACCGATCGTTGTTCAGGTGACTAGCGACCTGCCCCTTGTCGAGAGCTTCGCCCTGCGCCTTCCTCCATTCGTCCGCGTACCGCTGGAGCGCGTCAAGCAGGCCCATCAGGCGTGTCAGGTGTAACGCATGATTGGTAGAGAGCCGGGTGCGGAAGCGTGAGAGGTAGACAGAGAGCTGCTGACGCGCGGCAGAGAGGGTGCGGACGGGCAGGCGGGTGGTCGAGAGGGAAAGTAGGGTGGATATGAGGTCTGCATGACGCACACGACACTGAAAATGAACCGTGCGTGTTGTATGAGCACACTCACTGTGAGCCTCGTCTATGACGACGACTTGGTTAGCGAGGTCCACTCCAAGGGCTTCTCGGGCGTTCTTCTGGAGAAGCAGGTTGTAGGGAAGCAAGACGAGCTGTCGGGGAAACATCGGCCGCTCAGCTTGTGAGCAATCAGCTGGACTGGTCAAGACGCACCTGCGCCTGGGGTATGGCCTTTCTCGACCCAAAATAAGGGCAGACGTCCGCATTTTGACCCGCCTCCACCAGGTCCTCGATATCTTTCGGCGTTGCCTTCGCACGTGGCTTAATACTCAGCGTACAGGAGAAGGAGTGGCTTCCCACCAGTATTTGATCGCGAAGGTCAAGCATCTGCGCTTCCTCATCAACGGGGGGAAGATGTGGGCATCGACGCTTTCCTTTCTCTGACGAGATGCGGTGGGACTATCAGCTGAAGACATTGCTGGTCAAAGGAAGGATTCCTACCGCCAAGCAATTGTCGGCATGCTTCATCAATATCCCCAGGCCGTCTTTGGAGCGCTTCATTGATGCAAAGCTGCTTCCGTGAAGCTAAGGAGACTGTCCGTACTGAGTTGCTCTGTACATCCGCATCCCCGGTATTGCTCTCTTCCGCCAGCGGACGTTTCGAGCTGCTTTTCGCGGGTGCAGGCACAGCTGTGCCGCCAGTCTGAGTGTGATTTTGACTTACTTCCGGATGGACGGTGACATTCAACTTGATACGCAGCTTCCGGAGTTCATGAAGGACTTGCGCTAGCTGGGAATGCGTCCGAGATGCGTAATAGATCTTGGTACAGACTGGCTCGTTCTCTTCGTCTGTCCCTAACCGTGAGCCCCTTTGCAGCCTGCAGATATTTATACATTGATGCGCCGAGTAAGATAGGGAACTGATCAGACTGACTTTTGCATTAGTGCGCGGACTGCAGGGGAAAGATTGCTGTATTCGTCATCCGAACGTACTTCCTCAGTATCGTCTGGGAGGAAATCTCTATCATCTTCGCCTTGAACCGCCACCTCCGCAAGTTTCTGCACATTAAAAATCGTCAGCGACCAAGCAATACTGAAATACCGGAAAATAAAGAGATGTCAAGTGTCTCACTGCTCGGAAAAGCCAGCGACCTCCGTGACTCTTTTTCATCAGTCAGTAACATTGGAGCAGCATCTTGATGGAGTAGTTCTAGTATCATCATATCATGCGCGTGCTCACAACGCGACCATGATTTAACCACTAGTGGCATCTTACTAGTCAAGGCGGCGATATGTGCCTGCCTCTCTGCAGATTATATATGGGGAGATGAGATACATACCTGCTTCTTACGAACATGGGCACGAGCCATTTTTCTCATCTCAACCTCCTTCTTGCGCGCCTTAGCTAACCGCTCAGCATGATCGCGATCTTCTGCCTCCAGCTCCCGCCGTCTCCGCTCGAGTGTTTGCTGGAGCACCCAGTCAGGCCCTACGTCGCATGAGTAGAATAGAGGTCATAAAATGTATATAGATGCTGATACATACCGTCAGTAGTGGTCGACAGTGCATCGAGCTGCCCTTTGCGCGCACGGTCTTGTTCGTCCTTCAGCCAGGTCAAAGAACCGCAGAGCAGGCTGAGCGTCTTTCCCTACACCGGCGCACGTAAGTAGCCTTCAAATTAATGCAATTATAGCCATACTCACTGTGCCCGTAGGACTCTCGATGATGGTCACCTTTCTATCTTCAATCGCAGCATATAGATGTTGCATGAAGTCCAGCTGAATTCCATATGGCTTGAAGGGAAAAGCAGGGAAACTGGATGGTGTGTTGAGCTTAAGAGACATTAAGGCTTCACGCGAAACTACCGCGTCTGCGTGAGAAAATCTGAAGTAGAGAGAACACAGTCAGGAACAAGGAGGAAGAAACGCGGCGCCGACGCGTCTGTGGCTGCGACGCGTAACGTCACGATCACGTGTAAGGACCACGAACACTTCCCTGAGCCAATCGTGCAAGTCCGGTAGTAACTCAAGTATCTATACTAGTACTGTCTGGACGTGGATCCTGACCGCGAATTTGTTTGGACCTCTAACCAAGATGTTTTTTGGTCCCTTTGACGCACGGTCCGTGCGGTCAAACTCCCGTGTCGGTAACTCAGGGATGGAGAAAGAGCAAAGAACGAGTAACGACAATCAGGTATCCAAGAGTGGTCATCGTACTGGTCGTACAGCCCGACCCATGAAGATTCGATAGCACCAGACCACGCCTTCGCTTACTATTGTCTTTTCAGCGGAACTTCACGTTGACACTTGCCTCAAGTGGCGGACGCGTTAGCATTAATTCATATCATAGATTAAGTGGGCCCTCGGGAACATGATCACGTCCACCTCGATCCAACCAGCTTCCACAGCCGCTCCCTAACTGAGAGCCGCGTCTGCTCCTCCTCCCGCTCCTTGGCGACCTTTTCTTCCTTCTCCTTCTTCTCCTTCTCCTCTTCCCCCTCCGCCTGCAGGAGCGACGCCGGTAGCGGCGCCCGAGCGTTTGCGCGCGCTCGTGCAAGAATGAGCTCGCGTTTTGAGAGGCGGGGCACTTGAGGCTTTGACATCGCCTCTGCTGTAGGGGTAGTCTCCGCTACGTCAGCGGTGGTCGCTGGGGCCGTTGCGTCAGCAGTCTCCACGGATGCAAACGCAGGTTCAGTCGCCGGTGATGGAGTATGCGCAGAAGCTGGCGCCGCATCATCAACCACGGATGTTGCAGTTTGCATGAAGGGCGTGTTTTCCATATTGTTCAGGTCCTCCACACCCTCGCCTGCCTCTGCAGCTGCTGACCTGTTGCGATCGAGGAGTGCTCTATTACGCCACTCTACACCCGCTCGCATGGTAGTGGCCGGGTGTACGTCACCAGGTGCAGTTGGCTGATAGAACCCGCCCCAACTGTAGAAGGTCCCCCGGAAGGCCGAGTTGACTTGATGAAACCGGTCCCCCTTGAACCTCAGCTGGAACGGCACCTCTGCATTGCACAAAGATAGCGTTACCGCACGGAACGCGATTAGAGGACAATTAAGACGCACTCGCTCGTTCAACCCGAAGGTCAATCGTTATCGTCTCGGGCACGTCGTTCGAGTCAGTGCTGACCTGGTAGGCGGCCTCATTTTGGACGTCCTCTGGAGACACATAATCTTGAGGGCTCAGGAGACCATGCAGGTCATCCAAGCCAATTCCGCCTAGGCGGGCCAAATCAATGCGTGGCACGTCGATCTTCAGCAAGGAAGGCGTCTCAGGGACACGTTCGAAAGAGGCCGTGTCCTCGAAGTTGACCCAGAAGTACGGGACGTACTGAGGATTGAAGTCCCAATCCTACGGTGTTCCGATGTCAGAAAACAAGTCCAATCAACTCAAACGAGCGAAAGGGGGAAGCAGCCTGGCAATAAACAGTTGAAGAATACTCACTCGCATCACACCGTACTCACGGATCCGCCCGTAATGACGCTCCAGCCCCCGAACCATCGCAAATAGCTCAGGCATCGACGAAATGCCGTCCCATGGTCGAACGAAGACTGCTCTTGCCTCCGCAGCAATCTTTTCACTCCTCACGCGTTTTGAGCCAGTCTCGCCAGTCTCGACCTCCGCCAGTGGCGGCGGAAACCCGATGTCCGGGACGTCAGACTCAACCGTTGTCGTGAGTGTGCGTCGAGTGGATTGTCGGGATAGCCGCAAGTGACGGGCGGAGTTACAGAGGACGGCGCTGTACCTCAAGGTTGCATGGTTCATGCTTGAGGATGCCACAAGTAGACGTCCGAAGACGAGAGTGCCGATGTCGCCAGCGGCGGAAACACGATCATTTTGGAAATATTATTACAACCTACTGTAGACGCCCCCGCCCCCCGGGCGAATTGCAAGGCTGTCATAACCTACATATGTACCTCACCTACATACATACCTATAATCAGCTGAAATACTTAATAATGTTAAACCCGATCTACTACCGGGCCGATCGATACATTCGAACAGTATGTAGTCCGACTGCCCTCTACTTGCCACCACTGTCTGAACCCCTTCACGTGGAACCTGGCTATGAACTTTTGCCTCCCGATAGTCGTGAGGAATCACTGCATAACAATCCAGTACTATGCTCAATCGCATGGTCCGTTCTCTGGGAAACCAAGAACGCATGCACCGTGCTTAAGGACGTACAGCAATGGCACTGGTACTGGGCCTCAGCCGTCAGCGACAACGAACTCCGTAAAAGGTCGATTCGCGCCATACAGGCAAGCACTGAATGCCCTAGCAGAGCGTACGCGGACGCCTCTCCCTTCCCTCCTCTTCTCCTTCGCCGTGCTGCATGAACTAACCGCGATTGTACCGCTCGCGGGCCTCTTCTTCACTGTACGCGCGCTGAACGTCGGCGAACGCGTGCTCAAGGTCTTCCCTAACAAAGTCACGGACGAGGCCGCGCTCGACCCGCCTATTGAGGAGGAAAAGGACTTCTGGTGGAGGTTGGGCAGGCAGTGGGAAGAGGAAGGCAGGCACATGGCGGAACGTGTCGGGCGACGGTATGGGCTGTTTGGCTTTCCAAAGAATGGGACGGGATTCGAATCAGATGTGGGATCGTTGCAAGTCGAGACTGCGTTGAAGAAGGCGGCGCCGGATATCATCAACTTCTCACTCGCGTATGTCTGCACGAAGGTATGTTCGTTTTGCTGCGGATCGCTTCTGGGAGGCTGAACCTATGTCGTATAGGCTCTACTTCCTGTACGAATTGGACTTTCGCTGTATTGGTCCCCTGCATTCTCTCGTCGAGTGATAGAACCTACGAGAGCTGTTATCGTGCGATGTTTCCGCCAAACTCCTTCATGAAACCCTGGTGTCATTGTAAGCACTGTCGCTGCGTCTTCGACCTATCGCTGTACACAGCGATACGTAACGAACACCTTTATGCTACTTTTCTGCCCACAGTCCAGCACGCTTGTCGCGTGCCGCTCGCTAGGAACCTGTCAGCGGTGGACTCCTGCCATCCGTGTGGTGTACCTGACCATCGCTCAGCGTGTCAGATGAGTACGAGATGAACGGAAATACCCCAGGTGCCCTCCGTGCCAACATCGCCTGAGTTGACAACGTAATCGGACGCACTGATGCTTGCACTGGTACCAACTACAGTCTGGCCCTGCTTCCTGCGCACATCGGACTATCCCTCTACTGGTGCCCTCCGTTCTCCCGGTGAGTAATAGGGCCGACACGGGCTGCAATCACGCGATAATTTCTGCCGTGAGTCATCATGAATACCTGCCACTATCCGGATTCCCGAGCAGTTGCAAGCAGGCTTGACGATAAATATTTGATTTTGCACCCTCTGCGCATACTTCGATGACAGCCTACAGTCACCCATGCTTGCCAAGTGCACCTTGCTAGCAACCAGCCTCAGGCCCTCTTCATTGTCCATCTCTCGTACTCATGATTGCGATTTATGTCTTTACGCAATTGCGCTCTTATCCCTTGGCACAGTGTGAGTAGATCCAGAGCTACGACTATATTCACACAGCAGTACATACATCCACCAGGAGTACAGCATATCGACTTGCATATGATAACCTCGATGTGTCCGTGCACGATATCAAGAGTCCGCGTAATACGTCAGATCAGTCCGTAACGATCGTGATGTGCATTCTAGTTCAGATCCTCGAGTCGAACGAGAGAGTCCGAGTCACCTTCATCGCGCGTCCGAGGGGGACGGCTTCGCGTTGTCGGCGTGTTTGAACCTCGGCCAACCAGGCGTACTGACGTACCACGCGTGTCTCCAGGTAGGATCGACCCGCTGCCCGCGTTCCGCATTTATGGAGTGAAATTCGCAGTTGTCTGCTTGCTGAGAAGCCTCTGTCGCGTCTGTGTGAACTTCCTGAGCTTCCCCAACGAGCGTAACCGTCGACTCGTCACTGCAGTAGCTATCCCTTCCTTCTTTGTTAGTCATTCTTTCAAGCACTACCCACCCAGCCTTGTCCTCGCGGCCAATGAGCTGTAGTTCAGCTAACAAGTCGTCCATGCTAGATACTTCCCCGCCCTTGAATCCCAATGTCAAACGAGTGTTCCCTGTAGTGCATTGCACTTGCGAGCGTGAACGAGCGTGGTATTCATCCTGGATGTATTCTCTTGAACTCCTTGAGCTCCCCTTGTCGCCTGCGACGGTATCGGAATGATCTTTCGCTCCATCAACGGCCTTAGCGAGGTCCTCGCGGTATTGTAGGGTCTGTGGCCGGAGAATCTGGGGCAGGAATTTATGAGTAAAGGATGAGGTAGCTTAAGTGGAACGTACAGAGTCCAGAGCCTCCTGCATCGCCAGGGGTAACGAATGACGAGAAGGCAAAGCCGGGGTCACTACGATTATGGGCACCCGCGCCAGATCAGCCGACATCGTGCTCATGCCGAGCCGTGGGGAGTCGTATGGACACGACTCTTCAAAGGAGTGAGGGGAGCGTGTGCTGAAGTCAAAGCGAGGTAGACATCCCATTTATATGTAGATGAGTTAGCCACTGAACCTCAGGCGTGGTTTCACATGTCCCTGCGGTGGCCACACCGGAGAAGCGTTCAGACGCAGAGGTCGGACCGGCGCTACGACGCGAGCCACGACATCCGTGGCTCTATCTGCTTTGATCAGCCCGATCCGCTGGTGCTTACCATTGTCCGTAAATATGAAGGAGATACGAAGCGTAGGGCCGCCGGTCGTCATGGACTCTGGTATAACGCGTCTAGAATAGGCAAGTGAAAGTACAAGAAGTTGCGTAGGACAATGGAAAGCAAGAGGAGTCTAGAGCATCACACCTGGACGGCAATCTCCCAATCGCTACTGACACCAACGCCCGGATCCTTGATGACTAACACGCTCGCCGTCCCCTGTTTTTTCGTGTCGGAGGCAACACCAGGAGTGTACTCCCAGTACAGTTCCTTCCCGCCGACCTGCACGCTCTTCGGCTTCGTGCTCAGGCCGAACACGACCACCCTCTCGACCCGCACAGTAGCGATGTCCTTCGCAAAGTCATTAGCGCCGTTGTAATTGGACAGTGCAACGCCGTCCACTGCCTCGCCAGGCCTCTGCGCAGCCAGATCAACGCTCTTAATGCGGAGATCCTTGTGTTGCTTGCTTGCAACGAATTTGCGCCAGATGAACTTGCCGTCACGGTGGGAGAACGTCTCGCCATCGTCCAAGTAGAGCTCGCCCGCAGCGGCGCCACTCGTGTCAAGAGCCACACGCAATGTGAATGGGTCGCGCTTCATGAGCATCGAAGACCTCCGTGGGCGCTCGCGTGTAGGCACAATGGAGCCGCCGCGGACGAGGAATGGTACCCTGTCCAAGGCCGCGGGGACGGTAACATTCTTGCCTTTCGACGCTCCCCGGTACGCTTCGTAGCTGTAGTAGTCATAGTATACCTGGCAATGTGTCGGTATCACACGCATGTCGAGCACAGCGGCGATACGTACCTGGTCTTCCGGCAGGTAAATAGAAGTTTCTGTCACCCCCTTGTCTGTGATAGGCTTTACAAGCAGCCCACTGCTGCCCAAAAAGTACTGATCGTCGAGCGAGAAGCCTCCTTCGTCCTTCGGGAACACTACCCAGTGCGGCCTCAGGACAGGCAGACCCGTTACGCTCGTCTCCCTGAACGCCGTGTACCACACAGGCAAGAGGCTGTAGCGGAGGCGGAGGAGCGAACGGAGGATGCTCTTGTATGGTTCATCAAGCAGATACGGTTCGCGGCGCTTGGTGTCGATGTGTGCGTGCGCGCGGAAGAAGGGGGAAAAGATTCCGACTCCATACCACCGCACAAGCATCTCGGGCTCTGGGTTACCGAAGAAACCACCGACATCCGCTGATGACACGTAAGTCCCAGACTATTGCAATCAATTATGTTCGTGAGCGACTTACATCCAGCGAAGCTGAAGCCACCGATGTTGTTAACAAGCACCATCTTCACACCAACGGCCATGTGCTCCCAGGTTCCCAGGTTGTCGCCAGTCCACATAGCCCCGAAGCGCTGCGAACCGGCATAGAAGGAGCGGGTGAGGACGAAAGGCCGTCTCGGCGGGTCGGTGCGCGACATGAGAGCCTGTGACGTGAGGTTGTGCTACGGAAGACGTCACGAAACAAAGACCATATCACAAGCAGAGCAAAATTCATACCAGGAGCACTCCATTGATGTTGTGGATGTCACGATGTTCCCATCCTCCGTGGTGGACATTATCGCGAGGCATACTGATCTCGGGGCCGTTGAAGATCGACGGCTAGTGCCCGACGTGTCAGCAGAGAGAACATCCAATCATGGGTCATGATCACTAACCTCGTTCATGTCGTTCCAGATGTAAGTGTCTACGGTGCTCTCTGTCCAAGACCATTTGTCACCTTGCTCAGTTATGAAGAGAGACTTCCACCAGTCCCAGGAGCTGGGGTTGAAGAAGTCGATCCAAGCGCTGCTGCCGCTCCAGCACCAGCCTTCATAGTTATTCTCCCCACCCGGTGACTTGACGAGGACGCCGAGTTCCTTCGCCTCCTTGTAGACCGGGTAGTCGTCCGTACGCTTCAGATGCGGATCGATAATCACCACCATCTGTAAATTGTTGATGAGCGTTGGAGGATGCATTCATTTGAGGTTGCCTGACCTTGCGTCCGATTGCTTCGACGTCGTGCATCATGTCGACGGGGTCCGGGAAGGTCTTCTTATCCCAAATGAAGTACTTGTGTTCCTCGGCGTACTCGATGTCCAACCAGAATACATCTACCGGCATGTCCTCCGCATCAAACCGCCTCTGCACGTCGCGTACGTCGTCCGAACTGATGTAGTTCCAGCGGCATTGATGGTACGCAAGCGCCCAGTGCGCGGGGAGCGCAGGAGTGCCAGTCAACCGGGTGTATTGCGCGAATACGTCGGCAGGAGTAGGTCCGGGCATGATGAACACGTCGAGAATACCTGATTCAGAGATCCAGTGTGTCTCTGTCGAGGTTGCGGAAGGGTGCCCGACGTCAATCCACGTCTCGGAGCCTACAGCGTTGAAGATCGCGACAGTGCTTTCCGCCGAGTGTGCATGCATGAAGGGGATCGAACCATACAACGACATGGGCGAGTCTGCGAGGTACTCAAACACGTCTGCGTTGTACAGCCGGTACGGGTCAGAAAAGTGTGCGTTCTCGCCAGTTGTAGTCGGCAGATCCAACCGTGTTGCGTGCTGAGGGATGCCATAGACATGACCATGGTTGGGGAAGTTGATATCGATAGACAAGGACTCGGGACCTACACGTAACCGTGAGACGAGACCTCAACCAGAAGGGCACTATACATATACATACCCTTGGGCTTCGAATCAGTCCATGAACCGAATTTCTCCTCCCAGAAACCATCCTCTTCCTCGCCTTCAAACCACGCCCGATTGTTCACTTGCATTACAACCTGCGAATCATCCGCCGGCGCGTCGACTGGTGCCTTCTCCTCGCCAGTGGCCTTTGTCCGGAAGTGCTCCATGTGCAGGAGACCGCGACCGTTCAGCACAACCTGCGCCTTCCCACCGCGGTACAAGATCACAGTGAGAGGGTCATACGATACTACGACTTCGATGTCATTCTTCGCGCCGTACGTCGCGCGCACATCCTTCTTGCTTACAGCCCACTTGACGTCGGGACTGATGGTAGGCTCCGCAGTGAGTGCCCACGACGCCGCTTCATCATACCGCTTCCTCAGCCCATCGACCTCATCCATGCGCACGCGCACGACACCGTCGTCGTGAACACGCACGTCTAGTGAGAATTTGATATTAGGATAGAGCGATGACTTGACGGCCGCTACAAATGAAGCTTGCTCTGGAGAGACTGCAACACTAGAAGGGTCCACGGAGTATGGGGACTTCCACGCCTGACTTTCTTGCGCCCGCGCAGACAGTGCGCGACCTCTCCGGCAGAACGCAGCCTGAGCGCATGTCTTGAAGTCCTGCGATTTCACTGCGAATGCAGCCGGGACAATGGTAAGCAGGAGGAACGAGCTGAGAGCTCGCATTTTAGACCACACTCCTCTGTTCGTACGTACGTTGCGAGCAAACAGCGAGAACAAGAGGAGGGGGCAGTGTTGGTGGAAGAACAAGCGTCGATAGGTGTCAACACTGCCGGCGCGTAGTGTCGCGCGTCAGTCGGAGTGAACACGTACTGTGCTATGTCGGGCCGGGATCCCGGCTGCTCTCCCAAGTAGAACAGAGTATTAGAGTTGCAGCCTGAGTACTTAAGTGGATGCACATACTTACGGCCACCCTTGGTCTATGCTATGTTATTGAACGCCTGTTGGTGGGACTTAAAGCTTGAAGCAGTAAGTGTAAAGCACATCAATATACGTATAATGAATGAGGACTACTCCTCTACGAGTTGCGCCTAGACTCGGAGAAGCATTTCTTTCGTGGCGAGTGAGGGCTTGATCAAGGATTCATCGTCAGGGACTTACATGGCACCCATACTCCTAAATAGAATCAGGCATTAACTACATCCTTTCTAATATTCCCGGGCCCATGCGACAGCACGGATAGGACTACCATTACATTCTGCGAGATTCCAACTTGTAGTAAGGAAACACGCGGATGCTCCCACCCGCTCTGGGCTACATCCTCCAGACCTCCCCCGGGGGGAGGTTCTCTCAATGACGCCCCGGATCGCAGCACAAGTCTATGCCCCACGCCCGTGTCTCCGTCAACTCGCCGCGCATTCGGGTTGATTGTGCCCGCACAAATAACCCGCACACCTCTCCAAGATCTTCTGAGCAGCTCCGACCTCCAAGAGGAGATGGTCGCTGTAATCGGGCTTCCCGAACCGAGACGCCCAGTGCGTGCACAAGAGCACCACCGTACCCTCGCGCATCTCGCCTCCGTACTCCTTCAAATTTGCCCACGTCATTGATTCGTGGGCCATCTCATGCCGAACGACTACAGGCGTCGCGGTTAGCAGCGACAAGTCTAGTTGATCGACGGTACACGCGTCGTCGTAGAAGTGGTACGGTGCGTCGACGTGCGTGCCGGTGTGGGTTCCAAGCGCAAGAGTGGACGTTCACTGGCACGAATGCGCCGTCGGAGAGCTTGAAGGTGTGTCCGGCGTTATATTTTGGGTGCCCGGGCAGGCAGGGATCGCGAGGATGAGCGGGTGAGTTAAGTCGATGGCCCGCCGTTTCAGCGTGAAAGCGAGCACTGTAGGGTCCCCCATGACGAGTGCGCCTCGTAGAGTTCACTTCCTCTAAGCCGTGTATGTTTATATAACCAAGGGTCGGCACCGAT
Source organism: Daedalea quercina L-15889 (assembly GCA_001632345.1). NCBI lineage: Eukaryota > Fungi > Basidiomycota > Agaricomycetes > Polyporales > Fomitopsidaceae > Fomitopsis > Fomitopsis quercina. The sequence goes on along the minus strand of KV429041.1, from coordinate 500,311 downwards.
GAGCTGAAGGTTAATACTCGGCGAAAGGGGCCTATCCTAGAAGGACAGTACGGGTCCCAGCCCAGTGGAGATAGCAGTCTGGGGTACACAAGCTGGGGTCGATAACTTTCAATGACATAGCCAGCCGATTGCCATCAGCCTGACACACGAAATAGATTCCGGTCGTCATCAGTGACAAGTCATGCAGCTGCAATGTTGTGCACGCACGAGGGCACTAGCGCTAGCGGGATTGGATGACCCCTGCTGCAGGAGGGAATCCACGGATGGCCATTGTTAGACGTCGTAGCTCGGAAAGTAAATTGGCATTCGGTGCGAGTATAAGAGGATCGGATCGAGTCATTGCGAGGTGGGTAGACTGCACACTGTGAGCCAAATATCGGGGCAAGCTCTGTCCAGTGGATACACGAGCAATCACCACAAGTCGTGAGGTTGGAACTCCTGACATCCCGGAAGTTTCGGTGATTAGGAATGGGACACCTCACGAGGACAAGGGGTGCGACGACTCACGTTGAGCATTTACTGAGACTCGAACGTCCGTCTCCAAGCAAAAGCCCGCACAGGAGAGCCATCGCAGCCACCAATCTTCAGCGGAACCAGATTGACGATCCATTCGCCATCCTGGATGGCCCGCAAGTTGGTCAGATTCTCTGCAATGATACCTCCCGCACCAAGGACGACCTGATGTACAGCGAAGTCGGCCGCTGCTCGTGAATCTAAATGAGTCGCGTCTGGACTGAGCGTGTCGACCCCGATCGTCCTGACGCCGGTTGCGACGATGCGTTCTGCTACCTTGCGGTCCAGGAAAGGATGCTCGAAGTACACATCAGAACCCCAATGCTTTTACCAGTCTGTCCGTATTAGCAGAATGACGTCTGGGTTCTCGGAGACGCGTCTCTTCAGTGTCTCTTCATATGGAGCCAAGTCGCTCCAGACGATGCATTCTCCGGATCCTTTGCTAGACAAGTCCACGACAAGTGCAGGTCCAACAAAGCGGGAGATGGGGATATCATCGATGCGCCTTCCGTCCTCGATGAAATGATAGGGAGCATCGACGTGCGTGCCTGTATGGGAGCCCATTGAGATGGAAGCAACATTGTTTCCGTCTCGCTCGATGGTCAAGAGGGGGCAACAACTGAAGCTAGGATCCCCCGGGTATACCTGTGTATATAAGTTCAGCGTGTGCGATAGATCTACGTAGTTCAGTGCCATGATGGACTTGAATGGTCCGACTGGACCGAGAGCTGGTTTAAGTGGTTATCGAAGCGGAAGAGGGTGACCGTGACAGACATATGGGAGACGCCCGTGATCGTCCAGGACGTCCAAGGCGCGCGCCAAGTTCAATTCGCAAAGCACAACTTGGAGTCTTCGCGTGCGCATAATCCACAGCTTATAAGCCTGCCTTGAGGGCACGGGAAACTACCGCAGCCTTATGGTGTGCTGTCAGGTGTCACAGGTCGCACGCGGTTAATGTTCAGACATCCATCTCCCAGTCCAGCTAGTATCCTTATAATTCAACTTGAACTCACCGTGAAATTGAACATGCTGCAGAATTACTAGCGCAGAAGCTGAAGCCATGAATACATCTGGGCTTGGAGACATGCCGAGTCATACTCCGCAGTTGACTCCGAGTCAGGTTATCATGACATTCTACTTTTGCCACGGTCAGCCTGGCTACGAGGGCATCCGGAAAGGAAACCTTTTGCTCGTGGAGCGAACTTGAAGGCCATAAGACTACGGCCAATTTCATTAGGCGGACCATTATTCGAGGTCAAGACTCGATATATAATGCCTCAGAGGCGTAGTACATCTGTAAGCATTGTGCGTCGTGATACGATCTATTCTTCGTTTGACAGTATGCTCTAGGTTCGGACATGCCACTGATACTCGTCTAGAGTGACCTTGAAGATACGTCATGCAACATACAATACTGGCTTGCGAGCCGAGCTGTATCATCCGGGCTCTTGTACCCCTACGGAGCCCGTCTATTCGAAGGTCGGCCCTCCACGATACACGTTCTCTCCTCTGAGGTAGGGAAGAAATTTCAAGCTGGAAGTGAGTTCTGTGACTGTCAGGAGACTGCCCGCGGTAAGCCGAAATGACAAAACTTTCTCTGCGTCTGACATGACACTATTGAGCGACTAACGATGCACTTCGGTAGCATTTCGAAGGACATAGAACTGGGGTTGAGTCGCTTATCCGCAACCTCAGCCTTACCCCTGTTCACACGAATTAAGATGGCGGCACCGAAAGTATGGTTCAGTATGTTGACGTCTTATTAATCATGGTTCAAGCTTCTCATACAGCAAGGTAGTCACAGGCTCGTCTTCAGGCTTCGGAAGACTCATGACCGAGCGAGTGCTTCAACATGGAGACATTGCGGTCGCGACCCTCCGCAAGCCAGAGGTCGTCGACGACCTTCGCTCCCATTAGGATCCCTCACGGCTGCTTATCTTGCAGCTAGACGTCACGAGAATCGAGCAGATCCAAGAAACATTTGCGGAGGCTGTAACTGCATTCGGCAGGATCGACGTGGTGTTCAATAACGCCGGTTACGCTCTATTGGGTGAGGTCGAGGGTACGCCGGACGACGCTGCGCGGGCGGTTCTTGAGGTCAACTTATGGGGAGCGGTCAACGTCACACGGGAGGCCATCCGAGTGTTTCGTGAGGTGAACGTCCCGCAGGGAGGGCGGCTCCTCCAAGTATCGTCATCAGTTGCCGTCGGAAGCCTTCCTGCCTTGGGATTTTACGCTGCCTCCAAACTAGGTAAGTCTATAGTGGAGATGCGGTACAATAAGGCTCACGCTCTTACGCGGTAGCCTTGGAGGCCATCGGCGAAGCACTCGCCGCAGAACTGGATCCCAAATGGAACATAAAGGTGAGAATGTGCAATACAATATGGAGACCGAAGTTCAAACTCACCTCGAAATTGTTAGGTCATCAACCTCAAGCCCGGCGCGAGTCGCACCGGTGCTCGCGACAACATGATCTGCCTACCTCCGCACCCAGCCTATACCACGAACTCACCCGCGGCGAACATGCGCAACCGCTTCAACAAAGATGATGCCGGGCAGTCGGACGCCGGAAAAGTTGTGGAGGCGATCTACGCGGCTACGGCACTCCGCGAACCGCCTATTGCGCTGCCACTGGGTAAAGACTCAATCACGCTCGTACGAAGTGACATCGCGAAAAAGACTAGTTATGTCGATCTCTTCGCTTCTTGGTCTGACGAGTTGGGTTCAGGGGTTACGCAAGGGCCTGAATACATGGTGGAGGTCAAGGGCCGCTTATGAAGACGTACGATGCTTGTATCTATATCGCACTGTCTGATCGACATTCCAAGTAAACTTTGAGTTACTACTATGCATGTACTTCTTGGGTGCAGTGTGCTTTCGGTCACAGAATGACTAAAATCTAGAATGAGCGCTTACCTAAGCTACACGATCATGTGAGCATCAAACCAACGGCGAGGCGCGAACTAATAACTATACACCCCTCGTCTTCCTTCTCCATCGTCTCATTCACTTTGAGTGACAGATTTCTGACTTGCATTTGAATATAATTGGCCAATAACATGGATGAATGCTACAAGGATGATACGAGGACTACGCAAGCGGCCACGCAATCGACACATCGTCTCCTGTATCGCGGTGCACTCTCACTACCCGACTCCAACATGGTCCTCGACGGGCTGAGCTTCACGGCATCTCTCGGTGCTTCCGCACTCGCTGCGTCTCAACTCAATGACTCGAACTTTGATCTGTTCAACCATCCGCTTGCGCTCGCATTGGAGAGTATGCGTGGCAGGCCTACTCTGCATCTCGTAGGAGCTGTGGAGATGGATAAACTGTGGGTAGACGAGAAGAGCTCTGGGGTGGTTCAGCTGTGAGTGACGGCTATATCTACCTCTTAATATCATTCTGAATGTACACAGAGACGTTCACCCGAAGGCGACGCTGAGTCGACTCTATTTCGAGAACATATTTTGCCTCGAGCCCATCGTGGCTCCTACTGGACGGAGCCACTACGGTGTGAGAATTAGCTTGAGCGACACAGGTCAGTACACATACTTAACTCATACCCCTAGTCTAACAGCGACATATCTACCAAGGCGATTCTAGTGCCGAAGACATCCTCGTCTATGCCCAACTGGAATCTGCCTCGCCTGATGTATTCGACGGCCCTCTTACCCCTCCATCCACCTCCACAGCTACACCACAATGTATTCGTTTGCTTGTCGCTCGCATCCTGCCTGGTCCTCCACCTATGCCCGTTCTTTCGCGTCCACGGCCGGACGACCCCACGCCACGCGTGCCTACTTTGCCTACACCGACCACGGCGAAACGCAAACGCGACATCTCTCCGTCCATCCGCGACAAGAAGTTGAAGCCTTCGACGGGCAAGGAGCAGGATGCTCACGACGCGGAAGCACTACGTAGAGCGCGCGACACGATGATACGCCTGCCTAAAGCCGTATCTGCGCCCGCCGTGCCTAAGTCGTCCGGTGCAAAGGGAGGCAAGCAGGCAGAGTTTAAAGTACCGAGCCTCCCGCCACGCGTGAGCTCGAACGCCGGCTCCGGTAATAAGACGCGCCAGGCGAGCGTAGATGGGGACGCAGTGGAGAGCCCCGTAGATGCATTTAGCTCCGCCAACATTACAGGCGGCGAGTTTGCGACATTCTCGGCGGACCAGAAAGAGAAGACGAACAAGACGGTATGACCACATGCCTTTTCTCTATGTCGTCCAAGGCTCATTCTCGCGCAGGTCGTGAAGCAGGCGGTGGTACGATGTTTGTCAGACCATGCCATCACGAAGCAACACCCCGAATTCCACGACGTGTTTCAATACATATACAGGGGGACGTGCTTTTCTTTGGTATGCGTAGTTTGTATCTTCACCCAGATGTCGAACTGACATCTGGTCTAGAGGTCCCAGATGCGTAGTACACCTGTCGATCTCTGGAGTGTCTACAAACTGGTGGACGCGCATGCCAAGATGTATGTTCCCGGAGCCGGGGCCTGATACATGCAATTATTGCTAGGCCACCTCATCCGCTGTCTGCACGGACACTGTATGCTACTACTTAAGTATAGTTGTTTCAGTCGGATTCTTGTATGTAGGTCAGACACACTGACACGTGGCCATTGTCACAACGACGTCGTTTTCCGGATCTCGAGTACAAGCGGCTGACAGCACAGCGGAAGCCTCACCACACTATACCGTCAGGGTCACAACTTCATTATCATCAAGTGTACTACCCACGCTGTGCACTCCTATATACGCGAGGTGCGACCCCTTTATCATCTAACAACACTGATAGCAATGAATGAGAGTCTGTAGTAGCTCTTGTTTTCTTCTATACCATGCAAAGAAGGGAACTCATAAGGGGCATCTGACACTGGCCCCGTTCAAAAGCGGGCACCGACCATACTAATACGAATATCATAACCAAATCTGTGCGGCCCACCCCCGTGCATGCCGCGTCCGCGACTTCCGAGACCGCCGTGACCACGTCCGCTGAAGCGGAAGCTGGAGGATGGCCCACGCAAGTCTACGAACAACTCATGAGGGAAAGGGCCGAGAGGACCTCCGTGTCCACGCGCGGTACCGTCACTCCTGCGCCCGGAGCGCATGTCGAAGGTGGGGGCATGCTCGAGACGTTGACTCGGAGACCTCCCGAGCTGATATTCATGGTGACGATGATGACGTCCGCGAGGACGGCGCTCGCATCCTCCTTCTGGTGTGGGGGTACGCGGGCGAGAGCAAGGATCGTGGCGGGATGGGTTGCATTGACGGGATCCATTATCATGCGCGAAGGTATCCTGGATGCCGCCGGTACAAAGCTCAGGAGGCGCACCCTGCGCACGGAATAACTCACGGCTTACAGGAGGCGGGAAGCCGAAGTTCACGAAGAGGCCATGATCATGAGGAGGCGGGCAAGGAACAATAGGGAATGGAAGATGGGAAGGAGGCATACTGGGAGGGCCGTGAGGATGCTCATGACGATGGCCGCGTAAGGACTTTCCAAATCCACCGCGACCTCCGCCTCGCCCGCCTCTGTGGCCGCCGCAACTGCGAGGAGAGAAGAAGCCGCGCTGACGCAGGAAAGTGGAATCATCCTTGCCAATATGTGGGCCAGTAGCCTGCTCAACGAATGGCTCACCACGGTGACTGGCTGTTGGAGTGGATACTGTGCGATCCGAGTTCTCAAGCTCAGGCGCACGTACCTCACAGAGGTTACGCATGTCGCGGACCGTGAACATGAGAGTAGTGGGTTTGTTGTCTTTGGGAAGAGTGGCGAAGAACTCACGGAGCTCATCCTGCGAGCTCACAATGACCTGGTCTCCATCAAAGTCGACGTAGGCGACAGCTACGAAATCCTCAGGGATATCGAAGTAGGACTTAATGTGAACGGCGAGGTCGTCCCAGGTCGGGATAGCCGTGAAGACGGCGACACGAGTGACGCCGTTGGGATGAGAGAGCTTAATGCGGAGCTGGAGAGTAGACATTGTCGTTGTATGAAACAGGAGTCTGAGCAAGGCTGAACGGAGGATACACTGCTTATATACCGCAAGTCCTAGTCATTCCGAATCCAATGGAACGACGATGGCGATGTACTGCGCAAGGGCTGCGGTGTACGTATGGCCCCGGCGCACAGCCACCGAAGGACACATTTAGTATTCCTTGACTTTTCAGGCAACTTGCGCCGACCCGCCGCGTGCTCCAGGCTCCCTCGGACCAGCCTGGAACAGCTCGGCGGCGTTTGGATTGGTAAGCTGGCGGTTGGCTGGTGGTGTCTACAGATGAATGAACAACGAAGAGGGAGTCGGCACTTCCGCCTCACTGAGAGCGGGGTCGGCTGGGCGGTGCGGGTCGATGCTTCCGCGCAGCCGTCCGCAGCGACCATGTCACCGCAGTCCCCGTCTATATGGACCTCCTTGTAGAGATAAACCCTTCATACAAACTTGAATCGGCCAGTTACAGCAGTGTTCCTAATCGACAGCAGTGCGGCGTTCAATCAGATTCAGAGATATATGCTCAAACTGTGACACATTATAACAGTGCACAGCATGCACAGCACGATCTTATGCTGTAAGTCGGTGTCGAAGTAAGCAGTCTGCGACGGCTTCCGCTGCCTTCAAGGCCTCAAGGCCTCAAGCTCAAGTGCAAGCTTCCCCAATGCAACCGTGACGTATTCAGAACGTGTAAGCAACACTGGGAGCTCCAAGGCAACTAGAGTAAGGCGGTGGTTAATTAGTAAAGTATGTTACATTATCATGCCAATACTGGAGTATAAGTTTTACAAAGCTCTTTACAATGTAATCTAAACTAAGTGGCATGTGACTTAGTCGGGAAGAGCTGAGTTATCAGCGCGGAGCTGGATATTTCCCGTTCGCGGTACCGCGTGGCCTCCCCAAATCTCACCTTCGACTACGACGACGACCTCGCTGTTTCCGCGCTCCCGCCGCTGAACTCAGGGGGTCGTGACGATCTTGGCACATGCGCAACGGTAATTGATAAGCTACCATTGTCCACGACACTCCTTTGTCCTGGCCCAGGCTCGAGGCGGTGTTGCTTCCAGCTGCCGCCGAGTAGCACCGATCCTTTGTCTTCTGCTTGTATTTCTCTATACGCATTCCCTCTGAAGGCCATCTCCTTTCCAGATGTCGACTGCCGGTGTACAACCCGATGCGCATACTCGGGAGTCGAGGGTAACATCCAAGGACTGGTCGAGAGCATCATCGTACCGCTCCGTCTCCTGGTCCTACCCTACAAGACGTTCACAACGACCATCGAGGTTCCCCATCATCAAACCTCTCCTCCCCGGCTCGGGTGTCTGCGCCAGGCCACCGCATTATCACGATCTCCTATTCCGCTCGAGACGCCGCAAGACTCCAGACATAGCCGAGGTGGATGTGGAGTTGAGCTCGAGGCTAGTCGGGGTCAAACTTGTGGAGGACACGATCTCTCATTATGAACGCGACGTGGGTATTACTTCCTCTCTGGCCGACCTCCCTTCTGTACTCGACCGGACGCCATTCTGCGGTACGTTGGGCGAGGAAGAAGTCGCCACCGTACAGCGCCAGTGGCGCGATCAGGTCGAGGAGCTCCTGGGTGGCATCATCGACCGTTTGTCGGCTTCGTTCGAAGAGATTGTCGCAGCTGCCTGTGTCCCGGACGGCAAGATGTGGGACCTTACTCTACTCGACAGCCCGGAGCTCAGTGAGTCTGAACTCTCCGCCGAGTCTGACCCGCCACCGTCTACCCCTCGCGCCTCTCCTCCTGCACTTCCCCGTGTTGCGAAGGATGGAGGAGCTGTCGATGTTCTGCAGCCGTATCCAACGCCGCTCAGTGCGACCGCAGCCACGTTCATTCCCTCTATCACGTCGCCGTCTCCCTTCGTCAAGTCGCCGTCGCCGACGCACGAGTTCGCCTTTCCATCGCTGAGCGCTGACAACCCGGCGGCCTCGCCTGCTGCCCGCAAGCGCTCCCTTCTCATGAAGGATGGTGAAGGCTTTTACCACGCTGCCGATCCCGAGACCCGCAGCTCGACTCCGCGCCGTCCACGCCCATCCGCTGATCTCCTCCCCGCCTTCCTCGCGGACGGCTCGAATACGGCCCGCAGCCGTGCACGAAACGCCTCGCGTACTCGGGAGATGGTTGACCGGCTTCGGTCCGGGCGATGGAGCGGCAAGAAGGGCGACAAAGCCGTCGTGCCCGCTCTCGAGCAGATGGCCGAAGGCAGCGTCACGAAGGAGCGGTCCCCCGAACGCGCGACGTCCTCAGAGCGCAGCAGCGCGTCGTCGCGTATGTCCACGGACGCTGATGGTTGGATCAGCGGGCCATCGACCAAGACATCGGAGGATGGCTGGATTGAAGGCATTGTGCACCCTCCGGCGCCTAGCAGTACGCCTGCCCCTACGCCCGTTCCGACTCCCGCGAAGAAGGATCCCCGTGCGCGCACGCAGAAGCACGCGCATAAACGCTCGTCTAGCAGTGCAAGCTCGCTGTCGACAGTCGCCTCTGCACCTCCCGCAACGCCTGTACAGGCGGGCCTTCCTGTCCCCATGCCGGTGCAAGCGGGCTTCTATCCGGTCCCAACGCCTGCGCCCCTCATGAACGTGAATGGTTTTCCGTATGCGCTCCCACCGCGCACGCCCGGTATGAGTGATGCACAGTATCTGATGCGCATACAGAAGTTGCAGCACGACCAATGGGCCAACTACATGCGCTTCGGAGGATCCGGTACGTTCGGACCCGGTCCATACGTGGTATATCCTCCTGCGCCTGTCCTGCCAATGGCCTATGGCGCCAAGTGATCTGCATGCTGGTTCCGAAATGTGCGTGTTTGGTGCATGTATGCGTCTTAATCACGTCTGTTCTGACACGTTGCGCTGATAGGCTAGCTTCCCTTGCTATCGCACTCCACCTCGCTCGCACACGCACCATTCTCCCTCTCCTGCTTTGTCCTCATATGCTTCCCTCCACGGACCGGTCTTGCTCTTCACTGCTCGAAGTTGTTCCACTAGTCGTAACCATCACACTTGGTAGCCTACATCGCAAACAGAAATCGCACGTCATCGCCTCGTTCGCCTTCGTTCAACGCCAATCCCCCCTCGTTGTCATTTATCGTATTTTCCTTATCTTTGCCTAGAAGGCTGGTCGCACAGAAAATACAAATCCGTAGCATGTATGTATGTTCTCAATCGTATTCGGTTGTCTCTCGGCGGACCCTTGTCTTGTTTATACATGCTGTGTTGTACTATTGTCTGAGTTGTAAGCAGTATATTATTGTGCAGTCCGTCAACGTGCATGTGGTTCAACACCGGGGTGAAGTTCTTTGCGACTGCAAGAAATGGCCGAGTAATGGGTCGTTCTTAAGCACAGAGGGCAAACAATCCCGCGCATGTGATCAACAATTGAATAGACACGGCTTTGATTTGAGTACTAGTAGCGGCTCTGATATAAATCCAGGTTGCGAAGCATAGTGCGAGATGAGACAGGTAATACAGGCAGATAAGTTGACGATGGCCATTCACGTCTAGTTGTGCAAGCAGTTAATTGTCAAATTGTCTTCATTCTTCTCGATGGTATCACCACCTAGGACGAACCGCAAACCGACTGACGTTGAGACGAGGGAAGCGGGAAGAACACACGCGGACGCTGCTCCTCGCCCGACTCCGTGCGCTCGACGAACTCCTCTGTGACCCAAATTTCAACGCGCCCGCAGCCGATCTGCTGCAAGAGCCACTCGTGCTCGCGAAAGTCGAGGTCCTCCTCCAGGTGCTGCCGTGCCGCAATTCGCGCGGCCCCGCTGCGCACGGCGTCCAATGGGTCCGGCGTCGGTGCGCGCGAGCCCGAGTCGGAGAGCAGGGGCGTATCTATGCCTGGGTCGGAGAGGTCGTCCGGGTCGTCACTGGTGCTGCTGGCCGAGGAGACGTCCGACTCGAAATCCGTGTCCGTATAGGATATTTCAGAGACGTCATGCGAGCCGTTTGCGCGGATGATGGTGCGCACTGTCTCGTACTGCGCGCCGCGGAATATGAACGAGTGGCACACCTCGCGCGCCGCGCCACTCGCCCGACCCCCGCCTTCGTACTCAAGCTCGTCGTCCGTCGGCGCGTCTTCATCGTTTTCGGGGGGCCATGAGGGGTGCGACACGCACGACGAGCCCGTGAAGTCGTCTGCCTCCTCTGGGATACTGTAGAGGCCGGTATCCTGGAGGGACGCAACGGTGAAGATGCCCGTGTCCGCGTCGTCGTCCACGAAGTGCGCGTGCACGGGCCCGCTGTAGTCGCCGAAGGCCGCCCAAGGCACGGGCCTGTTGCGGCCGTCCAGCACGGGCACGGTCCACTGTCAGGATGTGGTCAGGGGAAGGGGGGCGACAATGCAGGGGGCCACTCACGGAGGTCTTGTCGTATAGAGTCTGGAACAGTTTGTATGGCGTGGCGCTCATCTTGGGTGTTCACTAGTAGACGGCGTTCTGCACAGTCCGATGGGTTGATTAGATTGAAGAGTACGGAGGATGGTTGAGAGGAGCCACGGGGTAGTTTGAATTTAAGGTTGGCGTGGGCCACTTGCTGTTTTTGTCGACTCAATCCACCTTGCTTTGTTCTTGGATGTATGGATTTGGAAGGAGGCTACAGTACGTGACACAGCCACTCACCCGCGTCTGAATCATTTCTAGCTGCGTACTCGTGTTATGTCGTCTCTGCTCTGCAGTGACGTCAGTCCCTCGACGATTGACCAAGGCCCACCGTATACATAGCGTGCAAACGAAAGAGGTGCGAGCACGTCGCGGTTCCTGCCAGAAAGCTGGGGCTGGTCAGCAACTTACGTACGCACTGGCAAACCTTGTCAGCTTTTTGCACTCGAGCCTGGTCAGCGCAAATTCACGCGTTAACATAGCATTCACCAACGAGACATTTCGATGAAAAAGTCGTAATGTAGAGAAGGTCGTCGTGTCGAGCTCGTGTGCCTCGGAGAACATGGCTGACTTTACGTCCCAGGCTTCCGGCGCCCAACTTGGCGGCTCCTGTGACAACCGGCACCCACGGGTTGGCTACTTGCAAACAACTGGCGTAGAGACACGACATGACATCCTACCTATGCACGATGCATCTATATCAGCCGTAGATGCCAGCGGGGCATCTGCAACGTACAATGGGCGAACCTGATTTTGGCCGACGCGGCTGAGCCGAGCACGGTACCGAAGGAGGCAGAGTTTCGAAGCAGTGTCCCCCGCAACTCTGTCAGTAATACATACACGCCAACCCTATATCACGTACGTTTGAATGCATTGCGGCTGTCGGACAAAGCTGCGAGGAGGAGTTGATCTGTTGGCCGCCTCGCGAACACACACGGAACAAGGCAGTGAGCCAGGTTCGACAGACGTCGCGAATGGGCCGCCGGAGTGCTTCACGTACTTATGCTACATCAAGTGACAAACGTAGGCAGGTCTTCTTACTAGACAGGTCGACGGAGGCCGCCGGATAATATGTCAACGAACTGTCAGGACCAGCTTGAAACCGTCTCGGTCGTCTGATAAGGTGTGCGAGTAGGCAAGCGTTGCGATGAGCTGCATGCCGCGATGCGACTCACCGATTTTGTCGCTTCGAATGGAGGTTGATCTGACATGTCTTGGATGCTGTGTCCGAGCGAACAAAGCTATTATTGGTCGCTGGTACAAGTTGAGCAGTGTCCTATTGGAGTTTTATCATCATTGCCTTGCTTTTGAACTTGCGGCTCACCGTCAATCAGAAATGCGAGGTAATATATGTAGACTGAAACGAATTCAATCAGTGGCTAGTTGCCGTCCTGTACAGTGACTCTTGCCGTCGTCATGACATGAACAACTAGCTAGGATACTGCTGAGACAGGTAGCAGGCGAACGGTAGCTGTACTCCGGAAGCGCAACGCAGGGCTACGGCGCGAAAGAGATACCAAGCTGAAGTTGTTGTAAGTATGTAGAGACGTCCTGGGCAGAAACTGCCCGCCCGCGATGAGAATGGCGCCGAATTCTAATTCGTTGGATCGCGTTTTAATGCCACGTGACACCAACAGGGTGAGAATAATTTCTATTATTTCTCAAACTCTTGAGGTCCGATTTTGCAGGACAATGCTAAGCCACTGCGTCGAACGTCGACGACAAGAACGCCGACGACAGCGGGCGTGCATTTGATCCACACTTAATGTGGTCCACCCGTACTTGAACCAGGCAACCTTTCTCTGGCTGGCGACGACAACCTCTCGCTTGGCATCTTTCATCCCACGATGACATCCTCTACACGACTGCCCGCGGAGTTCACGAGCCTTTATCGTCTATTCCTACGTGCTATTGGTGCCTCTGTCATGAATAAAGCATATCCCACGAAGCGACTGCGACGAATATGGAGACCGAGCTTCGATAGTGCGGCGCGGGTCATACACCGCCTGCAAGGCACGTCGCTGGACGCGAATGAACGGCTGACTCTGCAGCAGTGGTATAGCGCCTGGGAGGCGCGAAGTGGGTGTCCCGTTGTGGTCTCTTTAATTTAACGACGCTTACACAGCCCATGCGTTCAGCGGACAAGACGTTGACTCTGCTGTCCATCTCCGCCCGCTCGCGTGGTCTCGCGCACCGGCTCACTTGTAACCTCGGCCGGTTGGCGTCATCATACGACGATACGATTATGCACGGGCATCCTGACGATGCTGACAATCTGCCTTGGAAACCGGACCTCTCGTCCGACTTGTACGCACCGCGCGACAATAGTCCGCCTGGTTACCCTCTTCGAGGGAGGAACGAGGACAGGGACTTTCGACGTAAGATAGGGACGGAGGTTTGGTCTGCCTTCGGCGAGGTCATAAGGATGGCCGAGGGCAGAGACGGCGTGTCCCTAGGGAGGATTGCATCAAAGCGGTAATCGAGGTAAGTAAGCCGAGCGCAGATGTTCCGCGAGACGTGTTCGCCAGATTGCCTAAATAGAGCTCCGCAGTGTTGTAGTTTGGGCAATCAACCCCCTTGAATGGACGGGCGTGGTGCAATGTTGTGTGCGTCATGGCGGACGAGGCTTGTGTCAACTTTTGTTACTGTAAGATACGCGTCTCCGGGTGACGACTGCCTTCCAGCTCTGCGCCGCCGGTAGAGAACATATTACCTTTCTTACCTGTCCACGGTGCGACCCTCCGAATCCGACGATCTCGAGTATGGGCACCAGGGCATCCGCACACAGTGGGTTGTCACCGAAGACATCGCGTGTGAATGAATGCTCGGTACGTGCCATACTCGCCTACGATTCCTTACACCGTGTATGCGTAAACTGATTCGTCAGCGCAGCATGCGCACGTACATCACAGATGGTACGCTGACCATCTGGAAACGGCGTCTTCTGTGGCTGTAATTACATCATGTGACTGCGACATTAGCATCAGCAGCCTGGTGGCAAGGTCCATGCTATGGGCCGCCGCCAGTGTCGCCGCAGACAGGCCAATGACATCGCGTCTGCGGGATCGTTGGATGGCAGTACGACAACTTGCCATCCCTGCCAGCCCGGATGGAGACCGTCCTCAGCTCCCACTGCCCGCCGTGACGCTTGACGCCGAAGTGGTGTTAGGATCTACTACGCCTCACAACGCTACCACGCCCATCACCTGTCATCATCACTACCCGTACCTACCTCTCGCGGCCAGGCGCCCACGGCGCAGGCTTCTAAAGGACACCCCCTACGGTAGAATGTTCCTCGCCTCCGCCCTTCGTTCTTCGGCCCTTCCCGCTTGAGCTCCTTTTCTCGATTTTCGTACGTCGTCCCGACACCTTTGGCTTCTAGTTGCCATGCCTGCAACGGCTGCCCGACGACGTTTCGACAAGTCGCTGGACCTGGTCGCGGCGCGACCCGAGCTCTTTGTTGACCTTGTGTCATCTCCGTCAAGTACGGACAATGCCTGGAGCATGCTGGCCACCCCGAACCTGGTGCGGGACGCTGTACAGGGCCCCCGCACCCCTTATGAGGAACCCGAACATTCTCCACTAGCGCTCGCACCGGTAGGTCCCCCGTGAGATCGCTATCTCCCCCGCTGATGCGCCTCGCCGTCATACAGGCAGTCCCAGTTGCGCCGCTGAACATCAAGAAGATGCGTAGGAGAGGCTTGCTGAGCGGGATCCACCTGGTGCTCCCCAAGACCCCGCTAACACCATCCACACCGAACACGGGGCACACGCCACAGACGTCGCTCACGTTCACGGCGGAGCTCGACGCGACGGGTAGAGGCTTCCTCTTCACGCCCATCTCGGACGAGCCCATGTCCGCGCTGAGTACCCAGAGCACCCAGAGCCCCGTCCCAGACGACATTGACGGAGAGACCAACGACATCGAGCCCGAGCCACCTGCCGCCGCCCCGCGCAGTCCTTGTCCAGGCAGTCCGTCTTCTCGGAGCTCTGCGAGCTCGCTCTTCTCCCGTTCTTCCACGCTATTTAACCACGAACGCAAGCTGTCTGACGCGTCTACTTGCCCGTCCTCCGTCTGCCCCACGGACGAGGAGGACGTTAAGCCCAACGAAGACCTTGAAAGCACACTTTTCTTTGTGCATCCATTCTCACCTGCTGCAGAGGAGACTATCAACATGCTCGAGTCGGAGCTCCACCGCACCGCGCCAATCCCGCGGTCGAAATCGTTCGACCACTCGTGCTTCATGGGCATGGACGACGCGCTGCTGCTCAATCCCTGGCAGGCGTTCGACTCGCTCTGCTGGACGGCGTCCGTGGACCAGTTCCCGGGCAGGCGCAGCGCCTTCCCAATCAGCCCTGCTGTGCCTGTCGCCAGAACCCCCGCCGAAGATAGCCTCGGCGCTAACAATGTGAACTTCCAGGTGCGCACCAACATCCACGCCGCGTCGATGCGAGGCTTCCACGCTAGTGCCGACTGACTTCACTGACAGGCTCGCACATCCCATTTTTCCATTGATGATCACAAGTTGGCGGGGGCGGTACCCGTGCGTGCCTCCCGATACGCGTCCCTTCACATGCACCTCTCTACCCTCAAGGCCTTCAAGTTCCCTAGGCGGATCCGCAAGTAGCCTCGTCAGGTCACGGACGTTACCTTACTAGTATTTACTATCACAGCATTCCTTACGACTCTTGACACGTTTTCCTCATATTCTTAGAACTCACCCCGGGGCGGTGTTCTGACGTATCGGTGTACAGTACTGTACAGTAGAAGTAAGAGCCGCCCTGGGCTGTTAAGTAGCTGTCGACCATGGACCTTATCCGGCGTGTACATGTCCACTCTCCCTTATCCATTGGCCGACATCCATGATAGCTATTAATCCGTCCATCAGTCATATACGGCGTGCACGGCGCGCATACATCTCCATGCAGAGCAGTTGCGTCTGCAGCCGCAAAGTCCACTTGGTGAGAATGTAGTTCTCCGCGTACCGCCGGGCCACCTTCCTCACAATAAGTACAATTCCCATCTTCGGGAATAGATCATATGTAGATGGAGTGTAATGCATAGATCTGTATCGTAGATTAGGTCCGGCAACTAGGTAGTATCATGTGCTCGTGTCCGTCAATCGTCGTTGAGCGTCGTCGAGAGTCGTGGAGCACTCCTTTCTGCGTGGTCTCCTTGCTTCGCGTTGCCCGGACACCCGAGGCCGCTGCCCGTTACCACCTCTGCGGGGCCGCTCGCTCCCGAGTGAGCTGCTCCACACGGACCATGGCGCTCGCGATGTCCTTGCAGATAGCGCCTTCTCCGAGGAGCTTGATAATTCCCGCTCGCTCGAAGGAATCGCGAGGCGCCTTCCTGAGATGCGTGATGAACAGCCCCACCCCACGGTTCTGTTCGAAGACATCCATTAATTGACGGCCATATGGACACCTGGATCGATATGTACCTGATAAGTCTCGACCAGTTCGTAGAAGATCATGGCGGCACTGTCGGCAATGGGTGAGATAAATCCACAATACATGGTTATAGGTGAGAAAGTGGAAGAGATCACGCACGACGCATCTATGCTGTCAACGTCCGCTAGATGGAATACAAGCACATTGGCGTGTTCCCGCTGCGGCTCATCCGACGGGTGATGCTTGTTGACGCCGTACAATTCTAGACGGCGAAGGCGCTCTGCAGCAATGCTGTTAGTGGATCACGCTATGCGTCAATTACGGCAGCCAATACGACGCGCCTTTGAGTTGAGCGGTGTTTGCTGTACACAACACCCATAGCATGTCAGTCAGCTAGCCGCAAGTGGTAACCATCAGTCAAAACGCACCAAAGTCAAGGTTCTCCCTGATTCGCACTATGAGCACACCGGCCGCATCTTCCTGCGCTTCCGGATTCTCGTCAACCGGCTTCCACACGTCGGTCCCGGGCAGGCGTCCCTGGCGTCTCGTGAGACACATGATACACGAAAGTCGATGCAGAAGCCTACCAAAATCGTCATCCGTGGCTTGGATGATTTGTGCACGACCAACAGCAACGATATGACTAGGCTGACCGCGATACCCATCTCCAAATCCCAGAAGATAGTCAACGCGAAGGTGAGTGCCATCAGGGAAAGGTCGACCCAGCTCCGCAGCCTAATCAAAATCGCACGACCAATCAGCGGTCAACATCCGACGAGCCTATCAGTGCAAGACAACATACCGCCAATAGAACTTCAAATCATGGGGGACTTCGGCCAATAGAGAGAAAACTACTAGGCAGATGCTGATAGTCGACGTCAGCCACACCCGTTCCTTCACGGCCACCGAAGGCGTTGCTACTCACACAGCACCCAACACGGTTTTGGGCAGGTAGTACAGCCAGGGCATCAGGTAGAACACCGCAAGAAGCACGACCACAGAGCAAACCATTGACGACATCTGAGTTCGTGCCCCCACCTCCCCATTAATCTTCGAACTATCTACGTATTAGCTCTCTCCACTCATACCTTGACAGATGATCGGCAAGACGCACCGTGTGATGGACCCGAATGCAGGTAGAGTCCCCGGGATGAAGGACGCGGCGAAGTTGCCTGCACCGAGCGCCACGAGCTCGCGGTTGGGGCTGATGCTGTAGCCGTAAATCCCGGCGTTTTGCTTCGCCGAGACGATGCTGTCGAGGAAGCCGACGATGACGCATACGCTGTCGCGGGCGACGCATCAGAATGGAGGCCACTCATGAAAGGGAATGGAAACGACATACACAGACAACGATGTCGTCCTTCGCAAGAACTTCAAAGTCATCTTCGATAACGGGAATTGAACGAGATGGTGTCCAGTATTGAGCGGAACGCTACCTAATATCTCAACGCCCTGTTCGTCCCAGTTCAACTTGTCCGACAGGACTGATGGAGGATGTGGGTTCGTGACATGCCAATCACAATCTAACCCTCACTCACATGTGGAAAACACAACAACCAATAAGACCTCCGGCAGGCGGTAGATTAGGGTGTAGCGCTTGAAAAAGCCCTTAAAGCTGCGTATGGCGAGGAGGATCAACAGCGCGCAGAACCCAATAATCATCGTCAACGGGTGCGAGTGCTCCCATACGTTCTCTGCGATAAACACCAATTTGTCCAGGGTGGTGTGCAATTGGTATTGGCTCCGCAATGCCGTCAAGCCAAACATAGGGATCAGTTGTTCTCTGGGTATCGGATCAGCACTGCGGGGTACAGGGTCAGATTTGAAAATGGGGGTGGGACGTACACTAGGATAACAATCGCCACGGCAGTGACGAAGCCGCGGAGAAGCGCGCGGCTGAGGACGACGTCCATGAATCCAAGGCGGAACAGGCCAAGGAGGAAGGCGATGAGTCCGACCTAGGGTTGGACGTCGGTCAGTCTGGTCCGCGCAGTCGTCCCGCGGCGCTTACCTGGAATGTAATGACCGTAGACACGGCGATGCCCACTTTGTCGCGCCCGTAATGCGTGAAGTGTGAGTCGTGGAGGAAATTATCGATTGCTTGCCCAATAAGGAGCGAGAGCGAGGCCTCGGGGGACACGTTCAGTTGTCTTGATGTGCCAAACAACGCATATATCAATCCTGGTATGGCTGAGGAGAACTGTCGACTAAAGTTTAGTCGCTTGCACCATTGGGACAAGATGAAACATACCAAGCCAGTGATAGGGTTCAGTCTTGCCAGAGATGTTGCATACGAGACAGATTGGGGTATGAGCATACAGGCGACCGTCAGGCCGCCGAGCAGGTCGCCCCCAAATCTGTGAGATAGATGATGAGCATGGAAGCCTTGCTGAATGTGTGCAAGGTTACGCACAATGACCATGAATATGCGGGTATCCAAGCGGTAGATGGTACATAATAATTCACTTTAGCCCAGTTTGATGTTCTTCGACGCTGGACGGATGGCCGGACATCTAAATCATCGTCAATATGCATTCACTCGAAAGATCCGTCGTGGCTGATTCGAGAAGTATAACAATTGCACTGGAGAGCTCCTGTCGATTCCCATTACACCTGGGGCAGACTCAGGCGCAAGCCCCCCACTGCGAGATATGCACAAAGAAACCTGCATTTAAAGAGAACCACCGGACGTGACTGGCAAGGCTAGATCCCCATCCGGATAATCACGGCTGCCGAAGCGTCACAGGAGCGTGCATTGCGAAGCCTCACACCCCCCTGTAAACAAATGGGAGCGCATACATGGACCCAAACTTGCTACCATCTGCAGACAACCCGCACTGGACAAACCAGGCAGAGGTCCCAGCTTAGCATCAAACGCCATGCATGATTATAGCCCAGGAAGACGTGAAGCCTTTACCCTCCACCTTCCAGCCATGCTTCTTGCCTGAGGCGCACCACACCTGCAGTTGGGTCATAGCAGTAAGTCGGCGAAATGCTACATGCATGCGCAAGATGAAGCCCCTCATCCCTAGGCCTCTAGCGCCCTCTGCTTAACGCTTGTGCTGAGCCTGACTGTGGTTGGCCATAGACCTTGCTCATAAGATGGGAGGCGCCGCACCTCAGAGCGCAGGGAGCAACGTACGCAAAGAAGCTCGCGTTTAGAGTTCCTGTGAGACGAGAGTAGCCTAGAATGCCCGAAACGAAGCCTCGAGAACGCGCGCAGGCGGCCGAGTCCATACTCAGTCGCGATAAACTGTACTCGGCGAAACACTTCCAGCATCCCCACATACCATACTCGTTCTGCGGACAGATTGGGGGTCTCAGCCGCAAGCCAGCCTAGCCTCACTACCCTCTATCCCAACACTCACAACTCAACGTGCAGCTCACCTCGTGTCTGCGTCGTCCCATAGCCTGTGCGACCCTGCTCTACGTCCGCTCCCAGGATAGGTACGTCCTCAGTTTGTGGTCCCGGCGTGAGAGGAGTCTTGAGCCCCGAGGGCGTGGTCGCACCGGACGCAAACATCACTCGCAACGACGACGCTGCCGATGTGCGGCCTGAGAGAGTGAGTGGAGTTCGGTGGTGGTGGGTATGGTCCACGCTTCCTCCTGGGCCTTGCGAGTCCATGATATGCGCCTGAGTGAGCAGCTTATCGGGCAGAGAGAGCGGTCGAGGTTGCCTTGCGGGGTGCCGTGCACGGCGGAGGTTCGCGATAGGCGTCGATTTGGAGAGTTGGAGTGGAGACAAGGCAGACGACTCGATCTCTAGCGCTGGCGCTGCGTCGCCGCAGACGGCCACTGTGTGTATTTCATGGTACGTGCGTCGGATCCGTGGACATCGTCGAGCTCGATGCCGATGTCAGTCCCAGCGACGAGGGAGTTGGCGTGCTCTTCGAGCTCGTTGTGCGATGTGCTGACCAATCGCATTGCGTCGATTTCGCAGAAGATGAACGGCCGAAACGGGCCGGCGTTCGTATACAACTGTTACAGAGTCCGATTTTTTCCTCCCTTTGCGCCTCCACTTGTCAACGCAAGGGAAATTCTACAAACGCATTCGAATTCAGCCTGGCTGGTCCTATATTGAGATATATGACTTGCCTTTGTCACAGGCGATCCGCTTATGTAGATCTAGCCACGACTGCAGCGCGGCCTTGCGATCGCTCTCATTGCGCTCAGGTACCACTACCCCGAGGCTCTTCTGCAAGTTCTGTCCTGGAAAGTAAGTATCAGACCGATGCTGCGCTATGTGGGCTGAGTCCTAGAGTACGGCTTTCTCTTGCTGACTGCGGTGTGTGGATAATGCTAGACTTTGTCAACAGACTATATCCTCACAGGGGCCGTTGATGCATGCCGAGGCAATGCGCGTAGTACTCTGCAGGTGTCCTGATGTCATGACGAAGTTACGCCTGTTGCTGTCCAGGTCCCTGAGCTAATCAGGGTATGTACCTCATTTTCAAGTTGGGTCATGGCATTAGCCACTCAGCGGATGCTCGTCCGTATGAGGTGTGGAGAACGAATCATACGTATCAGTGAGCCAGCCCACGTATTGTGTTTATAAGTTACGGTGCAAAGACGACAGCTTACTTTTGCTCATCGAGCTCGTGGCCCATAGCTCGAAAGATCTAGTTCTGGAGGACGCCTGACGAGATCGTTCAAGCGTTCACGTTCGCCCTTATCATCGCTTCGGCGATCGATGTGGCCGCTGACATGCTTCGTTTGTCTGTCCCGCTAGACGGATGACTAGTTCAAGAAGCTCAATTGCATGGGATTACGCGAGCGTTCTCCTAACCTCTCGAGGTAGCCTCGCGATCTAGCAAACCGGGTGTATGCTGCACCGAGGGCGGTCACCTTTTGATCTCCCCGTGTCAAAACCCCGTGCTCAAAGTGTACCACTTCGGTGCCCTCAAGAATCCCGAAATGCAATGCGCCCCCTTCCGAGTCTGCACGATTCCTTTTGCTGGGCTGGCACGCGACTGCCACGACATTTCCTAACGTGAATGGCTGCCTATCTGATTTCGAGACTCGTATAGTCCGCAGCAGCAGGGAGCTAGTACTAATGCACCGTTGCCCTTGATAGGTCGCGCGCCACCGTTGTGGTCCTCTTCCTCCGTGTCCGATGCGCAGTCCCGAAGTCTCGTGTGACACAATTGAGGCCGCACTGCCCAATGGCATCGGAAGCTCGACAAGTAAGTAGCACGATAGCCTGAGTGTCGCAACTTGGCCTGCAGAGGGGCTTCTGTCTCGGCTTGTATACGACGGGATGATGTTGCCACGATTATGGAGTGAAGGAAACTAGAGCTTTCCGTAACGACAGTATGTAATCACGAGCACCTGGTCCAGAGCTCGGAATCAAATAATCTACGGTGCTTCGTGCACGTTGGGCTGTCAACGACGCCGATGTTTCTTAGGTCACCACTGCCTCAAGTGTCCTTTGTCGAGGCTCAAATCTGGTATGCTCGCCCGCGATAGCCCGAGTGACTCAAGCGATGATGCCTTTTCGCGCAGTCCTCAGGCGGGGTGAGGAGACGCCACCCTGTCCAAATAGGGCCAAATAGCGCTGGCGCATCCTTATCAAGCTGCGGGCGTCGTCAGACTCATCCTACCGCCGACGACCATGTCTTTCCTGCTTAACACTCTTCTGGTGGTGTCCCTAGCCGCCTCTGGCCTCGCCAGTCCGCTCTCTACGATCCCACACGAGATCCCGCGTAGCAATGCTTTTTCGTACGCGCCCCTCGTCGCGGAGCACCACCCGCACGGATCCGTCAACAACTCTTATATTATCATGTTCAAGGAAGACGTCGCCCCTGCGCTGATGGCGAACCACTTGAACTTCCTCCAAGGCATCCAGGAGGAGCATCCGCTCGTTGGCGACCTCGATGCAGGCCTCAAACATGTCTATGACGGACACGTCAAGGGTTACGCTGGCAAGTTCAGCCATGACACCCTTCATCGTATCCGCCAGATGCCCGAAGTGGACTACGTCGAGCAGGATCAGATCGTGCGTACACTCGAGATTGGTACCGCCGACATCGACGTCGACGGCACGAGCTTGGAGACGCAGAAGCAGGCGCCTTGGGTGAGTATCGACTTTTCCTGCGTGCCAAAGGTGCAGTCGTCCGAAGCCAGCCGGAAGACGACACGCGCGAATCCCGTCGGAAAGTCTTGTTTGCTCATTCACTCTTATCTAGGGTCTTGCGCGGTTAAGCCACCGTCCCAAACTCACCTTCGGTACCTTCACGAGGTACGAGTACGATTCGCATGGCGGTGAAGGTGTCGATGTCTACGTCATCGACACCGGTATCAATGTTGCGCACATCGAATTTGAGGGCCGCGCCACCTGGGGGAAGACCGTTCCTCAGAACGACGAGGATGTCGATGCGAATGGTCACGGTACCCACTGCGCAGGCACCATCGCATCGCGTAGGTACGGTGTTGCCAAAGCCGCGAATGTTATTGCTGTCAAAGTCCTCGGAAGCAACGGAAGCGGCACGATGAGTGATGTCATGGCTGGTGTCGTCTGGACTGTGCAACAGGCCGTGGCGAAGGCGAAGGCTGCTGCTGAGGAGTTCAGGAGGACTGGCAAGGCCTCTCACAAGGGCTCTGTTGCAAACATGTCCCTTGGTGGTGGCAAGTCGAAGGCTCTCGATGATGCTGTCAACCGGGCTGTTGACAACGGTGTTCACTTTGCTGTTGCTGCTGGTAAGTAGGCCGCTCGTAACCGTTCGGGGTTATGTCCTAATCTGTACCCCTAAGGCAACGACAACAAGGACGCGTGTAACAACTCTCCCGCTGCTGCGAAGAAGGCCGTTACGGTCGGCGCTTCCACCCTCGGTGATGAGCGTGCCTATTTCTCCAACCACGGTCCTTGCGTTGACATCTTTGCGCCTGGTACGTGCGATTGTTTTGCCAATTCCTGGCAGCATCTCATGTATTGTACGCAGGTTTGAACGTCCGCTCGACTTACATTGGCAGCGAGACTGCCGAGGCCACGCTCTCGGGTACCTCGATGGCATCACCGCACACTGCTGGCCTGCTTGCGTATCTACTCTCGCTGTACCCGTCGTCCACTTTCAACCCTGCCGTCGAGCCCGATCTCTCCGAGCTCTTCCAGCAGCAATCTGCTCGCTCATTCGGCTCCGTGTACGCACTCGCGCACTCGGTGCTCCCTAGCTGGGTCGCGACCTTCCTCCCGCCACCAGAGCTCGTCCTCGATGTTGCGCCCGTGCCGCCATCGCCGCCAACGATCACGCCCACGCAGATGAAGATTGCCCTACTCGCGCTGGCGACGGAAGACGCGCTCGAGACCCTGCCAGCGGAGACCTCCAACCTGTTGATCTTCAACAACGCTACTGCGTAAGCGTGTCTATTGTCTGGGTGTTTAGCTGTCATGCGTTCATTCCCCACGCACCGCTTGCTCTCGTTACAATGCTGTGATGTACCATTCTCTCATTTCAAGAGGCCGCTGCATGCTGTGGTTACTCGTGTATCAATATATTGTCTCATCTCAGTGGAATTGCTTGTGTTATGATGGGAACGTGAGGGTGATAAATAGTGCGCGCAGCACTCTAAGAGGCGTGTAAGTGCAGGCGCCGTCATAGTACTTCCTCCGTTAGATTCGCAGTCCTCGTCTCAGCGCTTGTCAGTCCTAAATTCGCACGACCTCCAAATTCGGACGCCGGTGACCACCGGCGTCCGTAGTCCCCGATCGCTCGGGGCTGTCCCCCAGTAACTCTCGCTCGACTCGTCTGCACGTCTCGTCCCCGCCCTACATTCGATAACAGTGCTGTGCTTAGTGCATTTACGTGAAAGTAGAGTACAATCATATGTGAAAGAGAGTAGGTAGATATACGAGAAGCAATTAGAACGACAATTAGAAGCTGTGCTATAATGTACTCTGAGAGTGATTGGCCACGGCGAACTCGGTATGTCGAGCACGCGAAACTCGAGATCATATCGACGCGCGCGCGATGTACTATTAAACACGGGAATACTCAGCTGGTGAGCGTTCAGCCTGCATGGCATCCCAGTTCGCTCGAATCTCCGCGTCCTCGGCCAACAGCTTGCGCCATTTCTGGGCGACCTTGCCTCTCTTCGTGTAAATCATCGGCTTCCCACTCTTCCTGTAACGGAATGCACCTTGGGCATCGGCGCGATCCAAGTCGTTTCCGAAATACCTCATGGCCGCGTAGTAGTCGGCATCATCTGTGGAGCCTCGATGGTCTTGCAGCTTGTCGAGTATCTGTTGGTATGATAGCCTCTCTCCTTCCTCGCTGCTGTACTCCGCCCAGAATGCATTTTCGGATGGGAACTGGTCATGTTCCTCCACCAAGAACTGCAAGAAATACAGCCACATAATGTAAGGGTATCAAATTATGCACAAAACCGAATGATACGTACCTTCCAGTTTCCCCACTCGACTTTGATTGCATGCCAAGCATCAGTCTCAGCGATCCCATTCCTTTTCTTGTAGAGCTTGTCCCAATGCTTGATAGGGATACCGCGCCCGGCAATGACTAGCAGCTGCGATGCATGCCACTCACGGAAGAGCGCTGGGATGTCGTCTGAGAAGTGGATCGCTGGAGGATCGGGAAGGTGAGTCTTGTCAACATGTAAGTCTTCGCCATCAAGATTGATACAGACAGGCCGCTGCCGTGCTGACGTGACTGCATGGGCGGTTGCGTGTGGTTCCAGCTCATGCGAGGGCACGAGCAGAGGCTCGAAAAGGGCGTTCGCAGCGGTTTGGTGTATGTTTTGACTGTCGGAACCACTGTCAGTTGAGACATACACGGATCCGCTGGCCTGCGCTCCCGGTTGCATAGTGAGGACATGGGACAAATTCGCGGCGTGCCCCGTACTGATCAGTGTACACAAGGTTTGCACACGGTCTAGGACCTGGTCTTGCTTTTGTCCCACTTGGCTCACCTGTTGCTCTAGCTGACGGAGACGGACACCCTAGTACCAGTGACAGGTTAGTGATGTATTAGAGGGGAGATGAGCACAAGATGAGGCTCGTTATGGAAGTATTCCAGCCTTCCACTTACAGTATAGCTCGCGGTGGCGATTTCGTCAACTGCAACATGTGCAATGGTTACCCTGACCCCGACCTTATCCTGGGTTATGCGAACGGAGGTGGGAGGCGTGCCGAGGAAGATGCCGAGGAAAACCAGAACTAAGCTTGGGAGTAAGAAGGTGCCAAGAGGCGCTGGTTGTATGGGGCTCGTGTCGTATACTTGGCCGGATGAGTCAGCAGTGCCGGAAGCGGTACGGTGGAGAGAGCGGTGAGGCTGACATATATTCATTAGTCCTTCGACGGTCCTTGGGTTAAGCCTCCCCCCACCAAAGGGAGGTCATGCGCTGACGAAGATGAGGACTCTACCCACACCCTGAAGAACAAGTACTGCGGCGCCGCCAGGCATCAAGAGCCAACCAAAGGGAGGGGGGGTGTGGGGAGGTGGGGCTACCAACACCACATACACCTGCGGGGTCCCTAGGGGCAATGACCTCAAGCCAATACATAGTCTTACAATACGCTGACCAGGCATGTTATTAGTCTACATTGGGTCGGACAGTACCCAGGACTATAAACTCATAGAATTAAAAAAAAAAAAAGACATGTGCAATGGTGCGTTCTGCTTGGTCCGACTCCTCTCTACTCTGGACAGGATTCTCCTCCTCCTGGTACTCATGTCCTATGGTAGATGATGGTGAATTGGTCTGCTGTTTTATCATGGGAGCTGAATAGCGGGCCAGAACTGCATCAGACTGCAGCAATTTGGGTTAGCCTTCATATTCAATCCCAATTAGTGTTGACAAGATTACCCAGGCATCATTCTTCACATGCACGCGCTCTCGAACAGGCTGAGGTGCACAGTTATCTCCAGTACGTTTGCTTCTGTACTCAATTGTTGGCTCCGCTGTGCCAAATTGAGCAAGGATGCACTTTGCTGAATGACTATTGGACCGAGACACAGAAATGTCCCCATGCTTGCGCTTCACAGCAGGCTGGAAGAGGCTTACATGTGAGGTGAGTGGGTAGATCATATCTCGATTGGATTGGATATGCACCTGCACCATTGCTCACGGTAATTTGCAAAGTTACATAGGCAAACTATGAGGATGTCACAATTGCCACTCTTTGGCAAGCCATACTTGACCAATTCAGCAATGAGGTCCTTCTTCGTTGTGTTCCTTGTTCTGAATGTGTGTCAGAGTGAGTATTTCATTCTGATATTGTCTCCAATCATTACTCACATTGTGAAGCTGACCAGGTCGACCACTCGATCGGGCCCTAATGCCTGCCTGGGCTGTGGAAGTTGAAGTGTCTCTGAAATGCTGCTGAGTATTACTGGGCTTGAAGTTGTAGTAGATATGGACATAATATAGACTAGGGAGTGATTATAATAGCAATGAGGTGGCCAGTTGATGAACACAAATGTTGGTGTGATTGGCAGACTGCCGTGAAGAGGCGAAGGCCTCATTACAAACTTGACTTGGTCATTCACACCAGGGTAAGGCTCCAACAATATAATATACATACTGTGTGTATATGGTTTTTACCCTATACTTTATACATATATATACAGCTTTGGTGTACTTTGTATATATATA